>CM060405.1:57452437-57834660 GCA_030545235.1 Helianthus tuberosus
TTTAAGCTTTACGTTAACCGGGTCCTTACACATGTAACATACAATACTGCTCTCCTTTAGAAGCTAATAGGATGAATGCGATTATTTCCTTGTGCTTCCTTAATTAGAAGCCTTATGTTGGTTCAAGTCTATACTTGTTTAGATATTGCTCACATTGCTTAACACTAGATCGGTCCAAATTATTTTGAAGCGTCTTACAATATCTTAAGAAACGAGAGAGACTATAATATTAGGAAATAAGAAGTGATAACTCAAACCAGTTAATGATGCTAGCTTTGTTATATTCAAAGATAACAAAATGTCAATTTCGGGATATTTTCTTATGTAAGCAGACAAACCTATCTCATGGAGGAGTCATAATGAACTGAATTGATAACAACAACCAACATAAGTTATAATGAAATAACGTGTTGATAATCACAATGCAATAGTCACTAAATGTTGTTGAAAATATATTACTAGACTCCTAGATTTATTACCACCATATAAATAATATATTTAAGGCTTACTGTGATCAAGTCAGCTACTATGTTTCTTTGAAAAGTAAGAGTTTGAGAGGTGTTGCATTAAATTTCGATACGAAATTATTGTTCGTTTATGAAAAACTAGAAGAAACTAAATCTAGTAGTTTATAATAATTCAGAGCAACATTAGATGAACATAAAAACAACTTTCCTTAATAGTGACCTACATGTTCAAAAAACAACCTGAAAGTTATAAACTGAAGGTCAATAACATTTAGTCTATAAGTCCATGAAATCCATGTATGGGTTGAAGCAAACATAAAAAATGTGATGAAATCTTAATGTAATAGTTTTCATCAAGAATCAAGTGGATTAATACACATACCTCAAGATGAGCGAGAGAAACTAAAATAAAACTTGTCCTTATATAGAGGACATTCTTTTAACAAGTACATGTTACATGAGTCAAAACATTATTGACACATATTTTGACATAATGTATCTCAGAGACACCTCTTATGTGATAGACATCAAAATGCATCGAGATAGTCCCAATAGGACATTAATATAGTCCCATAAGCTTTACGTTAACCAGGTCCTTACACATGTAACATACAATACTGCTCTCCTTTAGAGGCTAATAGGATGAATGAGATTATTTCCTTATGCTTCCTTAATTAGAAGCCTTATGTTGGTTCAAGTCTATACTTGTTTAGATATTGCTCACATTGCTTAACACTAGATCGGTCCAAATTATTTTGAAGCATCTTACAATATCTTAAGAAACGAGAGAGACTATAATATAAGGAAATAAGAAGTGATAACTCAAACCAGTTAATGATGCTAGCTTTGTTATATTCAAAGATAACAAAATGTCAATTTCGCGATATATTCTTATGTAAGCAGACAAACCTATCTCATGGAGGAGTCATAATGAACTGAATTGATAACAACAACATAAGTTATAATGAAATAACGTGTTGATAATCACATGCAATAGTCACTAAATGTTGTTGAAAATATATCACCAGACTTCTAAATTTATTACCTCCATATAAATAATATATTGAAGGTTTACTGTGATCTAGTCAGCTACTATGTTTTTTTTAAAAAGTAACAGTTTGAGAGGTGTTGCATTAAATTTCGATATGAAATCATTGTTCGTTTATGAAAAAACTAGAAGAAACTAAATCTGTGTACCAAATACATTCAAGATATATAGGTCAATCACCCATAAATATTATGTAAGTGTTTATAATAATAATGGATTTATTGTTGACTATGTACAATTACATATCGTACTATGAATGACCAATTATTAATTTTCCTCATCCGTTTAGAATTTGTATTTCTATAAATATATTCTACTAGTGTAATGACATATAGACAATACTTATACAAATCAAACGTTTAAAGAGCTTATTTGTAAGAGTAAACTTCCGTTTTGCTCCCTGTGGTTTGGTCACTTTAACGGTTTTGCCCCAAACCTTTAAAAATAGCCATTTTCCTCTAATAGTTTGCTATGGTTTTTCCATTTTGCTCCCCGCCTCTAACTCCATCCAAATTGTCTTTTTTTTTCATTTTGCTCCCCTTAGGGAGCAGGGAGCAAAATGGAAAAACCATAGCAAACTATTGGAGGAAAATGGCTATGTTTTAAGATTTGTGGCAAAACCGTTAAAGTGACCAAACCACAGGGAGCAAAACGGAAGTTTACTCTATTTGTAAATTTTAATCCTAACTACTTAGGTTTTAAATTAGGATTGTAGTATGATTAATGGGGGTCCTGAGTTGAATATGGACTCAACGGTTGTATTTCTCTGCTATGGTTTTGGTTTGAAGCTAAAATAAGTATTAACTCCTGATCAGGCTTATCTAGTGCTCATAATAAATGATTTACTCGGCCAGAGAGAATGTAAAACTAAATATATATTAATTTTATATTTATATGGCCATTATTATCATTTAAATAATAACTAGTATTAACCACCTGTCGCGTTGCGGCGGGGGCCTATAAATGTGCTAAATAGCATCAATGTCACACCACTGCGATCGACCACCAACACTGAGTTTGCGGCGTGTTAATGCTAAAAAATTAGATCGTAACGTAAAACACAGAAGATAATAACTAAGTCGATCTAGGACCTGCATATTTTGACAAACCCGTCAAACGGGAAAAAATAGACAAAGTAAAAACGTTGAACAACACACGCACGTTGTGTCGTGTTAACTCACAAAACTTAGAACGAAGCGTAAAACGAAACGTAAAAACGTTGAACCACACACGCACGTTGTACCGTGCTAACTCCCAAAATTTAGAACGAATCGTAAAACGAAAAAATTAGATAAAGATGAAATGTATATGGGACAAAAGTTGAAAGTAAAAAAGTTGTGAGATTAAATTTGAAAAGATGAAAAGTTTTGGGTTAAAAGTAAAAATAAAAATAGATTTGGGTTATAAGTAATTATTCAAATACTTTTGGACTAAAACTAAAAAATCCATTTTTTTGGAAAACTCCCCAAGCATTAGTTACAACACCTAGATGCATACATGAGTTGCTAATTTTTTGGGTTAAAAGTAGAAATTAAAATAGTTTTGGGTTATAAGTAATTTTTCAAATACTTTTGGACTAAAACTAAAAAATCCATTTTTTTTTTTGGAAAACTCCCCAAGTATTAGTTACAACACCTAGATGCATATATGAGTTGCTAATTTATGGTATTTAAATAAGATCAACATAATTATTTATACCTTATAAAATTAGTTAGGAATTGTTTGATGGACATAATCACCCTTCCTAACTAGTTAAGAATAACTCGTCAGGCGCGCCGCCCTTGGACCCCACATGAGGCGTTGCCCATTAGCCTCGCTAGTGGAGTTGTCCCTTGACCCCGTTGTTTGCCGAAGCCGAGAATCATAATAATCTCAATGTAGCGTACACTTCACGCCTCCTAGCTCATATTATTCTAATTTTCCTTCGATCTTTAGTGAATCTAATTGCCTAAAATGAGTTACCCTACAATAACCAAGAACTCAACCTTTTGAACTCATAGCTCCAACAAAAACTACAACTTTCGATTTAGCTCTCAGCTTCATTTTTACAAACACATACATGCATATAATGATATAAAATAAGGTTGGAGGGTGTGGGGGCGCCACCCTCGCCAGCTGGACACCTATAGCGCCCCCCCCCCCCCCCCCCTCCGCCATCGTCCACACCCCCGGCGCTATGCCGGGGCGCCATTGAAGCTCCGCCACCATGGTAACGAGCTCGAAGGGGCTCTATAGGTGGGACCCACTTGTTTTGCACCAATGAAATCTTTTTTTTTTAAGAGTTAACTGCCATTTTCGTCCCTGTGGTTTGGTCACTTTGGCCAGTTCAGTCCATTTTTCAAAAATGCGCCATTTTCGTCCCCCACGTTCTGGAAAGGTGCCATTTCAGTCCAAAAATCATAACCCAGTTAAGTCAGTTTGTAAATAAGGACTGATTGTGTAAATTTGTAACATAAAGGACTGATTGTGTAAATTTGAAAAATGGACTGAAATGGCAGTTAACACCACCACCACTAGCCCTGCCACCACCACCACTCCGCTGCCACCACCACCGCCACCACAGCCACCACAGCCCTGCCACCACCACCACTCCGCTGCCACCACCACCACTCCGCTGCCACCACCACCACAGTTGCAGGTTCCGGTGAAGTTGCAGGTTCCGGTGACCGGTTTCGAATCTGCCTGAATTCGGATGAACGATGATGCTTTTCGGGTCCTGCTGTGTTTCTGAAACCCATTGACTGAGCCATGAATCCTTCCCCTACAGCCGCTGCATGCATATTCATATCGTATTCCTTAATTAGCGACACAAAACTGAATTATTTGCATGATAGGGGTTAAAGTTGGTACCAAATGTTGCTGTTAGAAAGGTAGGAACTCCATCTGCAAAGTTTTTGTTTCCGGTAACAATTGTTTTCTGCGACCCTTCACCGTACATTGTGATGTTAACCATATCTTTAGTAACGACCACATTCTCTTCATACACTCCCTTTTTAATGTATATCACATACCGCCCTTGATAACTATCAGGTAACGCCTCAAGTGCTTTAGAAATGGTCGCGAAATCGCCTGAACCATCTTTAGCAACGGTCACATTCGGAGCCAGACTTGGAGCATCGGCTTTTAGTAGCCTTCGCGTTTCTAAAGTCATCCATGACGGGAGCTCGGGCCTGTCTGTTAGAAGACGACGGTGGGAAGCGGCTGCGGGTGGTGGTGCTACTTTCTGAACTGATGAAAATATGGCTAAAGAGTTGCTTGTGAGTTCTTTGGTGGTTTTTAGAGCCTGTTCAATGCTAGTCTTAGTAGCATCTTCTGTAACCGCATCAATGCACGTTTGCTGATAAGTGATCACCGCGCTCAACCAGTTGCCTAAATCAGGAGATCCGGCTGCCACCATTTTTCAGCGGAGTGGTGGTGGTGGTGGCGGTGGTGGTGGCAGCGGAGTGGTGGTGGTGGCAGGGCGGTGGTGGCGGTGGTGGTGGCAGGGCTAGTGGTGGTGGTGTTAACTGCCATTTCAGTCCATTTTTCAAATTTACACAATCAGTCCTTTATGTTACAAATTTACACAATCAGTCCTTATTTACAAACTGACTTAACTGGGTTATGATTTTTGGACTGAAATGGCACCTTTCCAGAACGTGGGGGACGAAAATGGCGCATTTTTGAAAAATGGACTGAAATGACCAAAATGACCAAACCACAAGGACGAAAATGGCAGTTAACTCTTTTTTTAATTTTCTTTAATATGGGGCTCCATCCACACCATGCAAATTAAAGGGGGCTCCATGGCTGAGTTGCATCCTAGGTGGCGCTGACGTGGATCCTAGTTGGCATGTTAAAGCCCAAGGGGGCTCCAACCACACCCCATAGCCTAGGGCCTGTTTGGTAGCCTCTGAATGGTCATTAAGAGGCTACCTCTTAATGGAACCATTAAGAATTTTACCAATGAGAAGCTAGAAGAATGTGACATGTGATGATTTACCATTCAGAGGTTACCTCTTAACCATTCAGACTTGAGGTTACCTCTTATTCATTCAGAGGTTTTAAACCATTAAGAGGTAGCGTCTGAATGGTCATTAAGAGGCTACCAAACAGCCCCTAAGAGTACGTAAACACTACCAACAAAAGATTCTTAGACCACCAGTAGTGGGGCGTGATTTTTAAAAAAATTGAAAAAAAACGCCCCAAAACGCCCCCCCCTCCCACTACACCGGGCGTTATCCGGCGTTATATTTGAATATGTTGCAAGCCGGCGTTTTTAAAAAAACGCTAAAGTGGTCAAATGCAGCTAAAGTGGTCAAATGCAAATTGGATGTGGCCAATGGGAGTGGTCCAAGTGTAAGGTGCCATTTTTTTTTTTTTTCTTTTCACTATAAAAAAATAATTGTTTATTGATTGGAAGGGGCGTTATTGGAATAATGTCCCACTACGCCAATTTTGCAATAATGGCTCATGCTGACTGGGATGACACGTGTCAAATAATGCCCCATGATGGGGGCATTATTTTATTCCACCACTACAAATGGTCTTATAATCTTATTATCACACAATTCTAGAAAATACCTTTTATGTAATTATCAAGCATTTTAAGTCAGCTCGAATCATTCTTGAACGGGTCATAACCCTTCCCTCTATCTCTTTCTATATATACATAGGTATATATATAGATAGAGTAGAAAAGATGTGGGAATAAGATTTAGGGGGTGTGGGAATATAATCGCCCTTTTTGAACCCTTGTGTCATGAAAGCTTGTTGAACCATCAAACCGAACTCAACAGCTTAATTACTTAAAAGTGCTCTAGATGAGTTATCAAGCTTGATCTTCAATTCGCTCGACATGTTTTGAGCCCAAGTTCTTGTTTCAAATCTTTCATATTCATGTGATATTTGAACCATAAAAAAATGAAAAATCATTTACATTGTCCTTCAATTCACACACACGTGAATGAGTCAAGTCACATCTGAATTAAGCAGTGACTATTTTTGTATTATTGTTTTTAACTTTTCTGAATGTAAGATTCTTATATGCGGCAAATCAAATAGCATATATCAAAATGCACAAAACGAGAAACATTTTCATTACAGAAATTGCAAGTGGAACACAATTACCAGAGAAATTAAAAATAAAAAATAAAAACCAGAGATTTTCTGCCACTTAATGCAGAAATCAAATTACATAAAGAAATTCCAGTAAAATCTGGCGTGCATGCTCATTGCATCTTTATTATTGGTACTTATTCACACCTATGCTTTTGATTTGTCATCCTGCATTTTAGACAATGAGCTTCATGAATCATGAACGGATAAAGAAATTAACGTTTAACATCCGGCCTCTCATACCAACCATACTATCCCATTAGCCCACAAGGAACTCGCGGCTTTGTTTTTGGTTGCGCGAGTGGAGATTTCACAAGAGGTCACCCCTCCTAGAATTCCTCCCACCCAAACACGCTTAAGTGTGGAGTTCTATTTCCACAGTCATTGCGCTCAAAACGTAATGGTGGTACTTGAGGCGGGACATTGCTTATGACTTGTATCTCTATGGTAGATTTGTAAGTTAATGTGTTTGTTTTTATGGTATCTAAAGTTATCACTCACATTGTAGATTACTGTTATAGTTACCTTCTTTATGATCAGCCAGTGGTCCGGTAATTTGGATAAGGAACTCGACCACTTTCGATGCGCTGCAAATCCTCCACAAGGACTTGATAATGCTGCTTCACTTCCTCTGCAGTTTTGCCGCCAACAGCCTTGGCGACATTCTGCCACCTGTCAGGTGTGTCTTTGTCAAACACCGCCAACGCCTTCTCAAAGGCCTTGTTCTGCTTAGCAGTCCAAGTACCCGACCCGCGTGAAGACATTGAGCTAGATGCCATATGCACACTACAGAAATATAATCAGAGATGGTATGAGCCTATAGGTAGGAAATGTGGCCTTTTATAAGCTCCAAGAACGGAGGGAGGGGGAAGTGGTCCTGTGCTAGTTGGCCCATAAATATCGCCACACGAGGATAATTTCAAATGATTCGCGTCGGTAAGCATCACAAAAGTGAGTAGGATGGAAAGTTTCTATTGTATGAAAGAATCAATATCTCCATGAACCATTTATCGGCCGGTACAATATCCTTCTGTAACATTTGTCTTTGAGGGTTATATCGATAAAACCATTTTCATCACCCAGATAACGGGGGCCAGGGCCCCGGGCACCAAATCAAAATAAATATAACCTTAAAAAGGATGTCTAGACCCAATGTTCCAGACCTAGATTTTACTAGATAAGATATAGCCTTTCATGGGTTATCCTCACTTGTACTTTGTACCGAACAAAAGTCCAAGGTTTACAACTGGCTATCTGCGTTTCGTACAATGATTTTTGTAACCAACGCGTGTTACCATTGTATTCATACGCTGATACGCATATAATATATCAGGGCCCAGGTTTACTAGCGTTATATTGATATATACTAGGATATTTGTGATGATACCATTGTTTGATTATAGGCCACAGGTTCCTGTGCAGGTTGTGGAGCCAACATTGGCTGTCATTGGCCTAATTAGTTGGCTCTTTACTCCATACAAGAATGCATACAAATCTTCATATTCATGTATTTGATTTCCTTCTGTTGGTATAAGAATCTTTTTACTTTTGTACAACTAGTACTATAAGAATCTTTTTGTTTTCTATTGTCTGTTTGGGTGGAAGGACTTGCATTAGAATATTATGAATTATCATAATCAGTTATCAATGGATCATGCGGTCAACGGTTCATGTATGTGGTCAAAGTCACACGCGTATCCAATAAGTTTATGGGTCGTATGTGGACTCGACAAACTCATAATATACTCGTCAAAACGTGGTGATGTCAAAGATATCAGAGAATATCTTACTACTTTTATCCTCATGACCAGTGAATAGAACCATATTCAGTTTTAGTGGCTGAATGAATATCTGCATGGGGCTACCTCATATTCCATAATGCTGGCACACTCTTTTTGAGGTTCATCCTAGGACAACAATGTTTTCAAATTACATGGCTTAGAATAGCCCGGCTGCATACAATCGAAACTACGTGTTTTGCTCTCCACAGAACCATGACTTGAAATATGGTCGCGTGATTAAGATGTTGTGTGTATGTTAGAGGCCGTTTCCAAATAAATAGAGGTGGCAAGATTTACGGGTTGGGTAATGGTTCAAAACAGTTTTGGTTTGAAATTGATATTTTTTAGAGATCAAAACGGGCCAAGTTGACCCACTAATGTAATTTTGTCAAAGGTTAAGTCATCATAGATAACTCATGCACTAATTATATTACTTAAACCATATTATTACAATAATGATAATCCAGATAGTATACAAAAATATTATTTTGAAGACTTTTAACAAATTCGACTTGTTCGATTTTTAGCTCCTTTTTAGCGACTTGCTAATAATTAAGCCTCGTTATATCTGTAAAGTTTAACTGTAGAAGGTTTAATGTGCAACACATAAATAAGTCGAGAAATAACTCGAATATTATAATTCAAGTTGCAGAACTTTGTGGATTCTGCAACTTTGACGAAAAAGCATCATTCTATCATTTACAAAAGTTGAACTTTGTGGATTCCCGAGTCCATTCTCGCAAGTTGAAGGTCCCCGGTATCAAATATACGAAAAATGTCTTTTAGTGCGCCTTTTCACAAAATACTAATGACAAGCATAAGAATCTACAACATTGTTGGAAAATTGGTCCTGCAAAAACCTTGATGTCTAGTATTGAATCAAGTATTTGTGTGAGAACATATAACAAAGATTACATTTTGATGTGATGAAGATATCAACAAGTTGTGGATGATCTTGTTGAACATTTGAGTTTGAATTAATGATATCAAAATTGTGGTATGTTTCTTAAACATTTGAATTTGGGTTTCAAAGTTGGGCCTCGGGCTTGGGCTAATATTGGTGTACCCTATTGGGCTTTGGGTTTAGGGTTCATTGTATGTACAAATACAGCAGTAGTTTACTCTTATTTTCAGCGAGCTTTGCTAAACAAGCCCAATTCAAAATACATATTAATTACTTAAGCAGTTCACGAATCTTTGATGTTCGTAGTTTTCTAAAACCAACAGTGGACATGACAGCAGGCCAATAATTACTAACTGGGCTCAAAAGCTTTCTAATTGGGTTTAGAAATCTTTGTTCACAAAATAATTGAGAATTCAAGTTCGGCCTCCTTATTTTTTGAGTTGGGCCTCTCTTTAAAATTGGGCTATATCTGATTAAAATTTAAATAGCTAAGTGCAATTTGCCACCTAGCGGTTTGGTCCAAACTGTCAGATCAAACACTACCTTTCACTTTTTGCCAGATAAAACCTTGAGGTGGACATTCCATCACCTATTGCAATCAACTGCTAGTCAACCGTTAGTTTGACCGTTAAAAACGAGGAAAAGACTATTATACCCTCTCTACTTCTGCATCTACATCTCTCTCTCTCTCTCTCTCTCTCTGCAACTCTCTCTCATCAAGAAAACACAAAGTCATCAACATCATCCAAACCGGCCATTAAGAACCAGTACCACCCATCACCACTATTTCCGGCAGCCACCTCATTTGATACAGATCTCGAATCCTCATCCATGATCACTTTCGTCTTCATTCAACCTGCTTATTTATGAAAAAGGTCCAATGCCGGTTCAATCCATGCCACTCGAACCAATTAGCGGTCCAGCTCCCATTTAACTAGTTCACCTTATCAGTTGGTGCGATTTAAACCATACTGCTAATGAGGGAGTAGTTGCAAAGTAAACGAGAAAAGTTTAACCCAAAAGAGAAAAAAACAAGTTATCATTTTTGTTTACTTGATACGGATAATATGTTAGGCCTACAAGAGTCGGGAGATTTGTTGTTTTAAAATGTGTAACAAGTGCTAGGCTTTATTATCGGCCTTCTTGGCCCAAATATAATTCACTTTTCCTTCCTACTGCATAAAACTTAGGGCCTGTTTGGTTGCATCTTATTAGCCTCTTAATACCCCCATGTCTGACCGAGTCAGATTCAGAGCGTTTGTTTGCACCCTCTTAAAAGTTACCCAACCTCTTATTATAGTCTGACCCAGTCATACATGTGGAGTAGTCTGACCAAGCTCTGAATGATACTTGTGACAATTGTGCCCTAGCAAAAAAAACCCATCTTCTTCCACAACACATTCCTCTCCTTCTTCACAATCGTCGGACATAGCCAAAACCACAGCCGCCGCCGTGCTTCGTCGAGACCCGCCACCGTTGTTCCTCTCAATCAAGTTCTTTCTCTCCTCAGCTCGGCTCCCTACTCTCTGCTCTGTACCGATATCGCCGTTCAAGACCCTCGCTGGACCACCGAGGTGTGGTGGTCGGCCCCATGGTCGTCGTCGGCTTCCCGTTATCAGTCATCGACGCCGGCCCAGGTGTGGGTTACCGCGAACCGAGAAGGAAAAATGGTGGTTTGACTGACTGGAGATGAAGCAGGTTGGTGACATCCGAACACTCGACGCCGAAAGGGGGTCGCCGGTAGAAAAAGACGTCGGCCCAGGTGTGGGTCACCGCCCAGGTGTGGGTCACGGCGGCGAGTCTTTATCCGCTGCCGTCATCAGAAACGAGAGGGGGAGGTGTGGCTGTCGTCGGCCGGTTCTTCACGGGAGAGGAGGCAGGGAGTAATTTCATCTGTGTGTGTGTGTTTATGTGTGTATATACAGTTTGAACGGTGGAGGTGGAGGTGGAATGTGATGGGGATGGAGAAAGTAATATATTTAATAATAAAATGGTTTTTTTAATTAAAAGGGGTAAAAATGTCATTTTACACCGTCATTTAGATGTGCAACCAAACAGCACTTTACTGGTTCAGCACTTACTGGTTCAGACCCTCTTACCCATTCAGACCTCTTATTCATTCAGCACTTATTGGTTCAGATGTTGCCAAACAGCCCCTTACTCATTGGTCTTAGCTTTTTACTCAACTATCACTCTTTTGGTCACTAGGATGTATGCTTCATTGAAAATTCCCATTCAAAATATTTTAAATTGCTCATCGCATTATAGCTTAGTGATATTTTAGGAGTGGGATAAGGCTTAATAACCATTAGGTCATGGGTTCGATTCTCACAAGATTTATCCTAGATTTATTGCCTAGCGGAGATGGATATGATCTGATGGTTTCGCTGATAGCACGATGATACTCCAGAGATCCGTTAGTGATCCAAATTTGTCGTTCAAAATAATATTTTAAATTATTTGTTTACCTTATCTATACTATATAATAAAAGAAACCACTTTTGGGACACTTGTCATCATATTAGGGCATCTCCCATAGATAATTATTATTTTAATTTAATTTTTTCTAATTAATTATAGATAACTCTCCTATTAAATATTATTTAGTTTAATATCTTATGGATAATTATTATTTAATTTAATATTTTCTTCTCATTTATAATATTATTTAGAGAAAATTATGATTTTGGCTCCTGTAGTTATATCACTTTTACCCTTTTAGCCCAAAAAATAGTTTTTTAACATCTGAGCCCCCAACGTCTTCTTTTCTAACCCTTTTGGCCCCTAACACTAACCCCATCCATTAAATATTAGGGGCCAAAAGGGTTAAAAAAAGACGTTAGGGGCCAAAAAGGTTAGAAGAAAAAGACGTTGGGGGCTTAGATGTTAAAAAAATCTTTTTTGGGCTAAAAGAGTAAAAGTGATATAACCACGGGGGCAAAAATCGTAATTTTATTTTTTGATTTATAAAATTAGATTTATTCAATTTGTACAATACATGAGATTTTTTAAGGATATATATATTTTTTTTTATTTAGTACAGAAAATTACATTTATTCAAACCGTGTAATACGCATATTTTTAAAGTTGTAATTTTTTTATTATTTGGTATATAAAATTACATTTATTCAACACGTGTAATAAATGGGGTTTTTTAAAGATGTAGTATTTTATTATTTGGTAAACAATATTACATTTATTCAACTCGTGTAATACATGTGGTTTTAAAAATATAACTTTTTCTATTTTGTATATAAAATTACATTTATTCAACCTGTACAATTTTTTCTTATAGATATAACTTTTTATTATTTAATATATAAAATTATATTTATTCAACTCGTGCAATAAAGAAGGTTTTTAAATATATATTATTTTATTATTTAGTATATAAAATTTATTTATTCAACCCGTGTAATACACGGGGTTATAACCTAGTGTTTAAATAAATAAATACCTTTTTCATGCTAGTGTCTCCCAGTCTACACCCTACACGCACCATCTTTTTGGTCATCATTTATCGCTGCCTCCCTCACGACTTCCGTAGGTTTTATAAAAATTCGTATAGCCCTAGCTATTTCTTAAAGGGTGCTACTTTCTACACCCCCTAATTACTTTTTTCACCCCCCTCCTCTCACATACTTACAGGTAGGGCCCGCATGGGACCGAAAGTTTTACTCTCACAAGGGGGTATAATCAGGAGGGAGGGGGGTGCGTATAGAATCAGCCTTTCTTAAATCGTGTACATAAAACTTCCGCATTGAAATATTTGTCGGTACTCACGAAAATTTAATCGGATAATTGACATAGAATCACAAGAACGAATATGCGGGATTTTTTTATACAAAAATAGCATCTCAGACATGGACCAAATACCATCCTTATACTGGGGATAAACCATCACAGCGTTTACGTTGTCAGATGACATTAGTAGTTTTAATAGTCGACAGTTAGACATATATATATTAGTGAAAACCGTTTGTAGAAAAATCCATAAGTGGTATCTTAATTACCGTGGTATCTTAATTACCACTTAGTTCATTTGTCGTTGACACTCAATTAGAGGTGCACAAACCGGTTAATTTTAATAACCGGTTCGGTTAACCAGTTATACCGGTTAATTTGACTTTTTGACTTTAACCGGTTAATGCTTTAACCGGTTATTACTTTAACCGGTTATTTTTTTAACTGGTCCGGTTAATTACTTTAACCGGTTCGGTTAATTAACCGGTTATTTTCGGTTATTAACCGGTTTTTTTGCCTTTTTTTTTGAATTTTTCGGTTATTTTTTCGGTTAACCAGTCTATCGGTTAAAAAAACCGGTTTAAAAAAAACCGGTTATTATACTAAACACTTATAACCGGTTACTAACCTACGGTTAAATAACCTATTGAACCGGCTATTCCTAAATCGGTTATTAACCGGTTACGGTTTCGGTTAATAACCGGTTATGGTTAATTAACCGGTTATTTTGTGCACCTCTACACTCAATTACCACTGATTATCAATTATCACTGATGAATAGTTATCACTAATGACCGGCCACCACTGATCAACACTTGTTGCTAGCGGACGTGTAACTGGGTCAGTTATATCTATCTCACTACTAGAAAACTGCTGCTATTCCTACGTTAATTTTCGTGGGAAATCCGTGGGTAACTGCGTTTACCCACGGATTTCCCACGTATTGAGTGCTATTATATCATAACGAAGATTTACAAGTCATACATGCCCTAATAAATCATGTTGGGCCTTGATATTTCTTAAAAGCCCATTAGGACCTTCATTATGTAACATTCGATGTTGAATAATTACATCACGTTGTATTGAATGCTATTATATCATAACAAAATATTACAAGTCATATATGCCCTAATAGAGCATGTTGGGCCTTGATATATCTTAATGGTCCGTTAAGGTCTTTATTATGTAACATTCGATGTTGGAGGGTTATATTTTGTGATGTTGAGTGATCTTGTATCGTAATGGACACTAACAAGTCATACAATCCCTAATAGACCATGTGGGCCTTGATATATCTTAATGGCCCAATTAAGGCCTTTATAATGTAACATTCGACATTGAAGGGTTATACCACGTTGTATTGAGTGATATTATATCGTAACGAACAATTACAAGTCATACATGCCCTTATAGATTATGTTAAGCCTCGATATATCTTAATGGATCGTTCAGGCCTTTATTATGAAACATTCGATGTTGAAGGGTTACAACACGTTGTATTGAGTGCTATTATATCGTAACGAAGATTTACAAGTATACATGCCCTAATAGGTCGTGTTGGACCTAAATATATCTTGAAGGTCCGCTGAGACCTTTTTTATGTAACATTCAATATTGAAGGGTTACATCACGTTGTATTGAGAGCTATTATATGTTTGCCAAGAATACGAGTCATGCATGCTCTAATAGACCGTATTAAGACCTGTATGGATTCCTACGATTTTTCTACGGAACTATTACATTCATTATTTTCCTATGGATTTATGATGAATTGTTAGAAGGAAACGTATTTCGTAGGAATTGCGTCAGTATTTTCCTACACATTTCCTACAGATAAATATAAATTTGTTTTAAAAATATCATATATGCGTATTACAAAAAACATTATCCATTCCGTGAGTAATCTGTCGGAATTTCCGACACACTTCCTACGGAATTAATTTAGAAATAACATATATTTTTATTAAATAATAAAACTTTATCTGTTATAAATATTTTTTTATGATAAATTTGATTCCTACGCATTTCCTACTAATGATTAAAATGAAAACAAATTTCGTAGGAATTGTGTCAGTATTTTTCTACCCATTTCCTACGGATATATATAAATATGTTTAAAAATAATATATATGTATATTACAAAAAAAAATTATCCATTCCGTGAGTAATCTGTCGGAATTTCCAACACACATCCTACGGAATCAATTTAGAAATAACATATATTTTTATTAAATAATAAAATTTATATGTTAATATCATTAATTTTGTTTATTATGAATATTTTTTTACGATAAATTGGATTCCTACGCATTTCCTACTAATCGTTAAAATAAAAACGAATTCCGTCGGAATTCCGTCGAAAATTTCTGACACATTTCTTACGCACACCGATTCCTACGAATTTCCGACTAATAGTTAAAATGAAAACGAATTCCGTCGGAAATCCGTAGGAAATCTCTGACATTTTTCCTACGCATAACAATTTGTGGCTTTTTTGTCGCTTTTTTTTGTCACAAAACTAAAACCCTTTCTTGTTCGTAGGAATTTCGTGGGAAAAGTGTCAGCATTTTTCGTTCGTAGGAAATGTGTATGAAATTTTGGTAGGAATAGTTGTAGTTTTCTAGTAGTGTCTGAACCGACTCCATTTCAACCGTTTACTATCGTCGAAACTGATTTCATATTATGTATTTTTTTTCTACTTCCAAAATCTTGTTCATTGATTTATTTACTTATTCAAACTTATATATTACTAATTTCAAATCTAAACACATTGTTTTCATATTTTGTTTTAAAGGATTAGGATGACGGGAAAGGATCTAATAGAAAGTTTATTTTGGCTAGGAAGGATAGGATGTAATAGAATTATGATATGTGGCAAAATTTAAAATAAAGAGAAAGGGTATTTTAGTCAATCGTATATAATCTTCTTGCTTCTTCTCCCCCAGTAACTTCAAAACTCACCATCTTCAACCTTTTCTTCTCTTTCTATCTCAATAATCACTACATTATAGTGCGATTTCGTCACCAATCAATGATTCAAACACCCAATCAACGCGTTCTTCAACTTTTTTGAAGAAACCCGGTTTAACTTCATACAATATCTCATTTTTTTCCCGTAATTTTGAAGCGAATCACTCGATCCGTTCGATTCGATCGCTGATAAGTGTTTCTATCATTCAAATTTCATCAATCGTGGAAGAAATCGGCTTCGATCCATGTAAGAAATTCTTGAATTGCATTTTTACGATTTTGGTTTTTGAATTGCGTCATTGCGTTTTACGATCTTGGCGAGGGTCCGGGGGCAACGCCCCTGAGAGCAGGGTCCAAGAGACGGCAGCCCCTGGCGGGGTCCAAAGAGCAGAGCCCCTGGCTGGGTTCATACAATTCACAGACAAAACATACCCTGGTTCAATGCGTTTTAGAGAAAACGATTTCTTTTGTGTTTTTAGTCCATTGCGTTTTAGAAATAAGACATTTTTATGTGATTTCTGGCCATTGCGTTTTAGAAAAACACATTTTTGAAGTGTTTTTAGTCATTGCGTTTTAGGTAAAACACATTTTTATGTGTTTTCAGTCCATTTTATTTAGAGAGAACACTTTCTTTTGTGTTTTTAGTCCATTGTGTTTTACAAATAAGACATTTTTATGTGTTTTCTGGCCATTGCGTTTTAGAAAAACACATTTTGAAGTATTTTTAGTCCATTGTGTTTTAGGTAAAACACATTTTTATGTGTTTTCAGTCCACTGCGTTTTAGAAAAAAAGACATTTTTAAGTGTTTTCTGTCAATTGCGTTTTAGAAATAAGATATTTCTTTGTGTTTTTTGTGCATTGCGTTTTAGGTAAAACACATTTTTATGTGTTTTCAGTCCATTGCAGTTTATAAAGTACACTTTCTTTTGTGTTTTTAGGCTATTGCGTTTTATAAATAAGACATTTCTTTGTGTTTTCTGGTCATTGCGTTTTATAAATAAGACATTTCTTTGTGTTTTTGTTGTATTACGTTTTAGAAAACAAACATTTTTTACGTTTTTTTCCATTGTGTTTTACGCAACTGGTTTTTTTCCTTTGCGTTTTACGCAACTAGGTTTTCGAAAAAAAATTCGAAAATATGGCAATAGTATACTCGTTTTAAAGTTAAAAAACGCTCGTTTTTTGGTGCAATTTTTATAAAAAAAAATAATGTCGTATGAAAAAGTTATCAACATTTAAAAAATGAGGGGAATTGGAGGAGAGAGAAACTATTGTCCTAAATTGATTAGAATGCCCCTACACAAACCCATGCGCCTCTTTTCTTTTCTTCTCTTCAATTTCACTCATTTAATCTTAACACTTGATTAAATCAATTAAGGGTCAAGATTACTTCCTAGCCAAAAAAACTTTCTATTATATCCTAACCCATACGATGAAATACAAAGTGAAAATAAATAGAGTAAATTACCAAAATCATCCCTGAGGTTTGAGCATGTTTGCCATTTTTATCCAAACAACTTTTTTGTACAATATAGTCCTTGAGGTTTGGACATTTTTGCCATTTTCATCCAAACATCTAATTTGCTATATTTTTTCTATCAAAAATTTGGATGAATATGGCAAAAAATATCAAATCTCAGGGACGATTTTGGCAACAAAACAAAAGTTAGATTTTTGGATGAAAATGGCAAAAATATCCCAAAAGTGAAGGACTGTATGGTACAAAAAAGTTGCTTTGAATAAAAATGGCAAACATACCCAAACCTCAGGGACGATTTTGGCAATTTACTCAAATAAATAAGAAGGGTAAGAAACATTTTAGTCCATTGATCTAAGATTTGGAGGATTAAGACTAGTTTTAGAGAAAATAAGATAATGAAATGGTATAAAAGGAATCATACATTTATTTAGTTTTTCTCTCCACATGCAAGGCACGTGTCAATTATCCCCATCAATTTAAAACATACATGTAACACCACGAAAATTCACGTCCTATAATGCGTTGACACGTGTCATATGTTTGAACGTGTGAAAGAATGTTCTGAAGGGACTAAAGTTGACAAACTTGAAAAGTATATGAAAATACGAGTTCTAAATGTCAACAGTGAATAAATATATTGTACATTAACCCTACATAATGATTATACCATCAAACGAATAAATCATGGATCATACGAAGCTAAAAGTGAGAGATTACAAACTACAGGGGTTAAATGTGTCAACATGTTTAAGTTATACCTCTGAGTGACCTTTTGACAAACCCGAAGCTTTGTAATGGTTAATTATGCTCACTAGAATGCACGATATAAAGTTCATAAAGTTTCGTTATCGTATGAGAAAGTTATGATCAAAATTCGTATGCGAGGGGTTAAAGCGTTAACGTTAGAAGTTATGACTTTTCGGGTTAACCAGAAGTGTCCAGGGACTTGGCAAAGTGGGTATAAGTCCTAAAGCCCTTGTAGGTAAATAAAAAGGGGTCAAATTGCAAGAAATAAGCTTAGTTGACCTTTCGAAGAGCCAAGGAACAAAATGCAAAAACTTGAAAATGTTTAATTCTGATCAGAAGGCCCAAGCGGGCCGCGTGACCCTTTAAAGATCCTTACGCGGGCCGCCTGGCTTGCCCAGATACAGAAACTTTTGACAGCATGCCTGTTCAGCGTTCTAACCGACCTAAAACCGATTTTTCACATCTTTCTTGACCCCTAAACCACCCCTAGACACTTAGGGACACTTGTTGGTGATTTGTGGTCAATGGTAGACTTGTGTGTCAACAAGTTATGGTGATTTGATCACTATATAAAGCCATGAAGTTGCAACTTTGTTCCTCACACCTTTATCTGCATATTGGAGCATTTCTGGAGCTCCCAAGCAGGCTCAAGTCTTCACATTTCGTGCATAGGACCTTGGTAAGCTTGCTAAACCTTTCTTGGTTAAGTTTTAGCTTAAAAGTCAAACCGTCGTAATTAACGGTTGACTTTAAGATTAATCACTAATGGTCCAGTGATTAGTCGAATCAAAAGTAGTTATAAGTTGGTAATTATGTGGGTAATAAACCCTCAAAAGGGTCCCCCTGATTCCCACTCTAACTAGGTCAAATGTCGGGTCAAACTTGCTAAGAAAAAGTCAACAGGATACTTAAATTCTAATTTATGCATAATTAGCAATGTAGAACATATACAACCTGTTTGATCATTAATATAACTTGGTAATTAGTGTAAGAACATGTCTAAACATGTTCAATCCGACAATTTACTGTTTAGACCCGGTTCGGAACCGAAAGTCGCATAGTTTGACTTTCAGTTCTGACCCGTTTTGGTATGATTTAGAAATACCTAAGAGCTTCATTTGGACCAGGTTACATGCTAGTATAACCCTCTGTGATTATACACCATGGTTCATTAGTTAACCGATTAATACGCATGATTCCGTTAATTGCTCATATGTTGACCATTATGCCCTTATTACCATAAAACGTGATTTTTGGAAATATAAAAGAGTAGAAACCTTAGTCACTAATATATAAACTTGTATGCAAAGTTTGACATCAGATTGAGAGTTATGCTCGTGAGCGTAAAATGAAAGCTTTATGTTAATAAAATGGCGTAATTAGCGTATAGCCTAGTTAAGCCTACTTTTTTATATCAAAATCTTTACCCACTGATGTAATATATTATTTTGGGAATTTTAAAGATTTTTAATTAATTTTAGGCTGAGCATAACTCATAGTCGTAGGCTTAATCCGGTAAATGTCGATTTTGCCCTTACGGGCCATAAAATGAGTTTTACATATCTAAACGACTCCAAACCTTTTGCTACTGATTAGATATGATAAATAAATTATTTTAAACCTCCTGTAAATATAAAAATATCAGATTTCTATATAGAACCCGGAAACGGCTTCTAATCGCCTAATTAAGCGTTTTTAGCGCGTAGTATGTACTAGAACTATTTTAAACATACTAAGGTTGATACCTACTGATATTTGAGGTAGATTATAATATTTTAACAGTAAGCAAAGGTTGTTTAACTCAGACTTCGGTTTTGAGCTTTTCGGCTTATGTGAAATTACCAAAATGCCCCTACGGTGCATAGTTTGGTTATAATTGATAAATTTCACATATATACTTTAACCTACTGATATAACTTAGAAAATTGAGTATATTTGCTGATTACATCAGACCTGTAACTCAGGTTAACACTAAACTCTTTTACAACATTTAAAAAATGACCAAACTACCCCTACGGGGCATAGTTTGTGTTTAAATTCGTTTCGGGCATAATGAAAGACATCTTACTGATGTCACAACATATTTGAGGCATAATTAACTTAGGAAACCTGTATATGACTCTCATGAATACCCGTCACGCTTATTACGCGTACGGTTCAGCTTATGTAACAAGTTTACATAAATTAGCCGAAACGGATCAAACCCTATTAGTTTTATCTCAAAATCCAGAATGTGTATGAAATACCCATATAAGACAAGTCTCTAAACATGCCGGGTTTAAATCACATTCTATTCCGGTCTTCACTTAATTGTGCGTACGAACCGTATCTTCCCGTAAGACTAACCGGTCTAAGCTTACGCTTAATTAAAGACCCGTTAGCATTCTAATTAGTTATTTATACCATCATTCCAGACTAGAGCCTTCCGGTAAATGGTACCTATGCTTACTTAAGTGAATATGGCTGAGTTATTAAATTCTTGCTATTTAAGACAGGAGCTAGCTCAGGTAAATACTCTTAACTTATTTTCCCTATACGGGCTTGGAATACGGTATTATAATACCGCTTGGTCGGGTATTGAATATTTAATCTTATGATGGTTAAATTATTGAGGTAACCCGGTTTAATCTGTATTGTTTGAAATAAAGACCTTTAGGGGTTAATGACCATGTCCCGGATATCCTTGACATCATTGTATTATAAAATGGCCACGTCTTAAGCACGGGGTATAGGCATACACCTGACAGTTGCTTAAGTAATAACGGTATCTCACTCTCTTGTGGGCCTATACTTGTGGCGTGTCTGTTAATCTGACTCGGTTTCTACATCGGGCCCTGAACATATAACGAACATGTAAATCTGTATACAAGGTTATAACTATAATTGTTCCAAGTTACAAAGGTTAATTTTGCCTCTGTGCATTTTAATCAAATTATAAAAGATATTTTGTGCCACGTGCATTCAAAGCAATTTTCTTAAACTCTTTTCAAATGAGTCGGTTGAGTGTATTTACCAGTGAAAACTGACGTATTTTCCAAAAAGGTTAAGTGACAGGTACTGAACATAATTGGCTGGAAGCTCAGGGCGCTAATAAGGAATCTTGCAAGTTCTAGGCGTCTAAAGTCTGTTGAACAAATGATATGTTTTAAGATCCGCCTGTGGATCCTTTACCTTCCGTTGTAATACTGGATATTACTTTATATTCGGAATGTAGTAATATTTATCTTTTGCTTCCGCTGTGCATTTATATATTGTGTTGTTTGACTATTATGTTGCCAACTACGTCATGATACTCCCCACCGGGCCCACCGGTAACACGTGATCTTATTGGTCGCTTCTAATGCAACTTTCAGATCCTGATGATTGGACTTACCAATCTATTGTCCTATCAATGGACGTTTAACATTCCATTTATACAAGGTCTTCAAAGGAGCAGCCTTGATGCTTATATATATCAACTATTATAGAAAGTTTATCTTAAGGTGAGATGGTTATCCCAACCGTTGCTTAAAACTATTATTAAAGAATAGCTAATCCTTATAGTTAGTTGAATAATTCGACGATCCTGCGTAGCTGATGGAAATTCTTAATCATCTGTAAGATGCCAGTATTCGGCAGAAAATTAAGGATTAATGAAAATAGCAAACCTCCTAGATTCTTGTTAAGGAATAAGGTTCAACAATAGATATCACCCGGGAAGGGTGTGCTAAATTTGTTAAACTATCAGGCTAGTTAAGCTTCGAGAATATAGAATCATTCGAAGGAAATCGAATGTATCAAGATCAAATAGCTTACGAGCCAAGACCTAATTAAGGGGCTTGGTGGAGCGCGCAAGGTGACCCGCACTAATGAGTTAGCGACGTGTCACCAATAAGTCGAAAAGCACTATCACATAATGATATGCAGAACTATGATAGTATGAGAAACTTGTGTCGATTGAGGATCGACATGATTAGAAGCTCCAAAAAGATACATGTGCCTATTATAAAGGTCAATTGGAGTGCCTTAGAGGCTCAAAGGTACTGGGGAAGATTAAGCCCAATATAAGGTAGAAAATACTTCCCTTACCTTAACAAATCTCGAGGTCGAGATTTCTTTTAAGGGGGTGAGGATGTAACACCTCGAAAATTCACGTCCTATAATGCGTTGACACGTGTCATATGTTTGAACGTGTGAAAGAATGTTCTGAAGGGACTAAAGTTGACAAACTTGAAAAGTATATGAAAATACGAGTTCTAAATGTCAACAGTGAATAAATATATTGTACATTAACCCTACATAATGATTATACCATCAAACGAATAAATCATGGATCATACGAAGCTAAAAGTGAGAGATTACAAACTACAGGGGTTAAATGTGTCAACATGTTTAAGTTATACCTCTGAGTTACCTTTTGACAAACCCAAAGCTTTGTAACGGTTAATTATGCTCACTAGAATGCACGATATAAATTTCATAAAGTTTCGTTATCGTATGAGAAAGTTATGATTAAAATTCGTATGCGAGGGGTTAAAGCGTTAACGTTGAAAGTTATGACTTTTCGGGTTAACCAGAAGTGTCCAGGGACTTGGCAAAGTGGGTATAAGTCCTAAAGCCCTTGTAGGTAAATAAGAAGGGGTCAAATTGCAAGAAATAAGCTTAGTTGACCTTTCGAAGAGCCAAGGGACAAAATGCAAAAACTTGAAAATGTTTAATTCTGATCAGAAGGCCCAAGCGGGCCGCGTGACCCTTTAAAGATCCTTACGCGGGCCGCCTGGCTTGCCCAGATATAGAAACTTTTGACAGCATGCCTGTTCAGCGTTCTAACCGACCTAAAACCGATTTTTCACATCTTTCTTGACCCCTAAACCACCCCTAGACACTTAGGGACACTTGTTGGTGATTTGTGGTCAATGGTAGACTTGTGTGTCAACAAGTTATGGTGATTTGATCACTATATAAAGCCATGAAGTTGCAACTTTGTTCCTCACACCTTCATCTGCATATTGGAGCATTTCTGGAGCTCCCAAGCAGGCTCAAGTCTTCACATTTCGTGCATAGGACCTTGGTAAGCTTGCTAAACCTTTCTTGGTTTGGATTGAAGTCCTTGAAGTATTACATTGAAATATGGGTGACACAGAACGCAAGGTGTATGAGATTCATTCAAGGTGGCGGATACTCCAAAGGCAGGGTATAAACTTTAACCCCACTTTTCAGCGAGTCTGTAACACCCCAAAAATATTAAGTTTATATATATACACACGTGTATTTACATATAAACTTGTACATATAGAAAATTGTTGTTCTTGATGAATATTATAACGGCATGAAGAGACAAATAACACTGATGAGTGGTTTGAAGATAAACATAAAGATAAAGATGAACTTCAAACAAAAAACTCACGTCATTTTGTCTTTCCAAACAGCCACCAAAAAGCTACTTCAACAACAAAAACACAAAATGAAGCATGCCAAAGTCAAACCTCCAGTGAACATGTTTCAAAGAAGAAAGAGACTGATGACAGTGAAGATTTGGAAGATGAATTGTTTCTATTTTTATTTTTATTTTATTTTTCTTTGTCTGTTGTTTGTTATGTATTTTTCAGCTAAGAACAAAAAAATACATTATTTTAATAAAAACGCCAAACAGACATAATGATTGTGAAACGCCATCATGTCATAAAACGCCAAAAACTCCAAAACTATAATAAAAGTAATTTGGAAAAGTATTAATAAAAGCTAAAAATGAAAAAAAAAACGCCAAAAACTACTTAAAGCCATTAAAAAACGCCAAACTTGGAATATGACACGTCTATCACTCTAAAAACTCATAAAAAGCTGAACAAAAAAAGTAAAAATACACACAGTAACTGAAAAGATGGCTACTTTATTAATATCATTTATTATAAATAAAATCCCGCCTAAACTACGCGCCAAAAACATCCTATGAGAGAGACGTCTCTGCACAATCAATTGATCACACCAAAAAACGTCATGTTTCCTAGAAACTACTCACTTTAAAACGCCAAAAAATAGTTAAAAAGGACATAGATGGCAAACATCGTTTCTTCTATATTGAGTATTGTTCTGAATGAAATTTCACTGAATGGATTCTTCTCTGAGGTGGGTATCTCTATAAGCTTTTGCTGAATGAGATGGACAAATATTCATGAAAAAGAGACTGATGACACTGATATGTCATAATGTCACTTTGTTCTTGATGGATATATGGATGGCATGAAGGGATCAATACATTCGAGCAGGCGTTGATCTTCAACATTTCACCAAACAAGTATATATCAAACGACAATACAGGATGCCACTAAAAATAAGCATCTTCTAAAGACGGGCATTATGTAGGAAAATAAGTATCTAGATAAGGTATTCAAAACAGGTTCAAAACGCCAAAAAGGTTAAAGTAGAAGAGGCTGATGACAGTGAAGATTTGGATGAGAAATTATATTAGAATTTTTAATTTTTTTTTTCATTTTCTATTGTTTGCTATCTAATTCTCTGTTGTTTATTATCTAATTTTCTACTAATAAAAAAAATTGAGTATAAAACGCAAAAAACTACAAACACCAAAACGCTTGATAGTATGAAAATTGTGAGAACGGATGCTAGCAAAGCACGTTGTTGCTATATAAAACACCAAAAAGTATTACTCGAAAAAGCAACACTAATTGACAAATGAAACTGAACGAAACAGTAATTGGAAAAACAGTAAAATGAAGAGACGGTAACATTATTGCCAAACATTTATTAAAGAGTTAACTGCCATTTTCGTCCCTGTGGTTTGGTCACTTTGGCCATTTCAGTCCATTTTTTCAAAAATGCGCTATTTTCGTCCCCCACGTTCTGGAAAGGTGCCATTTCAGTCCAAAAATCATAACCCAGTTAAGTCAGTTAGTAAATAAGGACTGATTGTGTAAATTTGTAACATAAAGGACCATTTAAGTAAATATTAAACACCACCACCACTAGCCCTGCCACCACCACCACTCCGCTGCCACCACCACCGCCACCACCGCCACCACAGCCCTGCCACCACCACCACTCCGCTGCCACCACCACCACCACCGCCACCACAGCCCTGCCACCACCACCACTCCGCTGCCACCACCACCACCGCCACCGCCACCGCAGCCCTGCCACCACCACCACAGCCCTGCCACCACAGCCCTGAGACCACCACCACAGCCCTGCCACCACCGCCACCACAGCCCTGCCACCACCACCACTCCGCTGCCACCACCACTCTCACAGATCGTAAACAACTCCCCACGCTTTGTAATTGTTCAATAAGCATGCCCGACACCACGTGAAATCAGAGTTTTTATAAAAAATTCAAAGTGGAATTAATCCACAGAAGTTTGTAGATTAAGTGTCAAATTGTTGTGTTATTTAGAGTCCCTGAACCCATACGAAACTCTCACACCCTTCAAAATCCTTTACCCCTTCGAAAATACCCTATGTTCATCGTCTGCAAGTCTCGCCGGAATACCCGTCGCCGGAGACTGTCGCCACGCCGTTGCACGCGATACCGGATCGGTTTTAATCACCCAATCGGTATGTTTATACTTGTACAATGTTTCTGCAAGTTTAATTTGAATATTATCCGGTATTGATCGAGAATTAGGCCGTTTGACTTCTGTTGACCGTTTTGGGGAAGACGATGAACAGTAGCATGGTCACCGCCGCCGCCGCCGGAACCACCACCATCAACGTCATCATCATCTGGGGAAGGCAGCCCCACCGTCGCCGGTTCTCTCTCCCGCCTCGTTATCTCTCTCTCTCTCTCCGACTTTCTCCCTCTCTCGTCTGATATGATGATGAACCGGCTGTGGTGGCGGTGGTGGCAGGGCTGTGGTGGTGGTGGCAGGGCTGTGGTGGCAGGGCTATGGTGGTGGTGGCAGGGCTGTGGTGGCGGTGGTGGTGGTGGCAGCGGAGTGATGGTGGTGGCAGGGCTGTGGTGGCGGTGGTGGCGGAAGCGGAGTGGTGGTGGTGGCAGGGCTAGTGGTGGTGGTGTTTAATATTTACTTAAATGGTCCTTTATGTTACAAATTTACACAATCAGTCCTTATTTACTAACTGACTTAACTGGGTTATGATTTTTGGACTGAAATGGCACCTTTCCAGAACGTGGGGGACGAAAATGGCGCATTTTTGAAAAATGGACTGAAATGGCCAAAGTGACCAAACCAAAGGGACGAAAATGGCAGTTAACTCTTTAGTATATTAAAAGCCACTCCATGGAAAATTGAATTTGTTTATCTTTTCAAAACGCCATAATTGTCTGTCACATTATAGGCCTGCATCCTACATGGCACAACAATTGATAGAAAAAAATAAACATCAAGAAAAGAAAAGTACTGATGTTTTTTACATTATAGGCATGCATCCTACTTGGCACAACAATCAAAGTCATACTTAGTTAAAACGCCAAAATATTTACTATGCTCCTGTACTAAAAAAACAATAAAAATGTCGCGTATTTTTTAAACGTCAAAAAATGGAAAGGTGATGTGAGACGCGTTTAAAAAAATAATATAAAAGGACAAAAAAGCCACTCTGCCCTTCACTATGTTGCGTGACACGTGTTACGCCGGAATCCGTTCTCACACTTTTGGGCGTTTTCTCCTGATCCCGTACCTATATATATAGGACAAAGATCCGTTAGGAACCACCCCTTATTGCGAGAACCGCGAGAACCAATGTGAACACAACCAAAAATGCCTAAAAATAGCTAAAAAACACACAAATTTTTTATTAATATTTTTTATGTTAAAATTTAAAAAAAAAATTGCTACTGAAAGTAGCGATTTGAACATAAAAAATATTAAAAAAATTAGATTTTTTTTTATTTTTTAAGGTTTTTTGGGGGTTTAGTTTTTAACATTTTAGCTTTGGGGTGGGGGGGGGGAGGGGGTTAGGTTTTTGGGGGTGGGGAAGGGGGGGTTTAGGTTTCTTTTTTTTGGGGGGGGGGGGGGGGTGGGGTGGGGTTAGGTTTTTTTTAGTTTTTTTTTTGGGTTTTAGTTTTTAGCATTTAGCTTGGGGGGGGGGTAGGGGTTAGGTTTTTTTTAGCTATTTTAGGTTGTGTTCACATTGGTTCTCGCATGAACCTTACCCTATATATATATATATATATGTGTGTGTGTGTGTGTGTGTAAAACGTAAAAAGTTTAACATAAAACGTAAAAAGTTTAAAAAATCTGAATTTAAAAATGATTTTAATAAAAAAATTATGTTTAAAAATAAAACTAATATAATAATACAAAAAAGTAATAAAAAAAACAATAAAGATAAAGAGACAAAATAGAGTAATTTTACTAAACTACCCTTTTAGATTAAAATATTAAAGACATAATAAGACAAAAAGTATTTAATATTAATTTTAGTTACTTTTAATCTCATCAATCTATCTTGTTGATCTAATGGCTAGGAACTGGTTCACGCGGTTCTTACAACTGGAGGTGGTTTTCATTTTAGCGGTCACCTATATATATATATTGTTGGAAAAATAGGTGAAAATAGCATTTTTCACAAATATAGGAAAATTATTTTTTTCTATTTTGGACTAGAAATAAATATAATAAAATGAGCGGGTTTTATATATTTATATGTGGGTTTGTGTTCTATGTTGGGAGAGCTTCGCAACGAACTAAACCACGTCCAAAACGGAGCTAAGATGAATGAGATATCGATGCTCAAAGTTGGGTGTTTGGAACATTCAATGCTGAAACAAAAGGGAAAGTAGTACCTTGTCCCACATAGGAGGAGAGATGGAACTTAAATGGGTATTTCAGGTGGAACTCTCCATCCTTATTGTTTCATGGAAGCACTCACTAGTGTCCTCGCGAAGGGTGCGGAGCACCCTAACTCGCACTCGCACACGCTCGCGCGCGCGCGCGTGGCGTGGGTGATGAGGCGCAATGTGGCGCTTTGATGGCGCACTTTGCGCTTCGCACGCTCGCATCGCCGCGAGCCGCTTGAGAGCCGCCTTTGTATTTTTTACCACGTGCGCGTGGTGGAGCACAAGGGTTACAAGGACCAAGTGGTAGGTGATGCGGCGCATGACGTGGCAGTCATGCGCATGCGCGCGCGAGTTCACATGGCACGGAGACGCGCGGGTGCGCGCATGGTGCATGGGTCCTGCTGTGTCGTGCGCGGCGCACCAGAGTGAGCCAATACGGCGCGACTATGTGGCGCGCTCGTATAGGCTCACAGGTGACGTGGCGCACGCGCGCATGGACTTGAGCCAAGAGGACGCACCGCGCATGGTGACGTGGCGCATGCGCGCATGGCAGTGAGCCAAGAGGACGCACCGCGCATGGGCATGCAGACCTGGGCGCGCGCGCACCAGGGTGACTTGCGCGCGCACGCGCGCACAGAAGCTTCCAGCATTGAATGACAGAGCAGTTTCAGTCCAGCTTCGTAACTGACGAGTTAACGGGCTTTGACTGAGAATTAAATGACGTATTAAATTGCATTGAAGACGTTTAATGCAATTTAAACCTCTCTTTAATTCGTTTTTTGACTGTTTCGACTTAGGAGCTGTATAAATACAGCTCCATACCCACTGCAGAAAGACACCAGCAACACAACAACTATTCACTTTCTCTCTAAAGTTTTTCTGATCTTCTCCTGCTCTCTTCAAGGTAGACATCGGGTTGTAGGCGAATTCCGGCAGTACTACTGCTCCGGTTGTTGTACCCTGGGAAACAAAACGAGTACTCTTGGGAGACTCGGAATTTGTTTAAGGGAAGCGTGTTGAACACGTGCCTCAGTCACTATGCTTCTACCCCTTTCTTGTATTTGGTTTATTTTCAGTTGTATTTGTAATTGTAATTTTGTCTTTCTTATTTCTGTTTGTAATCAGTATTAATTTGTTTTAAGGGAAGCGTGTTGAACACGTGCCTCAGTCACTCTGCTTCTACCCCTTTCTTGTATTTGGTTTATTTTCAGTTGTATTTGTAATTGTAATTTTGTCTTTCTCATTTCTGTTTGTAATCAGTATTAATAAAATTTGTTATTTTTATTTATTTACGCGAACGGTTACTACAATCTTAAAACAAATTTTTAAAACCGTTCGTGTAGTCAAAACCATCCTGTTTGTGATTCAAACTAGTTTTGATTCACTCAGTTTGTGTTTTAAAAAAACAGATTTTTTTTTTTAAGTTTTCATCTTCAAAGGAGCGACTTTGGTTGAAAACTTTTGTGGTTACATTCAGTTTGTCCTAAAATTTGCTAATACTTTCTGACTTGGTCTTCAAAGTTGGACTTAGAAGCCAATCAGTAAGTTCTAAAAATAAAAAAAAAAAAAATCTGTTTCTAGTCTTCAAAGTTGGACTTAGAAGCTGAAACAGTAATTTTATGGTAAAAAAATTAAAATTTACTAGTTTACTTCTGATTTTTGCGTAAATCAGAATTTTTGTCTAAACTTTAAAATTTTAATTTTTCAGCATGTCGAACGAAAATGTCAACGTTAACAACACCACAAATGTTGTGACGGGAACCCCTCTTAACGCCACCACTGTGGGAGCGTCCACAGTGGCTAATCACGCTGAACGACCCGAGAAGTTCTCGGGTCTTCACTTCAAAAGGTGGCAGCAGAAGATGTTCTTCTACCTGACCACCATGAACCTTGCGAGGTTCTTGACGGAAACCGCTCCCCAACCTGTGGAAGGGGAGACCGACGCACAAAGACAATGCACGGTAGATGCGTGGAAGCATTCGGATTTCATATGTCGTGGCTATGTGTTAAACGGCCTGTCAGATGCGTTGTATAATGTGTACTACAACGTCAAGACTTCCAAAGACCTTTGGGATGCCTTGGACAAAAAGTACAAAACGGAGGATGCTGGCACAAAGAAATTTGTGGTAGCCCGTTTTTTGGATTTCAAAATGGTTGATTCTAAAAGTTTTATGAATCAAGTCCAAGAATTCCAAATTATACTACATGACATCTTTGCGGAAGGCATGACAATTAGCGAGACATTCCAAGTGGCAGCGTTGTTTGAAAAGTTACCTCCTGGTTGGGTGGATTTTAACAATTATCTTAAACACAAACGAAAGGAGATGACTTTAGAGGACCTTATTGTTCGTCTTCGGATTGAAGAGGGCAATAGAATTGCCCTAAAAGGCAGCCAGGCGCAAACTTCTGCTAGCGCAAACGTGGTTGAACATGGGCAATCCTCTAAGGGCGCAAAGGGTAAGGGGAAAAAGGACAAGGAGAAAGCAAAGGCTAGCAAACTTGGACCGAAGAAAGGGGTTGTGAAAAAGAAACCTCCAACGTTCCAAGGGACTTGTTACAACTGTGACGAGCCGGGGCATCGGGCTAACCAATGCAAGAAACCAAAGCGTGAGCGTGCGCACATGGTGGATGAAGACGGAATGCCTTTGGTGGCAATGATTTCCGACAAAACCGCAATGTTGGATGAGGTCAATGCTCCAGACAGGAGCCTCTTTACCACCTTCAAGGAGCTTGCGGGAGATGAGAAGCTGTACATGGGAAATGCAGCCACCGCGGACATCAAGGGTGAAGGAACGGTGATTTTGAAGTGGACTTCAGGGAAGGAGCTCACTTTAAGCAACGTGTTATATGTCCCAGACTTGCGCAAGAGCCTAGTCTTGGGTTGGTTGCTTAATAAGTTTGGATTTCGTTTAGTTTTTTAGAGCGATCAATTTGTACTAACTAAACGAGGAATGTATGTAGGCAAGGGCTATGCCCAAAATGGTATGTTCAAATTGAATGTAATGGCTGTCAAAAAGAACATGAATAAAATTGCTACTACTTCTACTTATTTGCTTGAGTTTTCTGAATCGAATAAATGGCATGGTAGATTAGGTCACGTAAATTTTAATTCAATACGCTGTTTAATCAATTTAAATTGTATACCAACATTCCATATTGATTCACACTATAAGTGTGAAACTTGCGTTGAATCCAAACTTACAAGAACATCATCAAAATCGGTTGAACGAATAACCAAACCCCTTGATTTAATTCACACTGATATTTGTGATTTAAAAGCGGTACCCATAAGAGGTGGAAATAAGTACTTCATCACGTTTATTGACGATAGTACTAAATATTACTATGTATATTTACTAAAAAGTAAAGATGAAGCAATAAGTAAATTTATCTTGTATAAAAATGAAGTTGAGAATCAACTTCAAAAGAAGATAAAAGCTTTGCGAAGCGACCGAGGAGGCGAATATGTTGCACCTTTTGCCGATTTATGCGCAAAAAGTGGCATTGTACATGAGTGTACACCTCCTTATTCTCCATAATCAAATGGCGTGGCGGAACGAAAGAACCATACATTGAAAGAAATGATGAACGCCATGTTGATAAGTTCTGGGGTGAGCCAGGAAATGTGGGGGGAGGCCATTCTCTCGGCCAATTATCTTTTGAACAAGATACCATTGAAAAAGAGAGACGAGACTCCATATGAGTTATGGAAAAAGAAAAATCCTTCATATAAATACTTGAAAGTGTGGGGGTGCCTAGCAAAGGTGATTGTACCACCTCCTAAGGCTCTTAGGATAGGACCCAAAACTGTTGATTGCATATTTATTGGGTATGCGCATCAAAGTAGTGCACATCGCTTTCTTGTACATGAGTCCAAGAATCCTGATGTACACGTAAACACTATCATGGAGGTGAATCCTAACGTTGTGTCTTACTTTGAAAATGTGTTTCCTTTGAGAAGACAAACACATGCAACGTCATCAACACCTAATTTTGAAGTAGGTGAAAGCTCATCTAGACGAGTTGATGAGGTAGTTCATGATAAGACACATGAACAACCTGAGGTTGAAGAAAGTGACCGTAGGCGAAGCAAAAGGCCAAGGGTTGAAAAATCCTTCGGTCCAGACTTCGTTAGCTATATGGTTGAGGGAGAGCCCAATACATATCGCGAAGCGGTTTCTTCTTCAAAAGGACCTCAATGGAAAGAAGCAATAAGAAATGAAATAGATTCTATATTGCAAAATCATACTTGGGAGTTAGTAGATCTTCCACCTGGTTGCAAACCACTTGGATATCGTTGGATATTCAAAAGGAAGATGAAAACTGATGGAAGTATTGATAAGTACAAGGCTAGGTTGGTGATTAAAGGATTTAGACAAAAGGAAGGTCTAGATTACTTTGATACCTACTCGCCTGTGACGCGCATAACCTCGATTAGATTGGTTCTTGCTATAGCGGCTTTAAGAAATTTGGAAGTTCACCAAATGGATGTTAAAACCGCATTTCTAAATGGCGATTTAGAAGAAGAGATTTACATGGAGCAACCTGAAGGTTTCTCCGCCCCAGGTCAAGAGGGTAAAGTATGTAAACTCGTCAAGTCTTTGTATGGCTTGAAGCAAGCACCAAAACAATGGCACCAAAAGTTTGATCATGTCATGATTGACAATGGATTCAAAATAAATGAGTGCGACAAATGTGTTTATTTCAAAGACACAAATGAAGGTTATGTGATTTTATGCCTTTATGTAGACGATATGCTTATCATTGGGAGTAATGATAAAATTATCAAAGCTACTAAAAGCATGTTGAAAGCGAGATTCGACATGAAAGACATGGGTTTAGCGGATGTGATTCTTGGGATAAAGATCATAAGAACCCAAGATGGTCTTGTGTTAAGTCAATCTCACTATGTGGATAAAATTCTTGAAAAATTCAACTCGGAAGATAAGAGTGTAGCTCGAACTCCAGTTGATACCTCTCCACATCTCAAGAAAAATAAAGGAGATGGAGTTGCTCAGTTAGAGTATTCAAGAATTATTGGCAGTCTCATGTATCTAATGACATGTACTAGACCCGACTTGGCTTACGCGGTGAGTAGGCTAAGTAGATACACCAGTAATCTGTGTGCGGATCATTGGAAAGCTATCTCGAGGGTGCTTAGATACATAAGTGAAGGGGTAAGGTCCCAAAAACTTCATAATAAGTATTTGAGACCATACCACAGACTGGCCTTTTGACCTTTTAACCTTGCGCGGCCGCGCACTGGTCTTACAAAAGGGATAAAGTAATCAGCAATCTATAGCCGCGCGTCCAAAGGAAAGCATAAATCCTCGCGCCTTCTCCCATTAGCAAAGGATAAAAATCCTGAGATCAATACTTCCGCCCAAATATCCAGACTTGGATATTACTTTACCCAGACTTGGGATTTATTCGTCTGTTTCCATACAGTAAGGTGTCACACCAGATTACAGCAGTAATCTTCTAGAAGAAAAACAATCGTGCACCACCAAGGCGGTTATAACCGTCTGGACACGTGTCATTACCACAGGCTCTCCTGAAATCACAACGAAGGCATGCAATTGGAGAATAAATCTCCACTTAATCACTTTCCACGTGGCAACTCCCCAGCCATAGATCAAACCACGATCCGTGTGCATTCACATCGGATCGAAACAACTTGACGTTGGATCAAAGAACTTAACAGAAGAAAATGTAACCGCTACGGCGTTAGCATCTTCCGTTATCTTTTCAATAACAGGTTTTCCCTCCCAAACTCCCGGTTATAAATACGAGAACTGTTCAGGTATGAACTCAGATTACACACACTATTCAAACACATCTTCTTCTTCATTATCAATACTTATTCTCACACCGGAGTCGGGTCAAGGAGAGAACCCTCTTCTCCCCTTGGCGAGGCTAACGGTGTTCTTTTTTGCAGAACCATCGGAGAAGAAGATCAGCTGCAACTGAATCAAATCGAGTGAGAGCTAACCTTTTTATGCGGATTCAAACCCCATAGATATCTCGGTTCCGACCATTTATCTAGTGTTTCTTCATTGGCTCCCACCGATTCCTCTGTTTTCTAGTTTTTATCTCGTTTCGATTCAGTTCATCTCATACTCTGTTCTTAGCATGACAGAAAATTCATTATCTCACCTATCAGATCCTCGATCTGAAGGTTCTACAACCCAGAATACTCATATCAATGAAATCATGAGAAAAAACAGAGATAACAGTCACTCAGAAAGGGAGAATTTCTCAGATCTAATCATAGAAAGATCCCCAGAACATTGGTTAAGCAGATGCCAAGCTGCTTTAAACACAATCATTATGCAAATCACCAGATCTGAGTTCCCAAACGACAGATCTGGAGGAGAAATCATCACTACAGTATTGGACCCACCAACACCACGTCAAGGGGACATCCAATCTCATCGTACCATTGAAATACAATCCAAACGTAGCAGCTATCAGAAAACCAAACAAACAAACATGATTCAAGGAGGTCCGTCACGAAGGCCAAATAAACGAAACTACGATCAACATTGGAGGGAACAGAAAGTTGTGTTTCCTGTTGTTCCTGGGGGCCCTCAGGAAGAACGACCAGTGATTATTACTGGTATCTTCGGACATTACCGAACGGATTATATGTTTATAGATCCAGGAAGCTCGATGGACATCATATATGAGCAATGTTTCAAACAGTTGGACCCAGAAGACAAAGCACGCCTGGAACCGGTCGATTTTCCCCTCACCGGATTCTGCAACGAAGCTGTATTCCCATTAGGGCAAATAGATTTCCCTGTGACTTTATCGGATGGCGAGCATTCACGAACCGTCACAGTCAATTTCATGTTAATGCCGGCAACATCACGCCATGATATCCTGCTCGGAAGAAGGTCACAAAGATAATTTAGCATGATCACTTCTATCCCACATGCTGCATGTGGATTTCCAACAGAAACCGGAGTTGCAATTCTATATTCGAGTAAAGAAGTCATGTATGTGGACGATGAACCACCAACAAAGGCAGTCAAACCTTCGACATCAAACGAACCAGAGAAATGGGTCCTGAACAACGAATACCCAGAGCAGACCATCCTGCTGGGACACGCCATTTCACCAGCAACACGAACACAACTCAAAGAATTGTTGTCTAACAACAAAGATATATTCGCCTGGTGCCCAGCAGACATGACTGGGGTCCCGCGCGACATAGCGCAGCATTGCCTAAATATAAAACCATCAGCGGAACCTGTTGCTCAGGGGAAGCGCAACTTTAGTGAAGAAAAAGCAAAAGCAATGGACGAACAAGTGGCAGAACTACTCAACGCAGGAATCCTACGAGAAGTCAAATACCATACATGGGTTGCTAATCCTGTAATGGTACAGAAACACAGTGGTGGCTGGAGAATGTGTGTCGACTTCAAAGACCTCAACAAAGCATGTCCGAAAGATTGCTACGCACTGCCGGAGATAGATAAAAAAGTCGACTCCCTAACATCATTCAGATGGAAATGTTTTCTCGACTGCTACAAAGGCTATCATTAAGTCCAGATGAAAGAGGAGGACGAAGATAAGACCGCATTCCGCACTGATAAAGGCATCTTCTGCTACACCAAAATGCCTTTTGGTTTGCACAATGCCGGCGCAACTTACCAGAGATTAATGGACACAGTTTTCAACAGCGACATCGGCAAGACAGTTGAAGTGTACATGGATGACCTTGTCATCATGAGCCATGAGGAAGACTCGATGCTCAACAATATTCAGCGCACATTCGACTCTCTGCGCAGTGTGAATTTAAAACTCAACCCAACAAAATGCTCCTTCGGCATGGAAGAAGGAAAATTTTTGGGTTTCATAGTCACAAGAGATGGCTTTAAAGTAAATCCAGAAAAAGTGCAGGCTATTCAGCTAATGCCGTCACCAGCAACAGTCAAAGAAATGCAAAGGCTCGCCGGGCGTTTGGCAGCCTTGAACAGATTTTTGGCTAATCACGCAGCAAAGTCTTATCCATTCATCAGCACGCTACGAAATTGCGCAAAGAAAACCGACTTTCAATGGACAGCTGAAGCGGAAGCAGCATTCAAGCAAATGAATGAATGTTTAATCCAGCTACCAACGCTGACCGCGCTAAAAGAAAAAGAACCACTAATATTATATCTATCTGCTACGGAAGTAGCGGTCGGGGCAGTACTGATGGTAGAACGCGAAAACATTCAGACTCCAATCTATTATATAAGCAAAATGCTCACCGGTCTGGAAACTCGTTACTCAATGATAGAAAAACTAGTCCTTACACTAGTACACGCATCACGACGACTGCGCAGATATTTTTCGGGCCACGTCATCACAGTTCTCACCAATTATCATTTGGGCCAGATTTTATCCAAACCCGACGTCGCGGGAAGGTTGGCTAAATGGGCCATTGAGCTGGGAGGATACAATATCTTCTATAGACCAAGACCAGCAATCAAAGGGCAAGTCCTAGCAGATTTTGCTACCGAAGTTCCCATCGACAAAGTTCAAGAGTGCGAAGCAATCCAGAACCCTATACCCGTTTTCGACGATAGAGTCTGGACTTTACACACAGATGGCGCTTCCAATGACGATGGAGCAGGAGCAGGTCTCCGACTAATCAGCCCAGATAATCACGAACTCACATATGCCATACGCCTAGATTTCCGAAGCACTAACAACGAAGCAGAATATGAAGCGTTTCTAGCTGGCCTTCGCTTAGCGCTAAAAATGGGGGCAAGAAATCTTGAAGCTAACGTCGATTCAAAACTAGTAGCCGAGCAAGTTAATGGCAACTATGATGCAAAAGAAGCTATGGCATTATACCTTGAACAAGCGCGAGTTCTAATCAGCCAATTCCAAACATTCAAAGTTAACCACATAAACAGAAGCGAGAACAAGCACGCAGATGCGCTGAGCAAATTAGCTGCTACCAGCTTCAAACACTTAGCAAAGGAAGTACGCATAGAGGTACTATCCAACCCTTCTATTCATCTCAAGCAAGTAAGCGTCATAGAAATGGGAAATCCATCCTGGATGTCTCCAATTATTTTATACCTTCAACACGGAAAACTTCCGGAAGGAAAAGCAGAAGCTCGAAAAATACAACACAAAGCGATAAATTATGAAATAGCGGATGGCGTCCTTTACCGAAAGTCATTTATGGGCCCATTACTACGCTGTGTTGATAAAAAAGACGCCCAATACCTAGTCAGGGAAATCCACGAGGGATTATGCGGAATACACGCAGGACCACGCATGGTCGTGGCAAAGATAATGAGCGCTGGATACTACTGGCCAGGGATGCACATGGACGCAGTTGATTTATTAAGAAGATGCGCAGCCTGTCAACGCCACGCCCCAAAGACACTCCGACCCAAAAATCCGCTAATTCCCGTTACTTCCGCCTGGCCATTCCAACAGTGGGGCATCGATCTTGTCGGCCCATTTCCTGACGCGCCAGGAGCAGTAAAATTCATCATCGTGGCGGTCGATTACTTCACCAAATGGGTGGAAGCTAAAGCTTTGGCCTCAACAACAGCAATGGTAATCCGCAAATTTATATGGGAACATATCATTTGCAGGTTCGGATTACCATTGCGCATTATTTCCGACAATGGTACAAACTTCGCCGCAGACGATCTTCAAAAATGGTTCAAAGAAATGAAGATCGAACATAATTTTGCTTCCGTTGCACACCCCCAAGCAAACGGTCAAGTAGAAAGTGTGAACAAACAGATCGTCGATGGCATAAAAGCGCGGCTAGGAACAGCACGCAGAGGGTGGGTCGACGAACTCCCCAGCATCCTTTGGGCACATCGAACAATGCCAAAGACTAGCACAGGCGAAACTCCGTTCAGTCTAGTCTATGGGTCTGAAGCCGTCATTCCAGCTGAGATAGGCTTACCATCACCGCGCATGATAGCCATGGAAAAACAGAACAATCAACAAGAGCGAAGAATGGATTTGGACCTTCTGGAAGAAAGGCGCGAGAACGCAGCCATAACGGAAGCAAGGTACAAATCCAAACTCGAAAAATATTACAATGCGCGCGTTCGCATATGCACCTTTGTCCCCGGTGATTTCGTCTTGCGCGACAATGAAGCTTCAAACGCTGAAAAGCCGGGAAAATTAGCGCCAAGATGGGATGGACCATACGTCATTAACGAGGTCCTAGGCAAGGGGGCGTATACCCTAAAAAGGATCGACGGAACTCTAGTTCCACGCACCTGGAACGCGCAGCAGCTGCGCAGGTGTTACATGTAGGTCAAAACATTCACAGGCAATGTACTTCCTATTTACATTTGTATTACAAGCCTCGAGCTTTATCAATACAAACGCTATTTCTATACTTATTACAGTTTGTTACAAATTGCATGAAATTCTTTTGGTTTACGCGAAAACGGAATGGCAAATATTGTACAAACTCATGAACAGTCTGAGAAAAGCGCAACAAAAGCGCAGCTTTTGACAAACGTTCACACATGAGCACAATGCCAACTCTAATTCGCTCCACCTAAACAAAACAATGTAAGCACATGCAACACATTGTAATCCAAACATGCAAAAACATACAGCACTTAACAAGTGTACATATCATTAAAGTGTAACAAAACACTTCATAACAAGATCATGGCAATGATCTTCAAAAGTTTAGTACCAAAAGCTAAGAATATATACAATAATCACACCAGTGATCTTCAAAAAGAGGTTTTGTGCCAACAGACTAACATAAACATCAAAAGAAGGGATGTACAACTCCCAAACCTAATCAACAGCACGTTCATCTTCAACATCCACCTTCCCCGGAGGTTTTTTCCGACGTTGATACACCAACTGACACCCTCCTTCCTGGATCGTCGGAAAACGAGCAATCAAACTATCCATATCCAGCACAGCAGTGCTAATATCAGCAACCCTCCCTTGCCGGAGAACTTTATCATCAGAACAAGCCACCATAGAAGGACCAGCAAAGATAGAGTTCTTTCCGGTAGCCGTCAGTGGCGGAGAATCAGCGAGTAGCAAGAGAGCTTCAGCAGCTTCTCGAATCCTCAGGATATCTGAGAGTCGTCAGGAATGAACGGTACGTTTTCCCTTCATTTTTTTCCAAATTAAAGAAATAAACAAACACCCCAAGGCATATATATAAAAGAACTCAACCTCGGGAAAGGAGAAACCCACTCATCATTAATTGTCAGAACTATATCACATCCAAACGGCGCTACAGGAACCAGGGTCATTTCCTCATTAATGAAGTCTGACAAGCGCCACTACAAATCCCAAGAAAGAAGAGAAAATGCACACTCTTACTGACAGATGATGTCATCACACGTCAATACATGAGTACAATTTCCCTTAAAAAAAAAACTTTTTTAGCAACATTCAATCTTCTCAGAGAAGTTTCCTTATCTCTCGCGCCCAAAAGCATTTCCCTCTCATAAGTCCAGTGCTCCACTTATTTGCATAAGTACAACACTAGACTGGGGGGACTTGAAGGGGTAAGGTCCCAAAAACTTCATAATAAGTATTTGAGACCATACCATAGACTGGCCTTTTGACCTTTTAACCTTGCGCGGCCGCGCACTGGTCTTACAAAAGGGAGAAAGTAATCAGCAATCTATAGTCGCGCGTCCAAAGGAAAGCATAAATCCTTGCGCCTTCTCCCATTAGCAAAGGATAAAAATCCTGAGATCAATACTTCCGCCCAAATATCCAGACTTGGATATTACTTTACCCAGACTTGGGATTTATTCGTCTGTTTCCATACAGTAAGGTGTCACACCAGATTACAGCAGTAATCTTCTAGAAGAAAAACAATCGTGCACCACCAAGGCGGTTATAACCGTCTGGACACGTGTCATTACCACAGGCACTCCTGAAATCACAACGAAGGCATGCAATTGGAGAATAAATCTCCACTTAATCACTTTCCACGTGGCAACTCCCCAGCCATAGATCAAACCACGATCCGTGTGCATTCACATCGGATCGAGACAACTTGACGTTGGATCAAAGAACTTAACGGAAGAAAATGTAACCGCTACGGCGTTAGCATCTTCCGTTATCTTTTCAATAACAGGTTTTCCCTCCCAAACTCTCGGTTATAAATACGAGAACTGTTCAGGTATGAACTCAGATTACACACACTATTCAAACACATCTTCTTCTTCATTATCAATACTTATTCTCACACCGGAGTCGGGTCAAGGAGAGAACCCTCTTCTCCCCTTGGCGAGGCTAACGGTGTTCTTTTTTGCAGAACCATCGGAGAAGAAGATCAGCTGCAACTGAATCAAATCGAGTGAGAGCTAACCTTTTTATGAGGATTCAAACCCCATAGATATCTCGGTTCCGACCATTTATCTAGTGTTTCTTCAATAAGATACACAAGAGATTATGGACTGCATTATACCCGACAACCAGCAGTGATCGAAGGATACACTGATGCAAACTGGATATCGGATAATAAAGATTCCAAATCAACAAGTGGTTACGTATTTACACTTGGAGGAGCTGCTATTACTTGGAAGTCTTCTATGCAAACGGTCATAACGAGATCCACAATGGAATCTGAATTTATCGCCTTGGATAAGTCAGGCGAGGAGGCGGAATGGCTACGTCAATTCGTGGAAGATATTCCAAGATGGCCAAAGCCTTTGCCAGCCATATGTGTACATTGTGATAGCCAATCAGCGATTGGTAGAGCCCAAAGCTTGATGTACAATGGCAGATCAAGGCATATGCGACGTAGGCATAACACGATACGACAACTACTCTCAACGGGTGTTATCACAATTGATTATGTGAGATCAACGGATAACATTGCGGACCCGTTTACAAAAGGCTTAAGCAGAGAGTTAGTAGAAACGTCGTCAAGAGGAATGGGACTAAAGCCCGTGGTAAATAGGAATATGAGGGAAACCTAACTTAGTTGACTGGAGATCCCAAGATCTAAGTTCAATAGGACAACTTAATCATATTACCAAACGGAGTCACTGTGGGGGAGTACCCCAAACTAAATAAAAAGGGAGTTATTTATACTTCCTAGTCCATTCCAATCAGTGACATTGATGTGAGACTAAGCATATTAAGGTTAACGATTTCGGGAAATCAAATAACCATGATGCTTTTAATGATTCAGGGGAATCACCTATGTTAGAGAGAAGTGGGGTCGCTTCAAATGGATTTGTGGGGTGTGCAAATCCTAGAGCTCTCGCAGAACCAGGCTAGTGTTCCAGGACCATAATAGGACACGACAATGAGGAGTTGGCCAAACCAGGGAGAGTATTGTGTGAAGTGTATTGTCGTTTACACAAATGGGGGTATGTTCAAGGACATCGCGTCTACACACCGCTAGTAAGCTAAGTGCGCTTCACAAAAGAAGGTTCAAAGGCTTCAACCTACCTATCTTGCAATACTCAACTGTCGAAGTTTATCGTTGAAAAGTGTAAGGAAAAGATCCATTTCCATACATGTGGGGGATTGTTGGAAATTTGATGAAAATAGCATTTTTCATGTGGGGGATTGTTGGAAAAATAGGTGAAAATAGCATTTTTCACAAATATAGGAAAATGATTTTTTCCTATTTTGGACTAGAAATAAATATAATAAAATGAGCGGGTTTTATATATTTATTTGTGGGTTTGTGTTCTATGTTGGGAGAGCTTCGCAACGAACTAAACCACGTCCAAAACGGAGCTAAGATGAATGAGATATCGATGCTCAAAGTTGGGTGTTTGGAACATTCAATGCTGAAACAAAAGGGAAAGTAGTACCTTGTCCCACATAGGAGGAGAGATGGAACTTAAATGGGTATTTAAGGTGGAACTCTCCATCCTTATTGTTTTATGGAAGCACTCACTAGTGTCCTCGCGAAGGGTGCGGAGCACCCTAACTCGCACTCGCACACGCTCGCGCGCGCGCGCGTGGCGTTGGCGATGTGGCGCTTTGGTGGCGCACTTTGCACTTCGCACGCGCGCATGGACTTGAGCCAAGAGGACGCACCGCGCATGGTGACGTGGCGCATGCGCGCATGGCAGTGAGCCAAGAGGACGCACCGCGCATGGGCATGCAGACCTGGGCGCGCGCGCACCAGGGTGACTTGCGCGCGCACGCGCGCACAGAAGCTTCCAGCATTGAATGACAGAGCAGTTTCAGTCCAGCTTCGTAACTGACGAGATAACGGGCTTTGACTGAGAATTAAATGACGTATTAAATTGCATTGAAGACGTTTAATGCAATTTAAACCTCTCTTTAATTCGTTTTTTGACTGTTTCGATTTAGGACCTGTATAGCTCCATACCCACTGCAGAAAGACACCAGCAACACAACAGCTATTCACTTTCTCTCTAAAGTTTTTCTGATCTTCTCCTGCTCTCTTCAAGGTAGACATCGGGTTGTAGGCGAATTCCGGCAGTACTACTGCTCCGGTTGTTGTACCCTGGGAAACAAAACGAGTACTCTTGGGAGACTCGGAATTTGTTTTAAGGGAAGCGTGTTGAACACGTGCCTCAGTCACTCTGCTTCTACCCCTTTCTTGTATTTGGTTTATTTTCAGTTGTATTTGTAATTGTAATTTTGTCTTTCTCATTTCTGTTTGTAATCAGTATTAATTTGTTTTAAGGGAAGCGTGTTGAACACGTGCCTCAGTCACTCTGGTTCTACCCCTTTCTTGTATTTGGTTTATTTTCAGTTGTATTTGTAATTGTAATTTTGTCTTTCTCATTTCTGTTTGTAATCAGTATTAATAAAATTTGTTATTTTTATTTATTTACGCGAACGGTTACTATATATATATATATGAGGAGGGTCTTGCAGAGGCAATGAACAAGGAAGAGGTGCAAACAAGGAAGAAGTCAAGGTGGCCTTTCGTGAGTACAAAAGGAGATACGAGCCGAAACAATTTTATCACGTTGAGGCGTGGATGATTGTAAAAACTTATCCCTAAAGGAAATATTTTGTTTAGGTACTTTTTTAATTATGTTTTCTAAGTTATGAATTTTTATTTATTTAAATGAAGGTTTAGTTATTTTTAATTGTTTACTATACTTGACAAAAAAAATTATATTAGTTGAAAGAAGTGTTACCAGTGATTTTGTGTTGTTAGGGTAGTTTAGGATAAAAATGATGTGGTAGTGTAAGATTATAGAAGGCTCGGGTAGATGACAGGAGTGCCCCTCCACCCTCATGGCCCCGTCCACTCTGAAGAAACACCAGTCCTAATCCGCTTGGGATACAACTATAATGGTAGTCTCGACAGGGAAATAAATCTTCTAACTCTCTTATTCGATCAAACAGCTTGGAACGATATGTAAAACAAAGCATCGTGAGCACGTTACAAAAATGAGATATGAAGGTTCTTCTTGTAACCAACGTCCAGCGTGAGAATAAGTAACGGTTCTAAGGGTAATAAAACTGTGAGTGTGTGTGTGTGATAAGATTGAGAGAGTGAGAAATCAGATGTTTAAACCTTTAGTAGAGGTTGGTATTTATAGTCGAAGGGTTTGGAGAAGGAGATGAGCTGATGGGCCTTAGGCCAGATGCCGCCATCAAAAAATATCCATTTGGTTCCCTCTAACATGACAGGTAGTGTTTGCAAAGGTGGATGGACGTTGGCACATCGTGATTGGATGCACGTCGTATGCCAAATGTACTTGTTTAGTTTGTCATCAGTTGTGAGTGGATATTATGGAGTAGTGAATGACGCAAGATGATTGGTTACATGTCATTGTCCGTTTGTACTATTTGTTCCCTGCACGATTAATCATTGTGCAGATTGGCCGGGCAAAGCATGATGCATGTTGATTAACTGTAGGTTGCTATTTGTACTGGTTGTATTTTATGAGCCGTCATGGTTGCGCGTATGCGAGCGGACCCCACACAGAAACCTTGGAACAAGCTAAGTGTTTTAGGAATCAAGTGTGGTATTATGGTTCTGTGGCCTACGCAGCATTTGTGACCATACCCTTCACACTCCATACCAATTCCCTTGTAAGGGGTGTGTTGTTCGCCTTGACCAGTCACCCCCGTGTCAGTATTCGCATTACACCATCCTCAACCTATAACACATAGCCTTAAACTCGAGTCAGCACGGTTGCCTAATATCACATAATGAAGTCGCCTAAATTATCATATGTTTGAGTCACTTGCAAATCATATCCTTTAACAAACTAAAGTTCACATATAGTCACACTTTAGGTCCTTTTCTTCAACAAACATTAGCTTTGTGTGAAATAGAATCATGCGTTGTACGTGACTTTTTCTCCAGCAAACATTAGCTTTCTGTTAAAGAAAGAATCATGTGTGTAGTGTACACGAGGGCATATGTGTCTTTTCACTCGCATAAAAATGCCTTTCAATTTCAACCAAAAAAAAATATTAATCCATAAAATATCTCAACAACCCACTTGATATTTTGATGAACGTGTCAACAATTATTACTCACCTAACATCACACATATTAATTATTATACATATTTCCTACATATAAAAAAAAACAAGTTACGGGAATAGTGTCACGCATCTCACGGAGATGCGTGACACTTCCCTATTCGACCAACAATTTTAATGTTTTATATTTGTTTTAAAATTACGGTTTCGTCCTTAATTTAAAATAAAATTACGTTTTTACCCTCACTTCAAAATAAAATTATGTTTTTGTCTCTCGCTCAAAATTACGATTTTGCCATCGGTTCCAACTTCCTACATATACAAAAAAGCAAGTTAGGGGAATAGTGTACATATACAAAAAGCAAGTTACGGGAATAGTGTCACGCATCTGCGTGGCACTTCCCTATTCGACCAACAATTTTAATGTTTTATATTCGTTTTAAAATTACGGTTTCGTCCTTAATTTAAAATAAAATTACGTTTTTGCCCCACTTCAAAATAAAATTATGTCTTTGTCCCTCGCTCAAAATTACGATTTTGCCATCGGTTCCAATTTCCTACATATACGAAAAAGCAAGTTAGGGGAATAGCGCATCTGCGTGGCACTTCCCTATTCGACCAACAATTTTAATGTTTTATATTCGTTTTAAAATTACGGTTTCGTCCTTAATTTAAAATAAAATTACGTTTGTGCCCCCACTTCAAAATAAAATTATGTTTTTGTCCCTCGCTCAAAATTACGATTTTGCCATCGATTCCAATTTTCTACATATACAAAAAGCAAGTTAGGGGAACAGTGCCACGCAGCTCCGTGGCACTTCCCTATTCGACCAACAATTTTAATGTTTTATATTCGTTTTAAAATTACGGTTTCGTCCTTAATTTAACATAAAATTACGTTTGTGCCCCCACTTCAAAATAAAATTATGTTTTTGTCCCTCGCTCAAAATTAGGGTTTTGCCCTCGGTTCCAAATTATGATTTTATCCCCAGATTACAATTACATTTTTTGCCATAGTTCAAAATAAATTTTTGCTTTTGCCCCAAACTAACAATGAGGATTTTGCATTTTCGCCCCGTTTAAAAAATTATGATTTCGCCTTCAGTTTAAAATTATGTTTTTGCCCGGTTCAAAATAAAAGTATGCTTCCCCCCCCCCCCCCCCCCACACACTTAAAATTATGATTTTGCCCTTAGTTCAAAATTTTGATTTTTCCCAAGTTCAAATTAAAAATATAGTTTTGTTCCCAGCTTAAAATTATTATTTTGTCCTTAGTGCAAAGTAATATTACGATTTTGTCTCTGGTTTAAATTTATAGTATTGTCATCACTTTAACTTTTGGTAAATTACGATTTTACCGAAGTCAACAAATACAACTTTGCCCTCAGTTCAAATTACAGTATTGTTATCGTTTTAGTTTTTTTAGCAAAACTATAAAAGTGTTTTTTTATTAGTTGACTGGATTTAATTTTTTTTCATGTTAAGGAGCTGCCTAACACTCGCTTATTAATCCTCACAAAACTATAATAGTGTTCTTTTTAATTGATTGAGAATTATCCGGCCATCGCCCCGCAACGCGGGCGGGGCATTAACTAGTTATATTATTATACATATTAATATGAAGAGCTGATGAACAGTGCCTATATGAATTCTTTTAGCTTCAAACTCAAAAACCAAAAAAATAATAATAATTGATGTCTTCGTAAAAGTTTTTTAATTTAATACATTATTCTATTACATTATTATAATTATTATTTTTATTTTTATCCGATATGATATACGTTTTTAATCGTTTAAATCTTTTACTAATTTGTTTCTTCTCCGATAACTTGCGTCGTTGGCTTAAAAAAACTAAATAAGTAGTTGTATTGATTTAATTTCTTGACGTTCATATATAAGTTTTATTGAAAACAAAGTTGTATTCGAAATAGAGTCTTCTTTTGTGTAGTAGGCTAGATCAAGTGCCGACGTCATATTGGTAACATGACGAACAAAACGTATACCAACCGAACAAGTAGAAACCGATATCGGTATATGCTTAAAAATTTATACACTTTTAACCCATTTAGTTTGTATATAATTTGGATTTTTTTTTCAATAACTCACGTTCATTAACTCTTCTATATAAAGTTGAATACGCCACTTTATTTCATACTTTTTCTCATCCTTCCTTTATTAACTTTGTTGAAAAAAAATTATTTTTCTTATTGGCATCGTGAGTTCTTACAGGCGACCCGGTGTAATTATTGGAATTTTGTTCTCATCGTCCCTTTATTAACTTTTTGAAAAATAATTTTTTTCTTCGTATTTTCGATGTAAAACACGTTCTTATATCATGACTTTAAATCAAATGTCGGTACCATATCGATACCGTAATGAATCAAACAGGTATCAACCAAATTCCTTTATGTAACGAACCGGATCAATACCGACCGAGTTCCCGCCGCATCGCGCGGACAAATCCACCTAGTAGTAATAAAAAACAGCAAGATATACCGGAACCATTTTCTTTTTCATTAAAACTTCAACCTAATCTAAAATTCGAACATAGCAACCGAGAACAACCAAGGAGAACAGGTCAAAAACATTGAACACAACACAACCACAAGTAAAAATAACTTAAACAGATCCCGATAGTTTACAATTCAACACTCTAATCTACCACTTTCCTTCAGAATCACCACCACCCCTGGAGTAACGAGATCCACCATCACTCCCACCATATCCACCGTCACGTCCACTACCACCATACCCACCGCCATATCCACGCTCACGCCTCTCACCTCCATAACCACCACCACCACCTCCACCATACCCACCTTCACGGCGACCACCACCACCGTACCCACCTTCACGACGTCCACCACCACCACCACCACCGCCACCGCTGCGCGACTGTGCTTCATTCACGGTTATGTTCCGTCCATCTAGACTCTGGCCGTTCATCCCTTCAATAGCGTCCCTCAAAGATTGTTCGTCTTTGAAGGTAACGAAACCAAATCCTCTAGATCTACCAGTCTCCCGATCATTGATGATCTGAACAATAACAAAATTAAGTTTAAGTTAATTGAGTAAACGGTTGTATATAAATATGAACAATGAACAAAAACTGCATTATGAAATATCATAAAATCAATCGATCGATCGTCTGTCTCTTGAAAGAGAAGAGGATGAACGTACCGTTTTAGATATGAGTAAAAGTAGTAACAGTAATAGTAACAGATCAAGTAAACCATAGTAACAGTAACAGTAACACAGTAACGTGTGATTTGTCAAACAAAGCCGAATCAGGATGGATCCGAATCCGAACTTTGCGACAAACGGACCTTCGAATCGAGGACTTCGCCGTATTGACGGAACGCGTCTTCAAGTGAGCGGTCAGTTGTGGCCCATGCGAGACCACCGACGAAACATCTGTACTCAACATCAGCGGAAGCCATTTGTGGATTGAGAGGATGCTTAAAAGATTAAAGGAGAAAGGGGTGAGGAAACAAGGTTGGGGATGGTGGGTTTAAATAGGCGAAATGGGGGAATTCATGTTGACCGTGGTTTGCTAACTTGCTTGAGGTGCGTAGTGCGCACCCGGCTGCCATCAATTTAACCATGGTTAAGGGTATCTTTTTTGATATAAAACTCATTAACTTCGGTCTTGCAACATTTAGATATTTATTGTTTAGATGTCAATAAAATATCTTTTATTACATTGTGTTTTATTGTATTGTACTTGTTTCTTTTCTCAATTTCAATTCTTACTAGAATTACTTTGAAGGATATTGGTGGTGTTAATGAAATTTCGTTAGTTTAAAACCGAACCGGGTTTTATCGCAATGGGCCTTTGGACGGCGGGTTTTCCCTAGAACTGGTGGCTTGGGTATGCACCCAACTCTGACCATTATAGAGGAGTGAATGCATTTGCTCGATTGACGGCATCCCAGGATGCTTATCCAGTAATTTAGTTGGCCGTTCAAAAAAAACATTGTGTTTTATTTTCTAACGGCGTTTAAACCTACCTCAATATCCGAGTGAGTCTATTGAGCCTGGATGTTAATCGTCAATACTGATTTTGACGCTCCAGGCCTAAGTCACTCAAAAACACCATCAAGGAGTAAACCCACCACTAAGTCAGGTTTAAACTTAAGACCTTAAAGATCTCAATCTCTTGCCATTCGGGGTGAAGAAACCTTAGTCGTTGACATAAATTAACAGATAATCGAATGCCACCGAACCGAATTAACAGACGGTTATTGATAATGTTATTTGATTAACCGATATATCAGTTATGGATATTGTTAAAGTTGTCCCATAATCGAACGTTAACCGAACCAAATTCAATCAAGACATCCTTTTAAAATATATCTATTATCAAATTTAGATGTTCAAGAAATCAAATCAAACTCTATATACATAAAAACATATATAAAAGCATTTTATGTTATATAATTAGTTTTAAAATGTTTGAAAAAATAATTATAGTATAAAATTTGACTTATTTTATGCATGTGTATGTTATTATTATTATTATTATTTTGTCTTTATTTATTTATATAAACAACTGTAACTGAGACAATAATTGTCTAATATGTTCATTTAGTTTAAACTTAGATCAGTTAATTAACCGAAACCAAAGCATAACCGAGTCTTATAACCGATCAACCGAACCGAAGTTCGATTATGATTATGGTTATGATTATGGTTAAGGAAATTCCATAATTGTAACAAGACTCAAACACCCTATAAGGAACCCTAATAAAGACCCCAAACATGTACGGCGCGACCCGAAACGAAAAACAGGAAACATGTACTAATGAGGCTCATGGGGTACCCCTAAACCTTTTGCGACGCGTGATAGAAGATAGGACGTGTATTTTCAGATACGACCGACACCACGGGCCTAGAAACACAGCAAGGCATCCCTATGCTAGGTGGGTCTCGGCCGCGAAGCTCCGTTTCTTTCAAACAACAATGTAAATTCGCGAAGCTCTGCCGCGTTGTAAGTGTTTTAACCCCTAATCACTACTCGATGCCATGTCCGATTGATCCTAAACCCAACAACGGAAGTCAAGGTGTTGCTTGAATAAGGATACACTTTGCTAACTACTTTGGGGTTTTGATCTCGTGATGTATCGATAATGTTGAATTGGGTTATTATAAAGAAGCAACAATAACCTTAGTAGAAGGGACTACCCAAATACCTGTGGCAAGACCTCTGTAGAAGGAACTGGATAGGAGATTAGCTAATCTTGATATGTTCCGACCCGCAGAAAATGAAATTAACCTTAATCTCTTAGCAGAACCAGAACCTCAATTGTTACCCTTATATCCAGAGCAACTTATAACACCAATACTAATGTATCCAGAACCAAACCAAGAAAACCCACTGCCAATACCAGCTTTCAACCCTGATGAAATACCTAGGTTACTAGCACCGGACCCACTAGAACAGTGGTGGACCAATGACTGGGCATTCCAAGATCTGATGAGTGACCCACATCCCTACATGCCATATGGAGAACCCATACCAGCTTACAACGAACCCATACCAGCCGTATTTTCACCCATGTATCGACGCATAGAATTACTAACGATTAGAATTTCAGTTGTAGTTTGTATTGATGCATATCTATATATAAAAAGAGTAGAACGTCGAAATGTTCGACGATTTTGATTCAATGTGCTTGAATATCTGTTATTTAAATTATTCTGTGATATTAACACCCGATAATGTTTGCAATTCAGATGTCAAACGAAGTAAATCGGGAAGTTCAAAATAATAACGATAACGGGAACCAAGTGGATAAAAGTGTTATAGAACACATAGTAGCTCAAGGAATAATAGATGCTATGCCGTTTATTATCGACACTATTAATAAAAAGCCGGTAAACGATAATACTATACTAGGCAGTAAACGTACGCACACCGAGCCAAGTCACAGCGTGAACGAAGATAACGGTATTCTTATCAAAGCTCCGATTCCAAAAAAGAAAGAAAACCATCTCTTATGGTTATTCTTACAAAGAATTATTGTCATACAAACCGATAGAATTCTCGGGCAATGAAGGAGCTATTTCAGCTTTACGCTGGATAGAAAAGACTGAAGCAGTCTTAAAAATTAGTAAATGTGCTGATGAGGATAAGATCATGTATGCCTCTAACCTTTTCAAGGATGAAGCATTAGAGTGGTGGAATACCATTCTACAATCAAATGGAAGTGACATGGTCTATAACATGGAATGGAACAACTTTAAGGAAATAGTTGAAAGGAAATTTTGTCCTCCTCACGAAAAGGAACATATTGCTAATTAATTCCTGAACCATAGAATGATTAGGGTAAATTGTAGGGAATTTACTATCAAATTCTTTGAGTATGCTAGGATAGTACCAACACTAGTCTCGCCAGAACCATTTTTAATCGCCCGTTATATCTAGGGATTAATCAGTGAAATCAGATATATAGTCAAAGCAGCTAGACCACAAACCATTGAAGAAACAGTAGAACTAACTAACACTCTGACAGATGGACTGGTACGCACCATGAAGAAAACCAGAAAAAGAATCTAGCCTAGAGGATTACCTAGGAACTACGTTCTGGTAATTCCTATCGTGGGAAAGGAGCAGGTTCATCTTCTTCACCCTATTGTAAGTTCTGTAAAAAGAATCACTCAGGAAAGTGTGTTGTGTCCTGCAACTTCTGCAAGATGCCAAGACATAATGAAGAAAACTGTAGGAAGAAAGCTAGTGCCAAAATATGCTATAACTGCGTAGAGGCAGGCCATATCAAGCCAAATTGCCCAAAACTAACTACAACAGCTAACAACAAGGTAAAGGCAATGGAAGGACCCAAAAAGAATGCTAGAGCATTCGTACTGATATCCAAGGAAGCTGAGTTGATTCCTGATGTAATTGTCGGTACGTTTCTAGTTAATGATGTCTATGCTAAAGTATTATCTGACTCTGGTGCAAACCAAAGTTTTATAAATACTAATTTCTGCCAATTACTTAATCAACCTCCAACTAAGCTTTGCCAAGCTTGTACGGTGGAGACGGCAAATGGAAGTTCTATCAACATAAGCGAAATCCTTCAAAAAGGAAAGATAGAAGTTTTAGGTCATAGATTTACCGCTAATGTTTTACCAATGAATCTAGCCAGATTCAATGTCGTATTAGGAATGGATTGGTTGGTAGCCAATCATGCATGAATTTGTGTGATCAAAATTCTGTAGAAGTTCATATGCCAACTGGCGAAATGATCACAATTCAGGGAGACAAGCCGACAACGTCCACGAAGTTCATCTCTGTGATGAAAGCTGCAAGCTACGCATGAAAGGAGGAATAGTGTATATGATTTCGGAAATCATTAACACTAAAGAAAAAGAGTTAAAAGATATTCTCGTAGTATCTAATTTCTCAGACGTCTTCCTAGAAGAGTTACCTGGATTACCGCCGGACCACGAGGTTGAATTTAGAATTCACCTAATACCAGGAACTGCACCAATTGCCAAAGCACCCTATCGCCTAGCGCCGACGGAGATGCAAGAATTGAAAAAGCAATTAGACGAATTATTAGAAAAAAGGTTTTATACAACCTAGCTCCTCGCCTTGGGGAGCACCTGTGTTATTTGTCAAAAAGAAAGATGGATCGATGCGCATGTGTATTGATTACAGGGAATTGAATAAAGTCAATATTAAAAATCGATATCCACTACCGAGAATTGATGATCTATTCGATCAACTTCAAGGAGCTCGATTTTTCTCAAAGATTGACTTACGCTCAGGAAATCATCAACTGAAGGTACAGGAAGAGGACATTCCTAAAACTGTTTTCAGAATAAGGTATGGCCATTATGAATTTACAGTCATGCCATTTGGTTTAACCAATGCCCCAACAGCATTTATGGACATGATGAACAGGATAGGTAAACCATACCTGGATAAATTCATAATTGTCTTTATAGATGATATACTAATTTACTCCAACAGTAAGGAAGAGCATGCGGAGCATTTGCAAATACTTCTGACATTATTGAGAAAAGAGAAGCTTTATGCTAATTTCTCAAAATGTGAATTCTAGTTGGAAGAGGTACAATTTTTTGGACATTTAGTTAATCATGAAGGAATTCATGTAGATCCTACAAAGATCGAAGCTATTACCAAATGGAAAGTCCCTGATTCACCAACATAAGTAACAAGTTTTCTTAGATTGCTAGGATATTATAGGCGTTTCATTCAAGATTTTTCTAGAATAGCCATTCCATTAACTAAACTAACATGTAAGTCAACTAAGTTTGAATGGGGACCAAAACAGGAGGAAGCATTCAAGATTCTGAAGCAAAGATTAACTAACGCGCCAATACTTTCTTTACCAAAAGGGACTAAAGACTTTATAGTCTATTGTGATGCATCTAAGTTAGGATTTGGATGTGTGTTGATGTAACGTCAAAAGGTAATTGCTTATGCATCTAGACAACTAAAGAAGCATGAAGAAAATTATAAAACGCATGATCTAGAGCTACGAGTAATAACTTTTGCCCTCAAGATTTGGAGACATTATCTTTACGGTAGTAAATAATTAAAGTATGTTTTTGGGAAAAAATAATTAAAAATGATGCAAAGACGTTGGATAGAAATCCTTAGCGATTATGATTGTGATATCCAATACCATGCAGGAAAAACTAACATAGTAGCTGATGCTTTAAGCTGAAAGTATCATGAGAAGCCAAAAAGGGTACGTGCTCTCAGATTAAACCTGCAAGTGGATTTAAATGAACAATTGAAAAAGGTACAGGAAACAACAATCAAGGATGATGCTGAAGGATTAAAAGGAATGCTGAATGAATTAGAAAAGGAGCAGATGGAATATGGAGATTCCATAAGAAAAGAATTTGGGTACCTATTCAAGGGAACCTACGAAACCAAATTCTAGAAGAAGCTCATAAATCCAAGTATATGATGCATCCTGGAAGTGTTTAACTTGCTCGCAGGTTAAAGTTGAACATCAAAAACCTTCAGGATTACTTCAGCAGTTAGAGATGCCAATTTGAAATGGGAATTGATAACAATGGACTTTGTTACCAAATTACCCAAGACACGAAAAGGTAACGACACAATCTGGGTGATTGTGGACAGATTGACTAAATCTACACATTTCTTACCAATGAAAGAAACTTTTAGTATGGAACAATTAACTAAGCTGTATGTGGATTAAATAGTTTCACTACATGGAATCTCTTTATCTATTGTGTCTGGCAGAGATAGTCGTTTTACTTCTCATCTCTGGACAAATTTCCAAAAGGCAATGGGAACCAGATTAAATCAAAGTACATCTTATCATCCTCAAACAGATGGACAAAATGAAAGGACTATCAAACCATGGAGGACATGCTCAGAGCCTGTGTGATAGACTTTAGAGGAAGTTGGGACGAACACTTACCTATAATAGAATTTTCTTATAACAATAGCTATCATACAAGCATCAATGCTGCACCATTCGAAGCACTCTATGGACGGAAATGTCAAACACCTGTGTGTTGGGCAGAAATTGAAGAAAAGCAATTGTCAGGACCTGAAATCATACAAGAAACAACTGACAAAATAACTCAAGTCAAGGAAAGACTGAAAACAGCACGAGACCGTCAAAAAAGTTATGCAGATAACAGGCGTAAGCCATTGGAGTTTCAAGTCAGAGACAAAGTATTGTTAAAAGTCTCGCCAAAGAAAAGGAGTTGTCAGGTTTGGTAAGAGAGGAAAGTTAAACCCAAGGTATGTTGGATCTTTTGAAATTATTAAACGAATTGGATCAGTAGCTTATTAGCTACAGTTACCTGAAGAAATGGCAGGAGTACAAGATGTATTTCATGTATGTAACCTAAAGAAATGCTTAATTGACGAATCATTGGTAGCACCTCTTCAAGACAAAGAGGTAAATGAAAAGCTTAAGTTTGTAGAAAAGCCAATACAAATTGAAGATTAAAAAATCAAGAATCTCAAGCACAGGAGATTAGTACTGGTCAAAGTAAAGTGGGATTCGAAAAGAGGACTAGAGTATATATGGGAGTTAGAATCTGAAATGAAAAGGAAGTATCCTTACTTGTTCCAGTAAATCTCGAGGACGATATTTAAAACAAGGTAGATAGGATGTAACAACACTCAAACACCTTATAAGGAACCCTAATAAAGACCCCAACATGTACGACATGACCCAAAACGAAAAACAGGAAATAGGGACTCAGGAGGCTCATGGGGTACCCCTAAACCTTTCGCGACGCACGATAGAAGCTAGGACGTGTATTTTTGGATAAGATTGACACCACAGGCCTAGAAACACAGCAAGGCAACCCTATGCTAGGTGGGTCTCAGCCACGACACGCGGAAGGTAAAGGGGGTGTCGCGACGCGCGGGAGTAGTCCAGGTGGGCTATAAATAGGTTGGAGTGGGACAAAAGCTCTTGCACCATTTCGTCAATACTTTGACGTTTTCTCTCTGTTTTACCTTCGTTTCTTTCAAACAGTGCACCCTAATTCGCGAGCTCTGCCACGTTGTAAGTGTTTAACCCCTAATCACTACTCGATACCCTGTCCGATTGATCCTAAACCCAGCAACGGATGTCAAGGAGCTGCCTGAATAAGGCTATACTTTGCTAACTACGTTGGGGTTTTGATCTCGTGATGTATCGATAATGTTGAATTGGGTTATTATGCTAACACGTGTGCATTGTATATTTATTAGGAACATAGGATATTCACAGGAAATATTATCAGGAAGCTTATAGTAAAAACCCTAAGTTTGCAACGTGAGTCATTCACTTTCTATTTAAAATGCTTTGCAAAACCCTAAATGTTTTTCAATTATATTTACAGTGATTAAGTCTTTATATTCTACAAATTACTGCCGGTATTATGGGGTTTGTATACATTACTTGATAACCTTCACAATTGAACACGGGTAGCCAATGTGTGATATGACCATAGTCACAGATCCGTCGAGTGACAAGTACTTTGGAGTTTTTGTTAGATATAAACATTGTAATTACCCTTGATACTGTAAAGTTATAACAATGTGTCTTTTTATAAAATGGAATGAACTCGCCAATATTTCTTGCTAATAAAATGTTTTCAAAACGCGTTTTAGGTAACCTGCTGTAAAGGTGATAAAAGCCAGCTATGGAGCACTGAAGCTTTAAATAAAGTGGCTATAGTTACCTACAAATACATTTGAAATGGAATACGGGTTTTAGCACATTTGTTTAATATAAAAAGTTGGTCTGTTACAAACTCTGAAATTATTTGCTAAACACGATCCTGATGATTTATTTCACTGCAAATTTAATAAACAGCGATACCACCAGTCAGGCTCGTGGCACCCGCTCCCAGGGTGGGGTCGGAGGCTGCGGCAATAATCGTCCATACTGATTTTGACGCTCCAGGCCTAAGTCACTAAAAAACACCATCAAGGAGCAAACCCACCATTGAGTCAGGTTTAAACTTAAGACCTTAAAGATCTCAATCTCTTACCATTAGGGGTGAAGAAACCTTAACCGTTGACAAAAATTAACCGATAATTGAACCGCCACGAAACGAATTAACCGACGATTATTAATAATGTTATTTGATTAACCGATATGTTAGTTATGGATATTATCAAAAGGTATCCCATAATCGAACGTTAACCGAACCAAATTCAATCAAGACATCTTTTTAAAATATATCTATTATCAAATTTACATGTTCAAGGAATCAAATCAAACTCTATATACATAAAAACATATATAAAAGCATTTTATGTTATATAATTAGTTTTAAAATGTTTAAAAATAATTATAGTATAAAATTTGACTTATTTTATGAATGAGTATATTAAAATTATTATTATTATTAGAGTAAAATGCACGGATAGTCCCTGTGGTTTTGCAAAGTTTCAGCTATAGTCCCCAGATTTTGGAAATTACACTCATAGTCCCTGTGGTTTGACAGTTTGTTACGCGGATAGTCCCTGGAGTGGATGGGGGTTAGTTTTCTCAGTTAAGTTGGTGTAAAATGACTAAAATACCCTTAGGATTAAAACAACATAAAACCCAAACAGATTTTCCCATCTGCTCTCCTTCTTCACCATCTTGTTTAGAAAACCCTAACTCTAAAAACAACACAAAACCAGTCATCTTCTCAAACAAAAATCTCATCACTCACCTGCACCCTCTAGGTCACCCTCCCTCCCTCTGATTATATTCCGGCGACCGGAATTACTGGCAGCCGCACAATCGGCGCTCCGGCGTTGAGTCACCAGACGACAAACAACACCACCCCCCAACCCGATGAACGACCGTTCACCATCACCGCCGTCTCTGGCGGCGTGGTGACGAGAGAGAGACGAGACGAGTGATAAAGAGGGAAATCAGAGAGAGTTGGAAGTGAGAGAAACGACAAGAGAGGGAGACAAATCAATCAGGAGAGAGAGAGAGAGAGATCAATCTGCAGCAGCGATGGTCGGATCTATTTGCAGTAGTGGTCGTATCTATCTGCAGCAGCGATGGATGGATCTGATTTGGTGAAAAGGAAGGTGATGATGGGTGCTAATGTTAACATAAAAGGTAAATTCTGTCGATTAACAGGTTAAGGGTTGAATCGGACAAGGGTTGATGGAGGTGAGTGGCTATGGTGAGTGGCTCTGCGAATCGGACAAGATTAACTTGTCTCCTGATTGACTTGTCCGATTACACGATTCAACCCTTAATCTGATTTCTTCATAGGGATTTGTTCATAGGGTTTTGCGAATCGGACAAGTTTTGATCGATTACGTACTGAATTGATTGTTTTTTCGGTGAGATCGGATCAGTTTTGGTAGATTTTCAGTTTGTTTCGAATAGAGTTTTGAACATTTTGATCTGTTTCAGACTGATTTGATCAAGTTTCCAATTGTTTCAATGTATTGTTTGTGAATGTTAGACACGTTTCATTGATATTCAGTTTGTTTTGACAAGTTTCGATTTAGAGTTAGGGTTTTCTAAACAAGATGGTGAAGAAGGAGAGCAGATGGGAAAATCTGTTTGGGTTTTATGTTGTTTTAATCCTAAGGGTATTTTAGTCATTTTACACCAACTTAACTGAGAAAACTAACCCCCATCCACTCCAGGGACTATCCGCGTAACAAACTGTCAAACCACAGGGACTATGAGTGTAATTTCCAAAATCTGGGGACTATAGCTGAAACTTTGCAAAACCACAGGGACTATCCGTGCATTTTACTCTTATTATTATTATTATTATTATTTATTTATATAAACAACTGTAACTGAGACGATACTTGTCTAATGTGTTCATTTAGTTTAAACTTAGATCAATTAAGTGACCGAAACCAAAGCATAACCGAGTCTTATAACCGATCAATTGAACCGAAGTTCGATTATGATTATCGTTATGGTTAAGGAAATTCCATAACCGAAGCTAGCGGTTACTGTAAGGACCTGCATAAAAACACCCTAAAACACTCCGTAAGTAAAAACCCGAACCCCTAAAACCCTAATTTTTATGAAAAATCAAGAAAATCAAATTTTAGTGTTTGCTCGCGGGCAGTGAAAGATTAAGCAATGTCTTCGCGGGGCGCGACAGACCTAAGAATCTCCGGATAAGCTTCAAGGCCACGTGTCACACACGTGGCGAGGCTAGGGTATGACACGACAACCCTAGCCGTAGTTAGGGTGGCCCTCGCGGGGCGCGTAGGACGGCCTTCAGGCCTTCGCGGGCCGCGACAAACTCAAAAATTTGCTATAAATTGGACGTTGCATGGCTATTTCCGTCTGCTCGAAATTTTCTTTCAAAAACGTAATATTCTGCTCAAAATCGTGTATTTAAGTGTCGAGACGCTGCTACGATAACAGGGTAATAATTCGATCACTGCTACGATACAATGTCTGATCGATTAAAACCGATCCGATGGATGTTTAAGTGCTGCCCGAATCTTGGGCTATACTTTGTCATTCGTCGTGTGGGTTTCGATCTCGTGAGTTATCGTAAATGATATATTAAGTTACTAACCTAATTTCGTTTTCATTATTTAACTAGGTTACCAGGCTTAATTAGTAGGCAGACTCTGTCCGTCTAAACTTGCAATGTGAGTCATTCTGTTTTTATCAAAGTTGCTTTGTAAAACCCTAAATGTTTTCCAGTTATAAGTACAGGGATTAAGTCTTTGCAAATCTTTAATTACTGGCAGTAAATGGGGGTATTGTGCACATTACTATTGTTTTATCACTCTTAGGTGGGCGAGTCTAATTAGTGATATGGCCATAGTCATAGATCCGCTCGAGTGACAACTGGACCAGATAATTATAAGATATGAGCAAATGTAAAAACTCTTAATGTAATTTATAACAAGGTGTCGTTTTGTACAAATTTAATGACTCGCCAGTATTTCCCCGCTGATAATTTTTTTTAAACATGTTTCAGGTGATTTACTGTGAACAAGGAAAAGTGTTGCGTAGCACTCCAGCTTGAATGAAGTGGCTCAGTAAATAAATAAACATGTTTTTGTAATCAGGGGATTTCCCAGTGAAATTCCTTTATTGTAAATTACGGGTTTGTCTTGAACTTGAAATAAGATAATACAATGTTTTCAGTTTAAACGATCCTGTTAAATTTTCTCTTGCCAAATCAACCACCAATACCACGGGTTTCTGTCCCATGGCTTCCGGACCGGGAAACTGGGTCGGGGGCCGTGACAGAAAAAGGTGGTATCAAAGCCATTGATTTAAGCCCATTAAGTATTTGAAAAATACTTAATTAATCAAGATTGCCATTTTTGTGATTCTGTGAAAATTAAATTTACAAAAATAAAATTTAATCTGGATTTTGTGTTTCTTCATGTGTGCCTAAACAGCATGAATGAACTATCGGAACCCCTCTGAAATTTCACAATCCATACTACTGATATGGATACAACAGGAACCCAGTCCGGTTATCAGGATGACACAGAGGAGCCACTAGTGTTTCAGGCCAGTTACAGGAGAAACCCAAACTTAAAAAGAGGATAAGGCTTCTGGACTGGAAACGAGGACGAAAGAAGAAGCCCGCTGCCCAAAAGGTGAAAAAGACGGAGGATCCAAAAGGAAAAGGAAAAGAAGTAGGGGAGAGCTCTGGTCAAGCCCAGGAATTGCCACCTTGGGAAGAACTCGATAGAAAAATGGCAAATTGTGACCTCATTGGACCTGCTGACGAAACCCTTTTCAATTTTCCTGCTCAATCAGAACTTCCTATAAATTTGGAACCTGCTATTCCGGACCCAATTGTCAACCCTCAACCTCTTACAGGGCAGTTGGAAGAATGGTGGACCAGTGACTGGCATTTTCAGAACTTTATGAAAACCCAAATGTGTACTTTCCCCAGTTTGAACCTGAACCTGCTCCTTTTCCACCCATGAACCCGGAGAAGATTGCCGAATTACGCCGCTACGACGAGGAACTAGTGGATGCGGGAAATCGGATTCGAGAAGTGGGGAAAAACATCACGTGGAAGTACGACGAGAGGGAGCGTCGTTTTTGAAAAATCAAGTTAACAATAGTTAAATGTTTTGTATAATATGTGAATATATATATATATATATATATATATATATATATATATATAATATATATAATATAATATATATATATATATATATGTATAATAATAATACAATATTTTATAATAATACTAAAATAAAACATCTGTAAAATATCGGGCTTGTACGGACACATAATATTTTATATAAATATAAATGTTGCAATGTCGACGATTTTGGCTATATGTGTTGACCTATTTGTGTTTTTAATTTCCCTATTGTGTTTAGTTACTATCCATTTTGTGACAATAATTTATATATATTGTTAATTATTCAGATGGAAAACGCAGTAAACCAACCGTCAAATGAAGTTAATTTGGCAAATGAAGTTAACCCATCTGAACCCAATAATGAAGACCATTTTCTCAATAAACAAGATATAGAAAATATCGTTGCTCAGGGAATAGCCAACGCTATCCCAGCAATCGTCGCTTCTGTTAAGAATCTCGTTGAACCTTCCCAAGCCAACCATAGCAAACGCACTCGTGACGATAATTTCAGTAACAGTGTGAATGGGGGTGGTAATAATACTAATGTGGTTCAAGCCCCATTACTTAAGAAAATGAAAGTGGCAACGACTGGTTGCACTTACAAAGAATTTCTCGCCTATAAGCCAGTCGAATTTGCAGGCAATGAAGGGGCGACTGCCGCACTGCGTTGGTTGGAAAAGACCGAAGCTGTGATTAAAATAAGTAAGTGCGCAGAAGAAGACCGGGTGATGTATGCATCCCACCTTTTTAAGCAAGAGGCGTTAGAATGGTGGAACACGGTGCTGCAAGCTAAGGGAAGTGATGTGGCTTATGCCATGAGTTGGGAGGAATTTAAGGAATTGGTGGAAAGAAAGTTTTGTCCCTCCTACGAAAAGGAACAGATGACCAACAAGTTCCTAAACCATCGGATGGTGGACGTTGACTGTCGAGGGTATACTTCAAAATTTTTCGAGTATGCTAGAATAGTACCAACTGTGGCCTTGCCAGAACCGGTGCTTATTTCTTGCTACATTTGGGGACTAATTTGCAAGATTCGCGACATAGTCAAGGCTGCGAGACCTCGAACGATTGACGATGCGGTCGAATTGGCCAACACATTGACAGACGGACTAGTGCGCACAAGAGAAGAAAACAGGAAAAAGGAATTGGCCCAAAAGATTACCCAACGTTTCCGTGGGGGTAATAATAATAGTAACTTCAAGGAAAAGGAAACAGGGCATACCTCCACCGCTCCGTTTTGCAGTAATTGTAAGAAGAAGCATTTTGGGAAATGCAAGGAAAATTGCAATTTCTGCAATAGATCAGGACACCGGGAGGAGGAATGCAGAAAAAAAAACCCATGGTCTGCTACAACTGCAGAGAAGTTGGGCATTTTATGCCAGAGTGCCCTAAACTGGTCCAGCCAGCTGACAACAAGGCAAAAGCGACTGAAGGACCTAATAAGAAGAATGCGAGAGCTTTTCAGCTGACTACACAAGAAGCAGATCTGATTCCAGATGTGATAGATGGTACGTTTCTTGTACATGACGTTTACGCAAAAGTATTATTTGACTCTGGTGCAAACCAAAGTTTTATAAATACTTCATTCTGCCAAGCTCTTAAGCAACCTTTAACCACGCTTAGGCAAATTTATACGGTAGAAACGGCAGAAGGAAATTCTGTTAATATAGATAAGATACTCCAAGAGGGAAAAATAGAACTCTCAGGCCATAAATTTTCTGCAAACCTTTTACCTATGAATTTAGCAGGATTCGATGTCGTGTTAGGAATGGATTGGTTAGTAGCCAACCATGCTCGAATCCTCTGTGATCAAAATTACATAGAAATACATACAACAGCAGGAGACGTGATTTTAGTTACGGGAGATAAGCCCCGTAAACCAATAAAGTTCATTTTAGTAATGAAAGTTGCTAGTTATGAAAGCAAACAAGGAATAGTGTATATGATTTCGGTAATCATTAACACTAAATGCACAGAACTTAAAGAGATTCCAGTAATACCCGAATACCCTGATGTATTCCCAGAAGAACTACCTGGATTACCAGCCGATAGAGAAGTAGAGTTTAGAATTCATCTAATTCCTGGAACTGCATCAATAGCTAAGGCACCTAATCGGTTAGCACCCACCGAAATGTTAGAACTGAAAAAGCAGTTAGATGAATTATTAAGCAAAGGATTCATATAACCTAGTTCATCCCCTTGGAGAGCACATGTATTATTCGTGAAAAAGAAAGATGGTTCGATGCGGATGTGTATCGATTATAGGGAATTAAACAAGGTTACCATTAAGAATCGATACCCGTTACCTAGGATCGATGATCTTTTTGATCAACTTCAGGGAGCTAGATACTTCCCTAAGATAGATTTACGCTCCGGATACCATCAGTTGAAGGTTTAAGAAGAAGACATACCTAAAACTGCTTTCAGAACTAGGTATGGTCACTATGAGTTTACAGTCATGTCATTTGGATTAACGAATGCTCCTGCAACATTTATGGACATGATGAATAGGATCTGTAAGCCGTATCTGGATAAATTTGTAATTGTCTTCATCCACGATATACTTATTTATTCCAAAAGCCAGGACGGATATTGTAAGCACCTGCATGCACTCTTAACCTTGTTAGGAAAAGTGAAGCTTTACGCGAAATTCTCAAAGTGTGAATTTTGGCTACAAGAGGTGCAATTTTTAGGACACATGGTGAATCACGAAGGCATTCACGTAGATCCCTTAAAAATAGAAGCGATCACAAATTGGAAGGTCCAGCAATCAGCTACTGAAGTTAGAAGTTTTCTAGGATTAGCTGGATATTATAGGCGCTTCATTAAAGACTTTTCTAAGATAGTTGTTCCATTAACTAAGCTAACCTGCAAAACTGTTAAGTTTAAATGGGGACCTAAGCAAGAAGAGGCCTTTAGGATTTTAAAGCAAAAGCTAACAAATGCCCCAATTCTTGCCTTACCCGAAGGAACCGAAGATTTTGAAGTCTACTGTGATGCTTCTAAGCTAGGATTAGGTTGCGTGCTAATGCAACGCAAAAAGGTAATTGCGTATGCATCAAGACAATTGAAAAAACACGAGGAAATTATACGTCTCATGACTTAGAATTAGGAGCAATAATTTTTGCCCTTAAAATTTGGAGACATTATCTGTATGGAAGTAAGTTTACTGTCTATACAGATCATAAGAGTTTAAGGTATATATTTGGGCAAAAAGAATTAAACATGAGGCAAAGAAGATGGATGGAAATTTTAAGTGACTACGATTGTGATATCCTATATCACGAAGGAAAAGGAAAAGCAAATGTAGTAGCAGATGCCTTAAGTCATAAGTACCATGAGAAACAAAGACGAGTCCGTGCTCTTAGATTAAATCTACAATTGGATTTAATGGAACAGTTGAAAATGTTCAAGAAACAACAATCCAAGATGATGCGGAAGGAATGAAAGGACGGATAAAGGAATTAGAACAAGGGGCTGATGGAATTTGGAGATTCCATAAGAAAAGGATTTGGGTACCTAGACAAGGAAATTTAAGAGATAAGATATTAGAGGAAGCCCATAAATCTAGGCATACGATGCATCCTGGTAATAATAAGATGTATCAAGATTTAAGGAATAACTTCTGGTGGATAGGAATGAAAAAGGACATAGCTAGATACGTTTCTAAGTGTCTAACTTGTTCGCAAGTTAAGGCAGAACATCAGAAACCCTCAGGTTTACTTCAACAATTAGAAATGCTTGTATGGAAATGGGAACTAATAACAATGCATTTTGTTACTAAGTTACCCAAGACTAGGAAAAGTAACGACGCAATCTGGGTGATTGTAGATCGATTAACCAAATCAGCTCATTTCCTACCAATGAAGGAAACCTTTAGCATGGAAAGATTGGCTAAGTTATACGTAGACGAGGTAGTATCCCTACATGGAGTCCCACTCTCCATTATGTCAGATAGGGAAAGTCATTTCACTTCGCATTTCTGGACAAGTTTCCAAGAAGCAATGGGGACACGATTAAATTTAAGTACTGCATACCATCCCCCAACAGATGGACAAAGTGAAAGGACGATCCAAACCCTAGAAGACATGCTCGGAGCATGTGTAATCGATTTCGGTGGAAACTGGGATGACCACTTACCACTAATAGAATTCTCCTATAACAATAGTTATCATACAAGAATCAATGCGGCCCCGTTCGAAGCACTTTATGGACGAAAGTGTCGAACTCCAGTATGTTGGGCAGAAATAGGAGAAAGTCAATTATCAGGTCCTGATATTGTACAGGAAACCACCGACAAGATAACTCAAATCAAGGAAAGACTGTAAACGGCTCGAGATCACCAGAAGAGTTATGCAAACAATCGACGTAAGCCGTTAGAATTCCAAATTGGGAACAAGGTATTATTAAAAGTTTCCCCTTGCAAAGGGGTAGTTCGATTCAGTAAGAAAGGAAAGATGAGTCCAAGGTACATAAGACCATTCACAATTACCCAACAAATAGGACCAGTTGTCTATCAATTACAACTACCAGAAGAATTAGTTGGAGTACATAATGTATTTCATGTATCTAATTGTCACACCCCGATATTTCCACGTATTACCGGTGGGCCCGGTGGGGAGTATCGTGATGTAGTTGATATCATCATAGAAAATTAATCACAGTCCAAATGCACAGCGGAAGTCTAAAAGTAATTTATACAAACTGAGTTTAAAGTAACATAAAATATTACACGACGGAATGTAAGAAGATCCACAGGCGGATCAAAACAAAAGAAGTAATGTTCAACAGACTTAGAGTGATAAAAGCTTGCAAGACTTTTTATTTAATCACTCAGGAGTTTCAGCCCATTACGCTTAGTACCTGCACTTAATCTTTTGAAAATACGTCAGTTTACACTGGTAAATACAATTAACTAACTCTTTTGAAAATTATTTATAAAATTTGGTTTGGATGCACAAGGCATAAAATCTTTTATAACTTGGGACAATTATTTAAAAATAATCTTGTATACAGATTTACATGTTTGTCGTCCATTCAGTAGCCCGGGTTAAAAGTACCGGGTTAAAGATTAATAGACACACCACCAATATAAACCCACGTCGAGTTATCCTCAATGAGTGGTTATACCTTATACATACGCAACTATCAGGTGTATACCTACACCCCGTGCTTAAGTCGTGGCCATTTGCATTTAAATGATGCCAAGGATATCCAGGACACGTCATTAACCCCCAAAGGCATTGCACCAAACATAACAGATTAAAACGGGTTATTTCAATGATTTAATCACTAATCGATTAAAGATTCAATACCCGACCAAGCGGTATTATTAAATACCGTATCCCAAGCCCGTATAATGGAAAATAAGTTAAAAGTATTTACCTGAGCAAAATATAATTTTAATCTCAGCCGTATAAAAATCAGCAAGTGCAAATAGCTTTTACTAGGCTCCTAAATCTATAATGAAGGTTTTAATAACCTATTAGATTCCTAACGGGTCTTACTTAAGTTTAAACTTAGACCGGTTAGTTTTAATGAAAGGTTTAGGGTTCAAACGCACGATTAAGCGAAGACCGGATTAGAATGTGATTTAGACCCAACAAGTATGAAGACTTGTAACATTCTGGATTTTGAAGTAAAAATGATAAGGTTTGACCCGTTTCGGTTAATTTATGCAAACTAGTTACATAAACCATACCGAACGCGAATATGCATAACGGGTAACCAAATGAGTCATGTACAGGTTTCACAAGTTAATATGCTTAAAATATGTTATGATATCAGTAGGATATCTTCCATTATGCCCAAAACGAATTTAAAACCAATTTAAGCCTCGTAAGGTTATTTTGGTCATCTTAAAGTTTACAAAAGAGGTTAAATAGCAATCTGAGGTTCTGGTCTAAAATAATCAGTAAAAATATTTATTTTAATATGTTATATCAGTAAGATATCATACATATGTGAATTTTATCATTTATGGCCAAACTATGCACCGTATGGGCATTTTGGTCATTTCACATATGCTATAAGGGTCAAATTTGGAAATTTGAGTTCAAAACTTTTACTTACTTTTAAAGTATAAAATATTTACTTATAATATCAGTAGGTAAAAAGTCTTAGGTGTTAAATATAGTTTTAACCCATACTATGTGCCTAAATCGCATAAAAGTCGGTATGTGACGGTATTCGGGTTAATTAAGGAAATCTGAGATTTTGATCAGCCTCTACTGTTTAAAATAATTTATTTAATGTATAAAATCAGTAGAAAAAGGTTTGATATGTAAAGGATGTGTAAAACTCATTTTATTAGCAAAAAAGGCATAACCGTCAATTACCGAGCCAATGCAAGAACCCTATGCTATGATCAGTTTAAAATTTAAAAAAAATTCCAAAAATCCCTAAATATTATATCTTAACAGTAGGTGGCAATTTTGGTGTTAAAAGTTGAGTTTAAATATGATTTATGCCAAAAATGCCATTTAATTAATAAAAAGCTTTCATTTTACGATATCGCGCATAACTTCTATTTTATACCATAATCTGATGTCAAACTTTTAGGACATACTTAAATATCAGTAATAAAGGTTTTTGTCCTCTCACATTTTCAAAAATCTTGTTTTAATATCAAAAGGGCATAATGGTCAATTTTTAAGCATTTAACGGAAACATGCAATGAACTAGGATTTCTATGGAACCAAGTTGTATAACCTCAGAGGGTTACACTAACCTATAATATGGTCCTAAAGGAACCCAAAGGCATATCTAAACTAAGCTAAATCAGGTCAGAACTGAAAGTCAAAGTAAAAGTCTACTTTTGCGACTTTCGGTTCCGAACCGAGCCTAAACTCAGAATTGTCGGGTTGAACATGTCTAAACATGTTCTTATATTATTTACCAAGTTATTTTAGTGTTAAAACATGTTCCATAACCTCTACATTATTAGTTATGAATTAATTTGTGAAAACTAACCCGTTTGACTTTTTATTAACAAGTTTGACCCGACAATTGACCAAGTAAAAGTGATAATCAGTAGGTTCCCTTTTAAGGGTTTATTACCTACATAATTACCAACACATAGCCACTTTCAATTTGAATAATGGCTGGACCGTTTGTGATTAATCACAAAGTCAAAGCTTAATTACGATAACTTTGACTTTCGGTCATTACGCTAATAAAACATAAACTTAGGAAGCTAAGAACACTTACTATAGTCCTTAGCACGAGTTTAGAGCTGAAGGAAACTTTATTGGACACCGGTAAGTTCCAGAGAAAGAGTTTTGAAGTGAAAACCAAAGTGTGTGCAAGAACAAGAAACAAACAAGGGCCTTTATATAGGAATTTCTACTTCATATGATCAATCCATATGTCCCTTTATTGATCTCAGATGTTTCCAGGTGTCCCTAGTGCATGAAAAACCATTTGCTCAGTCCCTGGTATCGAATACAAGCATGCAAAGGCGGTGGAACTGACTGAACCTGCAGCTGTTCAGGTTTTCTGTTACTGGCACTCTTACGCTGGCCGCGTAAGACTCATAAGGAGTCTACGAGGGCCGCGACAATGGGAGAATCCGGTAAACAATTTCCAAACTTTGCAATTTCAGTCCCTGGTCCATTTTAAGTTTAAATAACTATCTTTTATTGCACTTATGACCCCCATAGTTAACTATTAAGGGCCTTGGGTCATCTTTTAACTTCGTTAAGCTCCCGGTTAGATGTAAGATCACCCGAAAAGCCTTGTTTTCATTGAAACTTCACAAAATTACTATCAATTATTCTTGAAAGCGAAATATACAATTATTACAATGTTTTTGGGATTGTTAAAAGGTCACTCAGAGGTAACATTTAACATGTTGAGACTTTTAACCCCTATGTTTCGTAAGATCCTTAATTTAAACACAAACGACTTTCTATGTTCGACAAATTATTCATTAGAGAGTACGAATGTCGTGTGAGGTCAATCAGAGGCACAAGAATGACATGTTGACACTTTGGATCCTTTTACTAACATTTTTACATTGTTTGATAATTTTAGTCCCTCCAGATCAATCCATTACACGTTTAAAGTCCATGACACGTGTCTTTATTATATCGGTCGTGATTTTGCGAGGTGTTACATCCTCACCCCCTTAAAAGAAATCTCGACCTCGAGATTTACTGAAATAAATGAGGGTACTTCTGTTTCTTTGTGGATTCAACCTCCCACGTGTATTCTGGGTCTCTACGGGCATCCCATTTTACCTTCACGATTGGCACATGCTTTCTTCGAAGCTTCTTAACCTGTCAATCCTCGATCGACAAAGGTTTTTCAACGAACTTCAAGCTCTCATCTATCTGCACGTCCTTATGCGACATTGCTAGCGACTCGTCGGCTAGACATTTCTTTAAGTTGCAGATGTGGAATACATTATGTATTCCACTAAGCTCTTCTGGTAGATTTACCTTGTAAGCTATAGTGACGACACATTCGATGATTTCGAATGGTCCTATGTATCTTGGGCTTAGCTTGCCCTTTTTGCCAAAACGCATCACCCCTTTCTAGGGTGATACCTTGAGCAACACTTTATCACCTACCTCGAATTTTAGAGGTTTACGCCTTTTGTCCGCGTAGCTTTTCTGCCTATCCCTGACAGCTTTGAGACGATCACGGATCTGAACAATCTTGTTCGTCGTCTCCAGGACTATATCAGGTCCTGACAGTTGGACATCTCCAACTTCCGCCCAACAAACCGGCGTTCTACACTTTCTTCTGTACAAAGCTTCAAAAGGTGCTGCTTGAATACTCGAATGATAGCTATTATTGTACGAAAATTCAATCAATGGGAGATGGTCATCCCAACTCCCTCCTAAATCAATAACACAAGCCCTGGGCATATCCTCGAGTGTTTGTATCGTGCGCTCGCTTTGCCCATCTGTCTGAGGATGATATGCAGTGCTGAAGTTTAGTCGGGTGCCTAAAGATTGCTAAAATCTTTTCCAAAAATGCGATGTGTATCTTGTATCCCTATCAGAGATAATAGATACTGGCACCCCGTGAAGAGACACAATCTCATGCACGTACAACTGAGCTAGCTTGTCAGAGCTGTGAGTTTCTTTAATCGGCTAGAAGTGGGCTGACCTGGTCAATCTATCGACTATAACCCAAATAGTATCATTTTCGTGCTTCGTCTTTGGTAACTTAGTGATAAAATCCATGGTTACCATTTCCCATTTCCATGTGGGAAGTTCAGGCTGTTGTAGCAAACCTGACGGCTTTTGATGTTCTGCCTTAACTTGTGCGCACGTTAGGCATTTAGCCATATAAGTGGCTATAGATTTCTTCAAACCTATCCACCAATAATTTGCCTTTAAATCCTGGTACATCTTATCACTGCCAGGATGAACTGAATATTTGGAGCTATGAGCTTCTTATCCTCCATAAATTGGAACCCATATTCGTCCATTCAATCTTAGGATTCCATATTTGCCATATGATAATTGTTCAACAGTTACTCCCAACTTCTCATTTGGATAGTTAGCTTCTAATACAGCTTCCTTTTGAGCGGCTAACAATCTTTCATTCAAGCTGTTCTTTAGTTCAATGCTCTTGGCATTGATTCTAATAGGCTTAACCCTTTCTTTTCTGCTCAAGACATCGGCGACTACATTTGCTTTGCCTGGATGATATCGGATTTCACAATCATAATCATTCAGTGTCTCCATCCATCGACGCTGTCTCATGTTAAGATCCTTCTGGTTAAACAGATGTTGAAGGCTCTTGTGATCAGAATAGATCACGCACTTTGTCCCATAAAGATAATGCCTCCAAAGTTTTAGTGCAAATACAACGGCACCCAACTCCAAATCGTGGGTGGTGTAATTCTTCTCGTGCACCTTTAATTGTCGGGAAGCATATGCAATAACTTTGCCCTTCTGCATAAGCACACATCCCATACCTGTGTGCGATGCGTCGCAATAAACCACAAATTCTTCAATTCCTTCTGGTAATGTCAACATAGGTGCATTGCTTAACTTCTGTTTAAGAATATCAAAGGACTCTTGCTGCTTGGGACCCCAGTCAAACTTGACATTCTTGCGAGTTAACGATGTTAAGGGTGCATCAATCCTTGAAAAGTTTTCAATGAAACGTCGATAGTATCCTGCTAGACCCAAGAAGCTGTGTATCTCTGTAGGAGTCTTAGGCTCTTGCCAATTCATAATCGCTTCAATCTTAGCGGGATCCACCTGGATACCGCGCTCGCTCACCATATGTCCAAGAAATTGGACTTCACGAAGCCAAAATTCGCATTTAGAAAACTTGGCGTAGAGCTTTTCTTGCTGTAGAAGTTTAAGGATACACCGAAGATGTCTTTCATGATCGGCTTGACTCTTTGAGTAAATAAGAATGTCATCAATGAAGACACTGAAAAAATTGTCCACGTATGGCTTGCAAACGCGATTAATGAGATCCATGAATGCTGCAGGTGCATTAGTGAGCCCGAAAGGCATCACTAAGAACTCGTAGTGACCATAACGAGTTCTGAATGCAGTTTTATGCACATCTTCATCTCTGACTTTCAGTTGATGGTAACCTGACCTTAAATCAATCTTGGAGAAATAACTTGCCCCTTGCAGTTGATCGAACAGATCATCGATCCTAGGCAATGGATATCTGTTCTTGATTGTTACCTTATTCAGCTCGTGATAATCGATGCATAGGCGCATCGAGCCATCTTTCTTTTTCACAAACAAGATCGGTGCTCCCCAAGGGGATGAGCTAGGTTGAATAAAACCCTTTGCCAACAAATCATCCAACTGAGTCCTTAACTCTTTCATCTCAGTTGGTGCCAACCGATAAGGTCCTCTTGCAATTGGTGCTGCTCTAGGAATAATATCGATTCTGAACTCCACTTGCCTATCTGGGGGTAAACCAGGTAGTTCTTCAGGAAAGACGTCTGGATATTCAGAAATGACGGGGATGTCTTCAATCTTGGGCTTTGGTTCATCAATGGTTACTTGTGCCATGTAAATGACACAACCTTTCTTCATACACCTCGACGCCTTAAGCATGGACACTTGCTTAGGTAACCCGTATTGTGTATCTCCTTGAATTGTTAATGGCTCACCATAGGGTGTCTTGATAACCACTTGTTTCTTATCACATACGATTTGGGCTTGGTTATGAGATAACCAATCCATGCCTATCACTATGTCAAATACTGCTAATTTCAATGGAAGCAAGGACACCGGAAAAGAGTGATTCCTAATGGATATAAAACATCCATCTAGAATGGTTGAAGCCATCTCTATGGTACCATCGGCCAATTATACTTCATACTTTATGCTTAGAGTCTTAACAGGCAGATTTAATAACTTACAAAATTTATTGTCCACAAAAGACTTATCTGCACCCGAATCAAACAATACTCTAGCATAAACATCATTGATAAGAAAGGTACCTGTTATCACATTGTCGTTCTGAATGGCCTCCTGAGCATTCATCTGAAAGACCCGAGTATTGGTCTTTTTAACCTCTTTAGGTTTCTTTGCATATTTGGGGCAATTGGTCTTGATATGCCCCTTCTCGTTACAGTTGTAACAAGTTGCGTCCTTCAATTTCTTGCAATCTAGGGTCTTATGTTCCTTAGACTTGCAGATTCCACAAACTCTAGGCTGCGACTGCGACTAAGATTTTGTTTCGAACCTGCACTTCCCAAAATGGCGTTTTTGGCAGGTCTTGCATTTGGGTTTCTCGCCCGACTGTTGGTCATCCTTTTTAAATCCCGAACTCTTCATGTGCTAAGAGTTCCCCTTTCGCTTCTTATCAGAACAACGTGAGTTCTCATCCTCACGTTTCCTCTTTCCTTCCTCGGAATTCCTTAGCGATCTCTGCCTAACCACATCGAGAGTAAGAGATAATGACAAATCAACCACTGACCTGAATGTGGTAGGTCTAGATGCTTTCACACTTGCTTTAATTTCTGGAGCTAGACCTCCAATAAAAAGAGCTATACGTTTCGGTTCCGGTGTGACCAAGTAAGGAACAAATCAAGACATGGTGTTGAAACTGGTAAGGTATGCCTGACAATCCAAGTTCTTCATGACCAAGGTCAAGAAGTCAGTTTCAATCCTTTCCACCTCATGCTGAGGACAGAAATTATCTTTGATCAACGCAACAAACTGATCCCAAGACATGTTGTAAAGTTGGATCTTTCCTGTAGCTTGGATTAGGGGACCTCCACCAAGCTAAAGCTTCGCCTTTAAAAGATTGTGAAACAAACTTCACAATGTCCTGTTTAGCACAAGCACTAATATCAACCACTGTATCCATCTCATCTAGCCACGTCATGCAATCAATGGCTCCTTTCTCCCCTGTGAAGTCCCTGGGCTTGCAAGAGACGAAATATTTATAAGAACAGGTCTTAACACGTGGCTCTTGACTGAGCACAATCTACTTAGACGGGACACTCCTTTGGTTTGATGAGTGATGAGAATCATCTTTATGTGATGCGTGCGACTTAGATGGTGGCTTTGAATGAGCTACAGATAGGGTCCTGTTACGGGTACCACTAGATTCTTTGAACTCTCTGTCCATGGCTCGTGTGATAGCATTATCTATCATCGCTTGCAAATCCGCACCGGCCACATTAATCTTGGTGGTATCATTCCTTTCTCTGGGGTGACTGTTAACCTCATCTGATTCAGCCATGTAGCTTGATTGCTACATAAAACAATTGACAATATTTTATTCAGATGTTATCATTTTTGAGGATTCATTAGCCATGGTAACTATAAACCATATTGGTTAATTTATTTAATATTTTCTTTATAATTTATCCCTAGTTATAAATCATTAGAGATATTAGAGTGGCACAAAAGGCCTAGTCACAAGGACAGTTTTAAAATTTTAGACCATGATCTTATAAGATCAAGGCATTAAGGTTTGAACATAGTTCATTACCTTTTCTTGACAGGGAGTCGTAGACTACAACTGTCTTTTGTCTCATAGGACAATAAGTATGGCCCGCAGGCATTTCATCACTAATGGATGTTTAAATAAAAATACAGAAAAGGAATTGGAAGAATCCAATATAAGGATGACTTATGTGATTTTTATCGATTCACATTTGCCAGGAGAGCTAACATGTTTTCAGATGTTAACTAGGATTTGAATCTTAAAAAGGTCTTTCCATCTGGGCCATGTCTAAAATGACATATAGGCTAGGTTATAAATTTAAGATTTTCTTTCAATATTTATTGGCAGATTAATTACAAAAAGGAATGATATTTTGATTTATTTCATATAATATATTCATACATATAATGACAAATGAAATTTAAATTAAAACATCCCATAAATAAATAAAGAGAAGTACATATTTGCCCAAAACGAGACTTTTAAACAAATAACATTGTCCTCGCAGGGACAGAAATAAAAAGACAAGTCCACGCAGGGACCAAGTACATAAATAAATTCTCCACATAGGGACTTAATTGAAAATAAAAATTACAACACAAATAAATAAGGAATTTTAAAAAATCCCTCTTCTTCTTCCCCTTGATCAGATTCGCCAAACCCTTAAGCAGACCCCGGCGGCTCCTACGCTCCTCCTGGACCTGTTTCTCCACCTTGTGCAACCGTTGAAGGATTTCTTGCTACTACGGTGGCTGGATCTGAGGCGGCTGCTGCTGCGGAGGTTGAGGAGGTGGCGGGTATTGATACCCATAGGCTGGGTGCCCCGTTTGGTATGAAGCTGCGTAGGGCCCTTCACGATGGATAGCATTATAGTTGGCCGCCTCGAGGTACGGGTCGACGGTAGGGGCATTGTAATAATTGTAACCCGGGTAAGCTGGCTGCTCAAACGGGTTATATGCCGCTGCACCGGTGTATGAAGGAATTGGGTTATCATAACCCATTCGTGGTGGTGGTGCGACTGGAGCAAAGTCGACTTCTGAAACTGAGTTTGAAGGCCAACCCATCTGCGGGTCTTCATACAGTGGCGGGTAGTGACTGCCACTGGAGTGTTGGGGGGGAGCTGAAGTGGAAACCCCCTCGCACGGACATCCGTGCACCTGATCTTCTTCGCCTCGGTGGTTCTGGAGGCGGCTGCTGCTCTGGAAGCGGCGGTGGCGTAACCGCCTGGAAATGCGAATCCTTAGAGGGATCTTGCTGCTGCTGTTGAGGTGGGTTGAAAGGGGGAGTAAACTCCCAGTGGTATGTGGCCCACCTTTCTGCAAAGCTGTCTGGGCCCCTGTATGGCGAACCATGAAAAGATGATCCATCAGAAATCTGGATGGGATGCTTGGGCGTCCAAGTTGGCATCTCCGGATCCGGATCTTCATCCATCTCCATATCCTGCATCTCAGGATAGTAGTCATCTGGCCCAAAAGGGTTTGGACCCTCGGGTTCTGGAATTTGGTTCATAGGATTGAACCTACTTTGAAAGTACGGGGTCGGGTCTTGGAAAGCGCGGTGCGAACCCGACCGCTGCAGCGGGATGAAGGAGTGGTGGTGTGAGTGGTCGGACTCGTTGTTCTGGTGGAGCCTGAATGAATCGTGGTATGATGGTGAGGAACTGAGCGAGACAGAGCGTCTCGCAGGCTCCAGGTAAGTCCTCCAATCCTCCTGGGGACTTGAGCAGAAAGTTGCTGAAGGAGTTCGCTGGTGTGATGGCCCGACCTCATGATTATTTGGAGCAGTTATCGGCGCCTTTCCTCTTCCACCTCTTCCTCTGAATTGTGGCGGCATTGTCTTTTATTCCTGGCAAAACAAACAAAAGAAACCAACAAAAGAAAACAATAAGATTAGGATTAGTCCTAAGTCATTTGACTAGACTCGGAAGTCAAGGAATGTGCAAACTGTGTCATTGAGATTAAACACAAAAGGCTAGTGTTTAATTCACTCAATGTTGGCTCTGATACCAACCTCTCACACCCCGATATTTCCACGTATTACCGGTGGGCCCGGTGGGGAGTATCGTGACGTAGTTGATTTCATCATAGACAATTAATCAGAGTCCAAATGCACAGCGGAAGTCTAAAAGTAATTTATACAAACCGAGTTTAAAGTAACATGAAATATTACACGACGGAATGTAAGAAGATCCACAGGCGGATCAAAACAAAAGAAGCAATGTTCAACAGACTTAAAATGATAAAAGCTTGCAAGACTTTTTATTTAATCACTCAGGAGTTCCAGCCCATTACGCTTAGTACCTGCACTTAATCTTTTGAAAATACGTCAGTTTACACTGGTAAATACAATTAACTGACTCTTTTGAAAATTATTTATAAAAATTGGTTTGGATGCACAAGGCATAAAATCTTTTATAACTTGGGACAATTATTTAAAAATAATGTTGTATACAGATTTACATGTTTGTCGTCCATTCAGTAGCCCGGGTTAAAAGTACCGGGTTAAAGATTAATAGACACACGACCAATATAATCCCATGTCGAGTTATCCTCAACGAGTGGTTATACCTTATACATACGCAACTTTCAGGTGTATGCCTACACTCCGTGCTTAAGTCGTGGCCATTTGCATTTAAATGATGCCAAGGATATCCAGGACACGGTCATTAACCCCTCAAAGGCATTGCACCAAACATAACAGATTAAAACGGGTTATTTCAATGATTTAATCACTAATCGATTAAAGATTCAATACCCGACCAAGCGGTATTATTAAATACCGTATCCCAATCCCGTATAACGGAAAATAAGTTAAAAGTATTTACCTGAGCAAAATATAATTTTAATCTCAGCCGTATAACAATCAGCAAGTGCAAATAGCTTTTACTGGGCTCCTAAATCTGGAATGAAGGTTTTAATAACCTATTAGATTCCTAACGGGTCTTACTTAAGTTTAAACTTAGACCGGTTAGTTTTAATGAAAGGTTTACGATTCAAACGCACGATTAAGCGAAGACCGGATTAGAATGTGATTTAGACCCGACAAGTATGAAGACTTGTATAAAATGGGTAAACTAAACACATTCTGGATTTTGAAGTAAAAATGATAAGGTTTGACCCGTTTCGGTTAATTTATGTAAACTAGTTACACAAACCATTCCGAACGCGAATATGCATAACGGGTAACCAAATGAGTCATGTACAGGTTTCACAAGTTAATATGCTTAAAATATGTTATGATATCAGTAGGATATCTTCCATTATGCCCAAAACGAATTTAAAACCATTTTAAGCCTCGTAAGGGTATTTTGGTCATTTTAAAGTTTACAAAAGAGGTTAAATAGCAATCTGAGGTTCTGGTCTAAAATAATCAGTAAAAATATTTATTTTAATAAGTTATATCAGTAAGATATCATACATATGTGAATTTTATCATTTATGGGCAAACTATGCACCGTATGGGCATTTTGGTCATTTCACATATGCTATAAGGGTCAAATTTGGAAATCTGAGTTCAAAACTTTTACTTACTGTTAAAGTATAAAATTTTTACTTATAATATCAGTAGGTAAAAAGTATTAGGTGTTAAATATAGTTTTAACCCATACTATGTGCCTAAATCGCATAAAAGTCGGTATTTGACGGTATTCGGGTTGATTAAGGAAATCTGAGATTTTGATCATCCTCTACTCTTTAAAATAATTTATTTAATGTATAAAATTAGTAGAAAAAGGTTTGATATGTAAAGGATGTGTAAAACTCATTTTATTAGCAAAAATGGCATAACCGTCAATTACCGAGCCAATGCAAGAACCCTATGTTATGATCAGTTTAAAATTTAAATTTTTTTTCTAAAAATCCCTAAATATTATATCTTAACAGTAGGTGGCAAGTTTGGTGTCAAAAGTTGAGTTTGAATATGATTTATTCCAAAAATGCCATTTAATTAATAAAAAGCTTTCATTTTATGATATCGCGCATAACTTCTATTTTAGACCATAATCTAATGTCAAACTTTTAGGACATACTTAAATATCAGTAATAAAGGTTTTTGTCCTCTCACATTTTCAAAAATCTCGTTTTAATATCAAAAGGGCATAATGGTCAATTTTTAAGCATTTAACTGAAACATGCAATGAACTAGGATTTCTATGGAACCAAGTTGTATAACCTCAGAGGGTTACACTAACCTATAATATGGTCCTAAAGAAACCCTAAGGCATATCTAAACTAAGCTAAATCGGGTCAGAACTGAAAGTCAAAGCAAAAGTCTACTTTTGCGACTTTCGGTTCCGAACCGAGCCTAAACTCAGAATTGTCGGGTTGAACATGTCTAAACATGTTCTTATATTATTTACCAAGTTATTTTAGTGTTAAAACATGTTCCATAACCTCTACATTATTAGTTATGAATTAATTTGTGAAAACTGACCCGGTTGACTTTTTATTAACAAGTTTGACCCGACAACTGACCACGTAAAAGTGATAATCAGTAGGTTCCCTTTTAAGGGTTTATTACCTACATAATTACCAACACATAGCCACTTTCAATTCGAATAATGGCTGGACCGTTTGTGATTAATCACAAAGTCAAAGCTTAATTACGATAACTTTGACTTTCGGTCATTAAGCTAATAAAACTTAAACTTAGGAAGCTAAGAACACTTACTATAGTCCTTAGCATGAGTTTAGAGCTGAAGGAAACTTTCTTGAACACCAGTAAGCTCCAGAGAAAGAGTTTTGAAGTGAAAACCAAAGTGTGTGCAAGAACAAGAAACAAACAAGGGCCTTATATAGGAATTTCTACTTCATATGATCAATCCATATGTCCCTATATTGATCTCAGATGTTTCCAGGTGTCCCTAGTGCATGAAAAACCATTTGCTCAGTCTCTGGTATCGAATACAAGCATGCAAAGGCGGTGGAACTGACTGAACCTGCAGCTGTGCAGGTTTTCTATTACTGGCACTCTTACGCGGGCCGCGTAAGACTCATAAGGAGTCTACGCGGGCCGTGACAATTGGAGAATCCGGTAAACAATTTCAAAACTTTGCAATTTCAGTCCCTGGTCCATTTTAAGTTTAAATAACTATCTTTTATTGCACTTATGACCCCCATAGTTAACTATTAAGGGCCTTGGGTCATCTTTTAACTTCGTTAAGCTCCCGGTTAGATGTAAGACCACCCGAAAAGCCTTGTTTTCATTGAAACTTCACAAAATTACTATCAATTATTCTTGAAAGCGAAATATACAATTATTACAATGTTTTTGGGATTGTTAAAAGGTCACTCAGAGGTAACATTTAACATGTTGACACTTTTAACCCCTATGTTTCGTAAGATCCTTAATTTAAACACAAACGACTTTCTATGTTTGACAAATTATTCATTAGAGAGTACGAACGTCGTGTGAGGTCAATCAGAGGCACAAGAATGGCATGTTGACACTTTGGATCCTTTTACTAACATATTTACATTGTTTGACAATTTTAGTCCCTCCAGATCAATCCATTACACGTTTAAAGTCCATGACACGTGTCTTTATTATATTGGTCATGATTTTACGAGTTGTTACACTAATCTTAAGAAATGCTTATCTGACGAACCACTGGTAGTACCTCTTCAAGATATAGAGGTGAATGAAAAATTGAAGTTCATAGAGAAACCTCTCCAAATAGAAGACAGAAATGTCAAGCATCTCAAACACAAGAGATTGGTGCTAGTCAAAGTAAAGTGAGATTCGAAAAGAGGACCTGAGTATACATGGGAGTTGGAATCAGAAATGAAGCGAAAATATCCTTACTTAATCCAGTAAATCTCGAGGACGAGATTTTAAATAAGGTGGTGAAGGGGTAAGGTCCCAAAAACCTCATGATAAGTGCTTGGGACCATACCACAACCTTGCTTTTCAGCCTTGTACCTTGCGCGGCTGCGCACTGGTCTCACAAAAAGAGACTTAAAGAACAATCAACAATCAACACTTGCGCGCCCAAAGGAAATCATAAACCCTTGCGCTTTCTCCCATAAACAAAGGATGAAAATCCCGAAATAAACACTTCCGCTTAAATATCCAGACTTGGATACTATTTACCCAGACTTGGGATTTATCTATTCAGCTGATTCCACACGATAAGGCGTCACACCAGATTACAGCAGTAATCTTCTAGAAGAAATACAATCGTGCACCACTAAGACGGTTATAACCGTCTGGACATGTGTCACTATCTCAGGCATCCCTGAAATCACAACAAAAGCATGTAATTGGAGAGTAATCTCCACTTGATCACTTTACACGTGGTAAATCCCCAACCTTCGATCTAAACCACGATCCGTGTGCTCTCACGTCGGAACCAGAAGCTTGACGGAAGGAAATATAACCGCTTACGGGGTTAGCATCTTCCGTTAACTTTTCACTAACGGGTTTTCCCGCCCAAAAGACTCCTGGCTATAAATATGAGAAACGACCCAGGTATGAATTCAAGTTACACACACTTCTCAAATACATCTTCTTCTTCATAACCGATACTTATTCTCACACCGGAGTCGGGTCAAGGAGAGAACCCCTTTCTCCCCTTGACGAGGCTAACGGCGCTTCTTTTTTGCAGAGTTATCGGAGAAGGAGATCAGTCGTTACCAAATCGAACGAGAGGAAACTTACCTTTTTTATGCGGATTCAAACCCCCTAGATATTTCGGTTCCGACCATTTATCTAGTGTTTCTTCATTGGCGCCCACCGATTCCTCTGTCTTATCAGTTTTCATCTCGTTTCGATTCAATTCTTTTCATTCTCTGTTTTAACATGGCAGAAAATTCATCATCTCATCGGCAAACCGGTCCTCGGCCGAACGTCGGAAACAATTTTCAAGTAGAAGGAATCCCAGAGGATTCCTCGGATGACAACGAGGTTCAGTCCAATCGAGCAAACGACCCTGTCACTCTAGGAGTGTTACCAGCAAACCCTGCTCAATCAATTCTGCCACCAGGAGAAACTCTAATTTCCTGGTACGTCAGGTCTCAAGGGGCACTAAACGCATTATACACACAGCTGTGTGCACAAACTGCTCCCATGACTCAATCACGGAGACCAGGATCTCGTGCTCATGCTTCCCAACGGGAGAATTCAACTTACCAGAATACAGAAGTTTATGCCAGATCCACATAAAAACGTGAGTACACTCAATCAGGGAGTCACCAGAGAGAACATCATGGTGAACCACACCCTCACCGAAGACAATCAGTTCACGATAGGTTGGGTTTCCAACAGAACACCCACACCGATGAATCTGATCCAACATATCGTTTAAGTGCAAATACCAGTGTATTCAATCGATTGCAGCCAAATTACAATAAATGCGGGCCTCGTGCGGTTTATAACCCTGAGGCAGAACACAACTATGATTTGATTTACCGCCCTGCGGAAGCAGCGGAAAATTCAAAGTTCATCATGGAAATAGCTTTAGCTCCGCTTGAGAAAGCTAAAGTACCATCCAACATAGGAAAATTTAACGGGCTGACAGACCCCGATGATCACTTAAGGGTATTTACCAGCGCAGGTTTGGTTGGGGGTTGGACCCTTGACGGGTGGTCCGTAGGACAACCCTTAAGTGCCTTAAAAAGATTAAAATCCCATGCTTTACACGTTTGATTGTTTGAACTTGGTAACTACTAGTTGTTTGGACGTGCAGGTGCAAATGGAGCATAAAAGGGAAAGAATTTGGAGCATCAATAAAAAATCAATTTTTGGAATTGAAGAATTAAGAGGATAGCATGATAGAGGACGAAATTATGAGAACGTAGGCGAAAACGGTGAAGAAAACGGAGTTGAAACAAAAAAGTTATGCTGAAAACAAGTTTTCAACATTGCCAGCCGTAAGACAGGAGCTCCTGGCCGTAAGACTCACTGCTTGCCGTAACCTACGGCTGGGAGCCGTAGGTTACGGCTCCGACTGATGTTTTCATGTAACTCACGCATTTAATGACCATTTTAAGGGGATTTATGGAGACTTATCATTGGTTTTCGGTTACTACTGGTTTGTACACGAATTTTGGAGCAACTTGGAGAATTTTTGGGGCTTGAAACAATCTTGGATCATTAGTTTTTGGATGTTTGAATTGTTTTTGAAGATCAAAACTTGTTTGACAATGTTTGTTCAAGCCATGAGTGGCTAAGTATTTTGTGACTATCTTGGTGGAAGGTTTGCAAGACATTTATGTTTATTTCCATATTTCTAGAATAACAATCTTTTCTTTATTGAATTGCTTGTTATGGTATGTGATTAGTTGTTAGTAAATTGTTAATTCTTGTGCTGAACTAATTAGAAACCATACGTTCTTGGTGCCGTTGGCAATCGAGATATCATGGGTATAGTTAGGCTTGGGTAAGGGTTGATTGATCATCGGGTAACAACCTCACGTTCTAGGAATCTGAGTACTTAGTTCCCTTTCATCACTGCAATTGATCACATATGAACTATGTCTATGTAGTTCTTTCTAGTGGAATGTTAACATAAATGTCATAGCAAACCGGAAACTAAAGATGGTTACTTGTTTCTAATTTGTTTACAACCAAATCTTTTCTCTTTCAATTTAATTAGTTTAATTTAGTCTAAAACCAATTCACTCACATAAACTCTTGAATTTTACTTTTCTTGCAATTAGATTAATTTAGTCAAGTTAGATATAATCTTACAAATAACACATATTCCACAAACTCCCTGTGTTCGATACCCACTTACCACTAGCTAATTAGTTGTATTTGGATTAAATTTGATTGTGACCACGGCATCACGTCAACCCTCCCGCTATGGTGCCATCTGTTCGTACAGACCCTGACCGGCCCAGCGCGAATCTGGTTCGATAACTTACCAATTGGACAGATCGAATCTTGGAAATACCTGCGCAAAAAGTTTTTAACACATTTTAGCCAACAACGGCGTTCCATTCGCGATACATCTGACGTCATGAACATTTGGCGCCGAGATGACGAAAATATGGAGGATTTCATCACCAGATACAATAAAGAGGTGTTGGAGATTGGCGGAGTTCATGAGCAACTAATCCGCGCTCAATTCAAGTACGCGGTTAGATGCGATGACATGATTAAGGTCTTATCTGGAACAGAGGGCCTTCCAAAAAGTTGGGAGAAGATAATGGCGGCGGCCAAAGTTTACGCACAAACTGAAAAGAACCTTACCACAAATAGGCCACCGCCGCCACATAATAGGCCCGCGGACTTAAGCTCAACCGGCGAAAGAAGATTTAAGAAATCATGGCGTGAGTTTGGATCAGGAAGTCGTTCGTCTGAAGATGCTCGCGCAACAATCAACAAACTCACCGCGCAGAGGGAGAACAAACAGGAGAATAGGGAAAGGCAGTGGACTCCCCTAATAAAGACCCCGACGGAAGTTTTGAGTACTGAAGACTATCAATTCAAACCTCCGATCCCCATGAAAAATAAGCGTGGACAAGACCCGACACAATACTGCGAGTATCACAAAGACAACGGGCATACCACTAACAACTGCATCTCTCTACGCACATAAATAGAGAAAGCCCTCAAAAGCGGCGAACTCACACATTTACTCCAAAATGTGCGCAAAGAGATAAAGCAGATCACTCGGGGAGAGGAGGGCCCAAGCAAAAGGGCAAAAACTTAAAAGACAACTCTATGAATTTCCCACAGGAAAACACGATCTATCAAGCGAAGCGGAAATATTAGAGAGTAAGTTAAGTTTCATATAATTATATCAGCAAACTTTGTAAAAGCCTCTGTGCTCTATCCCTAAATAAAATAGCAAAGTTTCTATTATTCCTATGTTTATTTTTACAAAGTGCATCGAATTTCTTTTAGTAAGCGCGAAAACATTATGGTAGTCATAAAAAAAAAGCCTCATGAACGGTCAGTGATCACGTCACAAACGACCATAAGTTCACACATGAGCTTTATACCAACTTCATTCGCCTTATCAATAAAAGTAATCGTACTCATGCAAGATATTGTAAATAAACAGATAGAAACATCATGCTATTCTCAGCGTACAAATACGCTCTAAAAACTATCAAACACGACAGTGTTTTAGTTAATTGCGCAACAGCGCATCAACAAAGATAGGGATATACATCCCAAATATTACAGGAAAATTGTTCAATACATTTTTCAGCCTACGCTAAATCTTCACCCTCACCCGGAAAGATTTCCCTTAGTTGCGCTACGTGATCGTCAGATTGCAGCGCAACATTTATTAGATCCATAACCGGAAGTTGCAAGTTGTTAAACTCTGTCTTCAAGGCAGCAAGCGCGGCACCAGTATCTACGCCATAAGTAGCAGATTTGCTGGTATCCCAATCCACCTTCAAAGCGCTATTTACATGCTGAGAGCACTCAGCATATCCTTGGGCATACCCATCTTTACGCGCGGCAACAACTAACCGCCGAACAGTTTTATCCAACTCTTCAGAATTTAGTACTGACTCAGCAACCTGCGGAAGTAGGAAAGGGTGAATAACAAGAAAGCGCATGAAGCAGTTCCACAACAAAAAGAAACAAACAACTTACACAAGCAATTCCACGATCTTTTAACCACGCCATATCACTCTTTCAAGCTCGCTCTCCGCCGTGGCCCGCGCCGTTTCAGAATTTTCCAATTTTTCTTCAGATTCGGTCAAACGACGAGAGGTTTCAGCCGTTTCAGAGTGCGCAAGCTCCAGGTCCTTTTTAAGTTTTTCCTGATCAGAAAGCAAAGCAGTAAGTTCTTCTAACTCTTTATCTCTAAGGGCAAGAGTGGCACAAGCTTGTACCTCTCGTTGCTCACTGCGCTCCCTAAGGGAACGCGCTTCTTGTAAAGCAGCTTCCACATCAGCTTTCTCCTTCTTCAACTTTTCTACCTCCGCATCCTGGTTCTTCAATTTTTCAAACTCAGCCTTAAGGTTATTAATGATATTACGGAGATTTGCCTTCTCAGCATTATCTTTTTCGCAAATTTTCCTCCAGTTTTTGCGTTCCTCGGAAAGGAGAGCAGCTTCAGCTTCCGCTTTCCTCTTACAACCAGCAACAGACCACTCCTTGGTCTTGCGCTCAGCTTCAAACTTGGTCTGATCAGCTTCAAATTTAGCCTTCAGCTGAGCCAAGCGCTTCTCGTCTTTAGCAAACTTCTTCTGAGACACCTTAAAAGCTTCCCAGTCCTTATGCATACTATACCACTCACGCACTATGCGATGAGTGGTAGACACATGAGAAGCAGTCTCTTCAAGGTAAGCTTGATAGGTTTGTTCATAAGATCGACCTTCTTGAAACTTGATCTCCCCAGGCGGAAGTATCCCCTGCAACCAATCTTGGCACACGCGCCAATCCAAAAAAGTGTCACCTTTCTTCAAATTCCAAACGGGGGCATGAGGCTCAGGGGTATCTTTCTCTATATAAGTCCGGTAGTAGTAATCCCCCAAAGTTTCTTCTGGGCGGATTGGAGAATGTTTACCAACACCAGCAGATGAGCCTTGCTCCTCAACTGTCACCTTCTCAGCATGCTCAGGCATGGCGTCAGACGGTTTAGGGGAAGGAGTTGAAATTTTTTCAGCAGTTTGTTCCTTCCCCAAATTTTGAACAACAGTTTCGGGAGCTTGTGGATTACCAACACCATCCACAACCCCTGGAGCAACAACTTTTTCAGTTTCCACAGCAATATCAACAGGCTTCTCAGCCTCAACAGTCTTATCTACACCACCATCAGCAACCCCCGTAGGCTCTAACTGGTCAACAACAGAAGCACACGGAGGGGTCGATGGAAGTTCTTCATTAACCACAGATTGCAATTCTGTGGGAACAGGAGAAACAGGAACTTCTGGGAAAACAATAAAATCTGTAAAGATTTAATGCGCATAAAGGAAGCAAGAAAAGGCAACACTTACCAGGAACAGGTTCCGAAATAAAAGCATCTAGATTCCCTTTTCTGGTAATTTTCTTCCTTTGAATCTTCTTAGAAGGCGGACCTTCAACATCAGTGTCAGCTTGTTTCCTTTTACCAATCTTCCTGTGCACCAAGTGTTCAGGACTGGAATCCAAGTTAATAGGATCACTTGGGTTGGATGGGGGAATATCAGCAGAATCCCTCGGTTCAGGTTTCGGTTTCCGTACAGTTACTGCAGGTGTAAGACCCTCCAAAGAATCAGAAACCACCATATAATCACACCTGGAGTCAGAGGAACGGCGCGTACCTTTCTTCTCTCCAACATTTTTTCCCTTCAAAGTTTGAACTTTAGCAGCCTCACCCTTCTTCGGCGCAGAGGTAGAAATCGTCGAGCGTTTCTTCCTTTCAGGGCCTATGCCCAAATTCGATAACTCACCTACAAAAGCGCAAAAGAACAATTTACCCACAAGCGCAAAAAGGAAAACAAAAACAAATATAGCTTACCAACACCAGCAGCAGGTTGAGCAGACAAATCTGCATCCCGCGGAAGAACAAAGTTCTTTACAATCCTATGATACCAAAGCTCTTCTTCAGGTTTCTTCTTGATGGTGCCCATTTTTCCGCCTTCCCTCTTAAAGGCAACAACATACAGTGAAACAACTGCAAGCAACGATAGCAAGTAAAAAAAAAAAAGAAGAAGAAAAGAAAAGAGGGAAAATCCCCAAACTTACTATGACCATCCTCCGTATATACTGGTTTATCGTCACGATACATCTTCCAATTTAAGCTCATGCTGGCCCCGACAAGAGCTTTCTCTGGCAAGACAATGTTCGGAACATCCTTTAGATCCTGGTACCAGTTCTTATCAACAGGGGTCTGAATCGTTTCAATCGGAACATCTTCCTTCCCCCTTAAAACCATCCTCACCGGAATCACTCCGGCCTTGATAAAAAAGAATTTTTGTTTCCAATCGTGAAAGGATTTTGGGGGTTGCTGTAGAATCTTCTTCGCAAACGCCCGCTGAACGAACGAGTAAAATCCTTGGGTACAGTGCATCTGGTGAAAAACCCTAAATCGAGAAACAGTTGGCTCAATATGCATTGTCCGACACACAAATTCAAAATGCCGAACCCTAACCATGCCAATATGGTGAAGTTGGGAGATATGCAACTTATAGTACTCAAGGAATTCAAGGAAAAATTTAGTAACAGGCAAACGAAAGTTGCCTTCACAGAAAAAATCCCAAAAAAGGGTAATATACCCAGCCGGAGCATCCGCTGCAGTCTGCCCCTCTTCAGGGTACAGAGCACCCTAGTTTTCCAGGAATTTGAAATTCCGAACCAAACCATCAAAGGTCGCCCTGGGCCACTTTAACAATGGAAGTTCAGTAGACATTTTTTCGTATAAGTCTTCTTGGTGTTCTCCGGTTGACATAAGAGGAAGAAATGATAAACTCTTTCTAGGATTATGAAGATAGGAAGAGGAAGAGTTTTCAAAAAAAAGCAATGATTAAACAGGAAGAGGGCAATTCAAACAGACTTATATACTCACTGCAATAAATAGCATCGGTAATCGCTATAGCACCTTTTCCGGATATCACAGTTACCCAAGCAACAGAGCGAGTGAAAACCAAACACAAACGCGCTTATACGCGCGCGTGCAAAACACGGACAGTAAGGAACAACTGACAGTGACAGCCTGTCACTCAGTTTTACTGTACCAGTCTCATTTAAAGTCAAAGATTTTCAAAAATCGTTACAATAAACAAAATGAATCTTCTCATAGAAGTTTCCACATCTTCGAGCCAAAAAGCTTTTCCTCTTATAAAGTCCAGTGCTCCACTTACTTGCATAAGTGCAACACTAGACTGGGGGGGACTTGAAGGGGTAAGGTCCCAAAAACCTCATGATAAGTGCTTGAGACCATACCACAACCTTGCTTTTCAGCCTTGTACCTTGCGCGGCTGCGCACTGGTCTCACAAAAAGAGACTTAAAGAACAGTCAACAATCAACACTTGCGCGCCCAAAGGAAATCATAAACCCTTGCGCTTTCTCCCATAAACAAAGGATGAAAATCAAGAAATAAACACTTCCGCTTAAATATCCAGACTTGGATACTATTTACCCAGACTTGGGATTTATCTATTCAGCTGATTCCACACGATAAGGCGTCATACCAGATTACAGCAGTAATCTTCTAGAAGAAATACAATCGTGCACCACTAAGACGGTTATAACCGTCTGGACATGTGTCACTATCTCAGGCATCCCTGAAATCACAACAAAAGCATGTAATTGGAGAGTAATCTCCACTTGATCACTTTACACGTGGTAAATCCCCAGCCTTCGATATAAACCACGATCCGTGTGCTCTCACGTCGGAACCAGAAGCTTGACGGAAGGAAATGTAACCGCTTACGGGGTTAGCATCTTTGGTTAACTTTTCACTAACGGGTTTTCCCGCCCAAAAGACTCCCGGCTATAAATATGAGAAACAACCCACGTATGAATTCAAGTTACACACACTTCTCAAATATATCTTCTTCTTCATAACCGATACTTATTCTCACACCGGAGTCGGGTCAAGGAGAGAACCCCTTTCTCCCCTTGGCGAGGCTAACGACGCTTCTTTTTTGCAGAGTTATCGGAGAAGGAGATCAGTCGTTACCAAATCGAACGAGAGGAAACTTACCTTTTTTATGCGGATTCAAACCCCCTAGATATTTCTGTTCCGACCATTTATCTAGTGTTTCTTCATTGGCGCCCACCGATTCCTCTGTCTTATCAGTTTTCATCTCGTTTCGATTCAGTTCTTTTCATTCTCTGTTTTAACATGGCAGAAAATTCATCATCTCATGGCATCCCTGAAATCACAACGAAAGCATGTAATTGGAGAGTAATCTCCACTTGATCACTTTACACGTGGTAAATCCCCAGCCTTCAATCTAAACCACGATCCGTGTGCTCTCACGTCGGATAAAGAAGCTTGACGGAAGGAAATGTAACCGCTTACGAGGTTAGCATATTCCGTTAACTTTTCACTAACGGGTTTTCCCGCCCAAAAGACTCCTGGCTATAAATATGAGAAACAACCCAGGTATGAATTCAAGTTACACATACTTCTCAAATACATCTTCTTCTTCATAACCCATACTTATTCTCACACCGGAGTCGGGTCAAGGAGAGAACCCCTTTCTCCCCTTGGCGAGGCTAACGGTGCTTCTTTTTTGCAGAGTTATCGGAGAAGGAGATCAGTCGTTACCAAATCGAACGAGAGGAAACTTACCTTTTTTATGCGGATTCAAACCCCCTAGATATTTCGGTTCCGACCATTTATCTAGTGTTTCTTCAGGTGGGGATGTAAGGACCTGCACAAAAACACCATAAAACACTCCGTAAGTAAAAACCTGAACCCCTAAAACCCTAATTTTTATAAAAAATTAAGAAAATCAAATTTTAGTCTTTGCTCGCGGGCAGCGAAAGATTAAGCAAGGTCTTCACGTGGCGCGACAGACCTAAAAATCTCCGGATAAGCTTCAAGGCCACGTGTCACACACGTGGTGAGGCTAGGGTATGACACGGCAGCCCTAGCCGTAGCTAGGGTGGCCCTCGCGGGGCGCGTAGGACAGCCTTAAGGCCTTCGCGGGCCGCGGAAAACTCAAAATTTGCTATAAATTGGACGTTGCATGGCCATTTCCATCTGCTCGAAATTTTCTTTCAAAAACGTAACATTCTGCTCAAAATCGTGTATTTAAGTGTCGAGACGCTGCTACGATAACAGGGTTATAACTCGATCACTGCTACGATACAATGTCCGATCGATTAAAACCGATCCAATGGATGTTTAAGTGCTGCCCGAATCTTGGGCTAAACTTTGTCATTCGTTGTGAGGGTTTCGATCTCGTGAGTTATCGTAAATGTTGTATTAAGTTACTAACCTAATTTCGCTTGCATTATTTAACTAGGTTACCAGGCTTAATCAGTAGGCAGACTCTGTCCGTATAAACTTGCAATGTGAGTCATTCTGTTTTTATCAAAGTTGCTTTGTAAAACCCTAAATGTTTTCCAGTTATAAGTACATGAATTAAGTCTTTGCAAATCTTTAATTACTCGCAGTAAGTGGGGGTATTGTGCACATTACTACTATTTCATCACTCTTAGGTGGGCGAGACTAATTAGTGATATGGCCACAGTCATAGATCCTGTCGAGTGACAACTGGACCAGATAATTATAAGATAGGAGCAAATGTAAAAACTCTTAATACTGTAATTTATAACAAGGTGTCGTTTTGTACAAATTGAATGACTCACCAGTATTTCCCCGCTGGTAATTTTTTTTAAAACATGTTTCAGGTGATTTACTGTGAACAAGGAAAAGTGCCCCGTAGCACTCCAGCTTGAATGAAGTGGCTCAGTAAATAAATAAACATGTTTTTGTAATCAGGGGATTTCCGAGTGAAATTCCTTTATTGTAAATTATGGGTTTGTCCCGAACTTGAAATAAAATAATACAATGTTTTAGTTTAAACGATCCTGTTAAAATTTCCGCTGCCAAATCAACCACCAATACCACAGGTTTCTGTCCCGCGGCTTCCGGACCGGGCAACTGGGTCAGGGGCCGTGACAGTTACGGATATGGATATAGGTAAAAACCGAACCAAATCGTCATTTGTACACCCCTACTTACCATCACTCCCATGTAGAGATACATAAACCGGTTAATTTTAATAACAAGTTCGGTTAATCGGTTAATTTGACTTTTTGATTTTAACCGGTTAATGCTTTAACCGGTTATTACTTTAACTGGTGCGGTTAATTACTTTAACCGATTCGGTTAATTAACCGATTCGGTTATTTAACCGATTATTTTCGATTAATAACCGGGTTTTTTGCCTCTTTTTTTTAGTTTTTCGGTTAAAAAATCGGTTCCTATACTGAATATCAATAACAGGTTACTAACCTACGGTTCAAAATAACTATTAACCGGTTATTCTTCGATCGGTTATTAGCCGGTTATTTTGTGCACCTCTACTCCCATGCCATTGGACGATAAGGCCAATTGCACATTGTGTTTTATATCATATACCACATTTTGGGTAGAGTAATTATAATTTACTTGTAAAATTCCTCGGGGAATGTGACGGAAAATTTAGTTAGTATCGGTTCGATTTGTCATATCATGTGACATATATTGTTATCGATTTGGTTCATTATGGTATTGGTACGGTATAGACACTTTGTATAACATCCGAAAAAGAAAACATAAAAAATAAAGTCGTGATATATGGCAGTGGGGTTTACATGCATTCGGAAACTACTCGGTTGCGAGCATCAAACAAATTACTTGGAAAGCGAATAGATCGGTGCCTGAGTTTGTATTTTTATTGAACTTATTGGTCCCGAAAAAAAGTGGGTATTGTAACTTGGAGGGCGGTGAAAGAAAGGCTTCCTACAAGGTCGGCCTGGCCAATAGAAAAATTAATGTTGGCAATTTGAATTGCATTGCCTGTTACGAGTACATTGAATCCAACAAGCATATTTTCGTGTCTTGTCATTTTGCCCAAGTGGTGTGGTTAGTTGTGGCACAATGGTACAAAATCCCACCAGTCCTAGCTTTCAGCTTTCGAGATTTCGAGACCTTCTGGAGGTTCCTCGCTTTATCTCGGAGTCGAGGAGCAAGAAAAAAGTGATATATGCTATCATCCAGGATGTATTTGGTGCCCTTGGAGGATTCAAAATGATATCGTATTCAATCAAGCATCCTCTGACGTCTCGAAGGTGGTGGAAGAGCCAAGAGGCCAAGTCTCTTAGCTTTCTTTGGGTCAAGAAGTGTTCCAAAGAAACTTCATGGTCATGGGGTGATTGGAGGAGCTTTAACGTTAGTATGTAATCGGTTTACACCTCGGCCAAGTCGGTGTATTATGTATGTTTCTTTTCACCTTTTCGGCGCCTAACGTCTCGCTAGCAGGGCGGAGCTAGTGTATTAGCATGGGCTACCCTTTAACCCCATCTCCGTATCGTTTTTGTAGTGTAAAAAAATCGATTTTATACAAAGGATACCCCTGATCCTCTAGGATAACTCTAAATTTTTGGGCTAGCTCTATCACTAGTTTATTTAATAAGAGTTTTGTTGGCCGTAAAAAGAAATAAAAAATATGACATTTATTTAAATCGGTGCTACGTTTGTTTTATTGTTTGATGAATGAATGAATGAATGAATGAATAAAATGAACAAATAAAACAAATAAAACGAGTCTCCGTTGCCGGTAAAAAAATACATTATTAATCGGTGCAAAAGGCCAAAATACAGCAAAAACGGGAGCCGCACGGTGCTTGTGGTTAGGTGAAGGTTGGATGGGGAGGTTAAACCTAACCATAGTTAATTAAGATATTTTGCTTTTTATCAGGTGGGGCCACCTCACGTGCCGACGTGATTTACGATAAGAGATATTTTCTCCCCAATTTGGCTTCGTCATAAATGACACTACATGTGCCAACAATATATATGTCCCTTGTCACATTTTCTGTTTCGGTTTAAATCGAACGTGACAAAGGCTTGAGTCCAATCGGGGATTCAACTTCTATCTTTTAACTTCTGCAAAATCATGTATATATTCATAGGGTAAGGATAGTGTAAAAAGAGCCTAAAGTGTGAGAAGTGTATTATAACATTATATATAATACTATATAACATTATATAAACACCGTATAACAATATGTAGCACCATATAATACTATATAACACTATGTAACACTATATATCATTATATAACAAATATAACACTATAGGTTGTCTGATAGCATGTCTATGATAGATGTATAGTGTTATATTTGTTATATAATGATATATAGTGTTACATAGTGTTATATGGTATTATATGGTGTTACATATTGTTATACGGTGTTTATATGGTGTTATATAGTATTATATATAGTGTTATAATACACTTCTCACACTTTGAGCACTTTTTACAGGATCCTCTACCTATATTCATATTCAAAGCAAATATGTAAACATTGTAGCAATGTAGCCCAATGGTTATAGAATCTTGAAAAGGATACACCTTCAAGTGCTGAGTGTTGAAGTTTAATTAGGGTCGTTCAATTTGCTCGTCGCTCGTCGCTCGCTCGACGTTTGTTCAGAAATTGCTCGAAAAATGCTCGTTCGATTTGACGTTCGGTTGTAAACGAGTTGCTCTGTTCGGTAACTTCGGTTCGGTTTGTAAACGAGCCAAGCATGAGTAAAGGTCCGCTCGGCTCGGTTCGGCTCTAATTATTATTTTTCATTAGTAAATATATACATACACATACACACATACATATATAAACATGTATATACGCAAATATAAATTATACATATACACACACCTATATATATACACACACATACATATATACTTAAATATAAATTAACTTTATATTTTTATATATACCACTCTATTAGATTTTGGTCCACTATATACAAATTTACAAGTATATCTATACGTACTAGCTCAATCACACCAATAAAATTAATATCAAATCTAAAAGTTAAACCCTAAACCAATAAATGACAGTCTAATCATCGACTTAATAAGTGGCGAAGCTTGAAAATTTCCACCGGGGGATCGGAAGTCACCGGACCTAAAATTATATACCTAATTATATTTTTATAAAACCAGGGGGTCGAAAACGTATATATCTAAAAAATTCTATAGAAACGTACAAACATAACACTACTGAGCGAAAAAATTCGGGGGGTCGGGCGCCCCCGGCCCCTTCATAGCTTCGCCCTTGGACTCGATGTTTCATGTCGTTACCCTAAGTCGATCGTCTCCTGCTCTCAACGTCATCGTTCGTGCAATATGATCATCACCTCGTCGGCCACAACATTGTTATTCATAACGAAAATATTATGCCAAAAAATGTGTCTGATTTTAAAGACATAAAAACTTGAGACCCAACATTGTCACTATCTCTCTCAGCAAATTTAAACCGGGCAACACGGTTATCCAAATTGCTCGAACTCCGCTCGACGCTCGCTCGAAATATTTACTGCTCGGAAAATGCTCGATTGATTTGAGGCTCAGTTTTAAATGAGTCGCTCCGCTCGGTTCGGTTCGGTTTGTAAACGAGCCAAGCACGAGCAAAGGCCCGCTCTATTCGGCTCGGCTCGTGAACAACCCTAAGTTTAATTATGTATAAGAGTTAAGATCGCATACAAATCTTGTTTAATCTAAAAATAATGAGGGGTTGTTTGGCAACATTTGAATGGTTAAATGTTGAACCAGTAAGAGGCCTGAACCATTAAGTGCTGAACCAGTAAGAGGTCTGAACCATTATGAACCTGTAAAATGCTTAACCGTTCAAAGGCAAATGTCTGACCAATTCAGATTAGAGGTCTTAACCATTCAGACTCTGTATAAATCTTAACCATTCAAAGGCAAATGTCTGAACCATCCAGACATCTGTTCATGAAACAAACAGTCCGAATCATTAAGTGTTGAACAAGTAAGAGGTCTGAACCATTAAGAGCCTCATAAAGAGGTAAACAAACAGCCCCTGAGTGTTTTAGTTATTTTCTCATTTGCCCATGACATTATAGCCTAGTGGCATCTTAATGGTGGGATAAAGCTTAGGAGATCATTAGGCACTGAGTTCGATTCACACAAAGTGGTTTTCCCGGATTTATTAGGTTTCCTCTTGAATTGGTGTATAGATACTTGATGTGTGTAAAATGCAACATATAAATTACATCAAATGAGGCATAAAACTAACCCTTTTTTAGTACTAATATTGGAAAAAGAGTGTTTTTGTCTTCCTTTTGTATTTTCAGGATTAAATGAGCTCAAAAACGCAAAAGAAGCAAAAAGACAGCTAAATCCAACATAAATACAAGAAAATGAACATTAGTGGATTGCCCGAACCCTCAACGGCACCTTCCAAAGCAAAATAGAGAAAACAGAAGGCTGAACACGCCCCGTGCTCAGCCAGCACGGGGTCGTGCCCAAGAAGCAGCAGAAAAGACAAACCTATAGAAGCTTCTATTGCCCACCACGGGCCGTGCTCAGCGGACACGGGGGGCGTGCCGAAAGTACTGCAGGCGCATTAATTGTAATTGCGAATTACAATTAATGAAGAGAGAGAGTGTCAGACAGGCACGGGGCCGTGCCCAGCGGACACGGGGCCGTGCCCAGGCCTCTGTTCAGCCTATAAATAGGAGTGCTTGGTTTCATTGCAACTCATCCCTTGGCACACCACCTCTCTCACACTTCATCCACCACCCACCACCATCACAACACCATCATCCACCACCATCATCCATTGTCCATCATAGAGTGTGTGAGTCGTCTCGGGATCCAAGATTGATCGTAAGAGTTCTTGACAATCAAGGCCATGTTTGCCTAAGTCTCTTACATCACTTGGTGAAGACAAAGTGTCTAGTATAATACTTTTTATTTCTAATCTTTTGCACTTTTTATTTGGTTTTGTATTAATGACTTTAATAACTAGTTACTTATGTTGAAGGTGATCTTTCCTTATCGTTTGTCCGTGGTGTCTTGGCATTATTTTACTGTCTATATAAAATAAAGGATTTTCACCATTCATATCTCCACAGTCTATATGGAGGTATGTTGGCTACCTGGTAGGGGGTTAAGGGAACGGTTTGGTAAAGGTCTTGCCATTGTTCAGCGTTTAGAGGTCCTGCAATGGACCTGGGTCAAATTTAGTAGGACCTCCTTCAATACTTCACGGTATTGGATGGCGGGGGTCCAAACTCTTTGATCCCCTCATAAGTTAACTACTATTAATACTATAACCCGGCTATTTAGGACTGTATCCCTGCTGACTCAGACTACTTAGTCGAGGGTAACGTCACCGCCAAAAGCGGGGCCTACCACAATACTGCATTAATAACTTAATTCATTATCTTCCAATAATCCACCCCTTTAGGATTGTATCCCTGCTGACTCAAACTACTGGGGTGAGGGTAACGTCACCTTCAAAAGAGGGGCCTACTACAATAACTAAGATAATCTCTTAATTATGTGCAAAAGTGCGGAAATAATCAAAGGTTATACTAGATACGAGTCGGAACCAAGTGATTCATCTTGTCTATCTGTTTTTATTTTATTTTTATTTTCAGCATTTTAGTTAGTTTTTATTTTTCTTAGTTTAAAACATTTTTCCAACTTTTTATTTTGGTTAGACGTTGAGGATAAACCGGTACTAAAAGCTCTTGTGTCCTTGGACGACCTCGGTATCTTACCAACGCTATACTACACTCAACGATGGGTGCACTTGCCCATATGTGTGTTTAGTGTTAGTGAAATATCGTGTTTTATAAATTTAAAACTTGGCTAAAATAAGTGTTAAAAAGGGCTTAAAATATATACCTAAAATATACGACACTTTATCGCACATCAAGTTTTTGGCGCCGTTGCCGGGGACACAAGGATTTTAAGAAAGCTTAAAATCGACGGCCTAATCAGTTTTTTTTTTTTCAAAACTTTTTTTAACGCGCGCACATTTTTCTGCATTTAGTTTAGTTTTGCATTTACAGTGACCTGTACACGGGGCCGTGTTCACTGAACACGGGGCTGTGCTGCAGATTTTTCATAAACGCCCAGTTACAGTAGCTTGAACACGGGCCGTGCTCACTGAACACGCCCCGTGCTCAAGTAGATCAGTTAATTTAATTAAAACGCCCAGATACAGATTCTGAACACGGGGCCGTGTCCACTTAACACGGGGCCGTGTCCAGCCTCTGTTTCCGTTTTTATTTTTGTTTTCTGATCTCGAGACTCGGTTGTGGTCTGCTGAGTGATTCTTATGGATCAATACTCAGGAGGTTACAACTACACCTATGATGAGGATGATTATAGGGGTAATTATTGCACAAATTGTCGTAATACACGTTCAATTCAAGATAATCACTCGTACCAACCATCCAATTCATACACTTACTATGAGGAACCCAGGTACGAACCATCAACTTCATACACTTACTATGAAGACCAAAGGTATGAACCTTCTCCCTCATACTCATATTTTGATGAACCAAGGTATGAGCCTTCTTACTCATACTTTGAGGAACCAAGGTATGAGCCACCACCTTCATATGCTTATTATGAGGAACCTTGGCACGAACAACCCACCTCATATGAGTATTATGAAGAACAAAATTACGAACCTTATCCATCATATGCTTACAATGAAGAACAATGGTGCGAACCATCAACTTCATATGGGTATTATGAGGAACAAAGGGTCGAACAACCGGATTCAAGCTTAGAAAATAATGATTCTTTTTCTATAACCGAAGTGACCGATAGGATATTAGAGCACATTAGAGTTATCGATCGATGTATAAAAGAAGCTCGCGCAAGGGAAGAGGAGTCCCGCGCAAGAGAAGAATTAAAAAAGGAAGAGATAACTAAAAATGAAAAAATGGAAGAACAATTAAGTGAAAAACCGACACATGAGTTAAACAACGAAAAAGGTGAGTCCGACAACGTTAAAATCCAAGAAGAGTCTAATTTCGAAGAAATTCATCTCTTATCACCTTCTTTCGAAAATCATTGTTTAGTACCCACTCATGCTAAGTTTCTAAAAGAGTTAAACACTAACACTAAAATTGAAGAAACGGTAAGTGTTAAGTTAACTAATGATCAAACTTCACTAATAAAAGAAGACCCATTTGAAATTAACATCACACCGGTTCCATGTTTCTTTCAAAATTCGTTTATTAGTAATGTCACAATCGATAAAGATCTTTGTGTTAACATAATGCCTAACTACCTTTTCGAAAAATTAAGTATTAGTGATTTTTCTCCACTTCAAATACCCATTTTTCTATCCAATCGGAAAGTAATAAAATCAATCGGTATAGTTGAAGATGTCTTGGTTCAAACAAACCAAATGGTAGTTCCAACCGACTTTGTCATCCTCGATGACGCTCCTCTAGTGTTGGGGCGACCATTTGTAAAGACATACGAAGCTTTGAAAAACCGGAAGTTCAATAATCTACCTCTTCAATTAGGGGCATTTAAAAGAAGTATCGATCTCGAACGATCAATGAAATATCCATTCGGCAATAATGACCCCCTAATTGAAGATGAAGATGAACCACCCGATACAAGTGAAGAAACTGACCACTTTGTTGAAGAAGAGGTCGCCATAGAACAAACTTTTAAAGTTCTTGATCGAAACGAGCAACCAAATAAGGAGTCTCCTAAAGACCCACCACTTGAGCTCAAAGAACTTCCAAAAGGTTTGGAATATGCTTTTCTAGACAAAGATGGTAAATTACCTGTAATTATTTCGTCTAAATTAGATAACCTAGAAAAAGAAAAACTACTTAGTCTTTTGAAAAAACACAAAAATGCAATAGCTTGGAAACTTGTTGACATAAAAGGAATTAGTCCTTCTATGTGCACACACAAAATTTTGATGAACGATGACTACAAATCTGTCATACAACCACAACGTCGAGTAAATCCAAATGTTCAAGAAGTGGTTAAAAATGAAGTCATCAAATTACTTGACGCAGGACTTATCTATCCTATTTCCGATAGTCCTTGGGTAAGTCCCGTCCAAGTAGTTCCAAAGAAAGGAGGTATGACGGTAATTACTAACGAAAAAAATGAATTAATACCAACAAGAACCGTCACAGGGTGGAGAGTATGTATAGATTATAGACGATTAAATGAAGCAACAAGAAAGGATCATTTTCCTTTACCCTTCATTGATCAGATGTTAGAAAGATTATCCGGTCATAAATTTTACTGTTTCTTGGATGGTTTTTCAGGTTACTTTCAAATCCCGATAGCACCCGAAGACCAAGAAAAGACAACATTCACATGCCCCTATGGAACTTTTGCATATCGACGCATGCCGTTTGGTCTATGTAATGCTCCCGCAACATTCCAACGTTGCATGGTAGCCATTTTCCATGACATGATAGAAAAGACAATGGAAGTCTTCATGGACGACTTTTCTATCTTTGGGGATTCATACGACCAATGCCTCGATAACCTTGAACAAATGCTATCCCGATGTGAGGAAACTAACCTCGCCCTTAATTGGGAAAAATGCCATTTCATGGTCACGGAGGGAATAGTACTCGGTCACAAGATCTCAAGCGAAGGAATGGAGGTGGATCGAGCCAAAATAGATACCATTTCTAGGTTACCCCCTCCATCCTCCGTAAGAGCGATTAGAAGTTTCCTAGGGCATGCCGGATTTTATAGGAGGTTTATCAAAGACTTTTCAAAAATCTCAAGACCTCTAACAAAGTTACTTGAAAAAGATGCTCCTTTCATCTTTGACAAGGATTGCAATCAAGCATTTCTAACCCTGAAGGAAATGCTAGTCAATGCACCTATCATGATAGCACCTGATTGGAAATTTCCTTTTGAAATCATGTGCGATGCTAGTGACTTTGCAGTTGGAGCTGTCTTGGGACAGAGAAAAGAAAAGCATTTCCACCCAATATATTATGCTAGTAAAACACTTAATGATGCACAAGAAAATTACACAACAACTGAAAAAGAGTTACTAGCTGTGGTATTTGCTTTTGATAAATTTCGCTCTTATCTTGTTCTTTCTAAAACTATAGTCTACACAGATCATGCAGCCATTCGATATCTCTTTAAGAAGCAAGACGCAAAACCACGTTTGATTAGGTGGATTCTGCTCCTCCAAGAATTCGACATTGAAATCAAAGACAAAAGAGGAGCAGAAAATACCGCAGCAGATCATCTTTCGCGCTTAGAAGACCCAGCTTTGGAGGCAACCAGGGGCGAGCAAATCAACGAAAAATTCCCAACTGAATCCCTGGAAAGGGTGGAATTTAAGGAAGAACCATGGTACGCCGACTTTGCCAACTACTTAGCTAGTGGAATAGTCGCAAAAGGATGGCCACATCATCAAAGAAAAAAATTCTTTGCCAATGTGAAACATTATTTTTGGGAAGATCCATATCTTTTCAAAATGTGTGCCGACCAACTCGTCAGACGATGCGTACATGGTAGTGAGGCCCGAAGAATTCTTCGCCACTGTCACGAAGGTCCATACGGAGGACATCATGGTGCTACCAGTACCGCACGAAAGGTATTTGATTCAGGATTTTATTGGCCAACCATTTACAAAGATGCCCAAAATCTTGTAAAGACATGTGATGCTTGCCAAAGAACAGGTAATATTTCTTCCAAAAACGAAATGCCACAAAATGGCATTCTTGTTTGTGAAATTTTTGATGTGTGGGGACTCGACTTTATGGGACCTTTTCCACCATCGAAAGGAAACAAATACATACTTGTGGCAGTAGATTACCTGTCTAAATGGGCCGAGGCCGAAGCACTTCCAACAAATGATGGAAGAGTAGTGGTAAGATTTCTGAAAAAATTATTCTCTCGTTTTGGCACACCCAAAGCTTTAATAAGTGATAGAGGTACCCATTTTTGTAATCATCAACTTGAAAATTTTTTAACAAGATATGGGGTCTATCACCGGGTTTCGACAGCTTATCACCCTCAAACAAACGGACAAGCCGAAGTGACCAATAGAGGGTTAAAACGAATACTTGAAAAAACCGTAGGGTTAAATAGAAAGGAATGGGCTGATAAATTAGATGATGCTTTATGGGCTTTTCGAACTGCTTATAAAACAACGATAGGTACAACCCCATATAAGCTAGTCTATGGAAAAAGTTGCCACTTGCCAGTAGAAATTGCACACAAAGCCTACTGGGCAATCAAAAATGTAAACTTAGATCTAGAATTTGCTGGTAAAAATCGATTTTGTCAAATAAATGAATTAGACGAACTTAGGAATTATGCATACTCAAACTCTGAAATTTATAAGGAAAGAACGAAAGATTGGCATGACAAACATATTAAACCTAATGAATTTCGGGTAGGAGATTTAGTTCTTTTGTTTAATTCACGACTTCGATTGTTTCCTGGTAAATTAAAGTCTAGGTGGTCAGGACCTTTTTCCGTCACCCATATTTTTCCACACGGTGCAGTAGAAATTAAACCTCGAAATGGGTCACCTTTTAAAGTCAATGGCCAACGGCTGAAACTCTATCAAGGATTTATTGAGGATGAGGAAGAAGAGATCTCGCTTCAAACCGTGGAAGAATAAAAACATCATACCTGGTAAGTTATGAACGATTGAGGCGGCAAAATAAAGCGGTAAGTTTTCTAAACCATAGCTTATAGGAGAAAGGGGCACTCACACGCGCACTAAAAAAAAAAAAAAAAAAAAAAAAAAAAAAAGCTCGGCACGAGGCCGTGTTCGCGCTGCAGACGGGATAAAACCCTCTTTTTCAAAACAGTTTCTTCATTCCACACGCCCCGTTTCCCCACAAAAGCTCTGGTTCCAGGCGATTTTTCGCGAGATTCCAACGTCTCTTATCAATCTAACAACGTCAAGGTATGATTCTGTCACTCGTAGTAGTTAGATTAGTCACTTGCATGTAGTTAATACACCACAAATTTGGGGAAAAATCTAGGGTTCTTGATGTTCATTCGGATCGAGCCTAAAATTTTTGCCTAAATCTATTTGCATTTAGTTAGATTAGTGTAAAGGGAAGTAAATACACTTGTATTGTTCATAGATTCACCCGATTTCTTGCAAAAACCCCAAACCCTTGTTCTTGAACCGAAAAAGATAAAATTGATAGGGTAAACGGGTTATTTTGGGAAAAACGGAACTTAGGGTTTCATTTTCGGGGGAAACCGCACCTATTGGTTCAAAAATTTTCAAGTTTTCGAAACCGGGTCGAAAAATGGGATTTTTGAGTAACAGACCCCTGAACACGGGGCCGTGTCCGCTGGGCACGGGGTCGTGTCCAGCCCGCTGTTTGCAGTTTTGTCCGAAAATATTTCTGTCTCATGCTAACTTTTGGTGTATTCTTGCAGATGGCCAGGAAGTTTACTAGATTCAACGCCAATGAGCTAGATGTAAGAGCTCGATACGAGCTTCTCCAAACAAGGCCGGAGGAATACCCGAGGCAGGCATGCACAGAACTACTAACCTTGGTGAATCAAATTGACCGTTTCAACAACATTGTCACGGGACCACTCAGAGTCGCACTAACAACCCGACTCCGTTCTGTTCATGAATGCACCTTGGAATTCTACAGCACCTTTGCATTCAAGTCAAGGTGCGAGCCGTTCGATGAAGAAGGGGTGTCATTCAGGTGTGGCGGAACGAGGTATTCGATCTCCATGGCACAATTCGGGTCGATTATCGGGTTGTATGCGGAGGAGGATGCGGGAGACGAAGGTAATACAGGGGGGTTGAGAGAGATCGAAGACAACGAGCGCCAAGCCATGTGGGCTCAGATTGGGGAAGGGTTCTACAATCCGAGCAGCACTAAGAGTACCAAGCTGAGGGATCCGCTTTACAGATACATTCATAGGCTCCTCGGCTACTCTCTTAGCCAAAGGCATGACAGTGGTGGCGTCGTTGGGTTAAGAGATTTGCTTGTCCTCCATTGCATTCACAACCGTAGGCCGCTCGATGTTCCGTACCTTATGCTCCGAAACATGCATCACAACCGCCTTGCTAGTGCACCAACTCCTCTTTTCTTCGGGGGGTGGGTGCACCGTCTCTTCAGGCACTTCGCCCACATTCCGAGGGCATTTGAGAGAAGCCCATGGTCGGGTACGGTGGATATTCACATATGCCGCTCGATGAACCTGGTTTATGAGGCAGAAGATGGGACGGTAACCTTTCAAAGGATGCAAGGTCATGCATGGAACCCGCAAGAAGCACTTGCCCTACCAGCACCGCAACATCATCAGTACCAATACCCACCCCACGGTGATCCGGGCCAATCATCCTCCTCGGGAGGCAGTTTTCCTAATTTTCAAAGTTTGCATGATTTGTTGCAGGAAAACCTTATGTGTACTCGGAACACCTATAACATGGCGAGCAACACCTACCACCGGGTCGGAGCTATCGAGAGAAACCTATCCGAGATACAAGAAGACGTCGGATACATACGAGACCACATTGCACGCCATGGAGGGGGTGACGATGATGATGATGATGATGATGCCATGGAGTAGGCGGGAGGAGCATAGGAGGAAGCGGTTGATTGGTGGCTCCCCAGGTTAACCCTTTGCAATCTTGAACAATTGATGGCCTGCGTGCCAAGTGTTAGACAATTTACTTTTCCTAACTATTTTCTGCATTTTATTTTTCTTATTTTATGCGTGGAACAATTAACTTTGGTAACGTAGGATGTTGGTATTGCTTGGTGTGGTATTAAGTGTTCAAACAGGTACAAACCAAGGCTTAAGGTGTTAAGCCTCAGCACCTATAAGGCTAGGATGGAAAAACCGGAGGACGAAACCTGTTTTTCAGGCTTCTAGACTGTCCACACGGGGACGTGTCCAGCCAACACGCCCCCGTGCTCACCTCCCTGACCTGCTGTTTGGCTTCTGTTCGGCAGAATTTTGTCAGACACGTGGCCGTGTTCAGTGGACACGGGGCCGTGTCCACCTTCTGTAAGTCCTTGTTACTGGCACCTGAACACGGGGTCGTGCCCACTCAACACGGGGCCGTGTTCAGTGCCCAGTAACACAAATTTTCGCTTTTTAAACACTATTTTACACATCTAATCAACCTAAAAATTTATTTTTGGGACACATTGAGGACAATGTGTAATTTAAGTGTGGGGGGGATGCTAAAACCTTGAATTTTGCAAGTCCTAAATACAAGCCTTACACAAAACTCTATTGGAACCGCTAATCACCCCAAATTTTTTTCAAAAATTTCATTTTTTTTTACTTGTCTAGGTTTAACTCGGGAAATTCAAGCTCTCAAAAAGGTTATATTTTTACAAATTTACAACCGATAGCGTAGTGATAAAAAGAACCAACATAAGAAAATTATGAAAAGGCATGACAAACTTATTTAAAATTTGATTATATATACTTGATCACATAAAAACCCATTCCCACAAAAGTGAGTTTTGAGCCTTTATTGAGCACTCAATTTCATACCATTTGACTAAATGCTCATTTTTCGTTTCTTGTGTGAATAGCCGCTTGGTTCGTACGACTCTAGAACTTGCCATGACAATACATTCCCGGTCCTTATCAACTTAAACCCGAGTAAGTAAATGATAGAGGCATTAGGACTAACCTTTTTCATTTCCACACCATTATTTTCTTTTTCTTTTACCACCTACCCAAAAATCCCCCTAGTTAGCCCCTTTGAGCCTAAACCTTTTCGTTTCATCACCCAAAACAAAAACCATTTCACCCACCAAAACCTTTTTCATTTTTTACCCTTTATTTTAGTAACAAGTTCGGTTCTTCGTTAAAAAAAAAAAAAAAAAAAAAAAAAAATATGAAGCAAAAAGAAAATAAACAAACAAAGTAATCAAAAATAACTTTGTTTGAATAAAAGCTTCATCAAAAATAAAAGGTTGCAAAAAAAATACGAAAACCGACACTTGTTACGCTTTTTAGCCCTTTTTCTACTAACCACTAACCCAACCACCTACCTTTAACCCTAGCCAACCCTTAACCCACAAAGTCCTCTTGATATCTACAAAGGTATAAAAGTTAAAAAGGAGGAGGATTGATTTCTTGGCAAGCCTATGGTAGGAGTAAGTTCCATGCCGCTCCCGAGTGATTCACTAAAAATACACCTTCGGCCGAGTGTGAGTGATTTCCCCGCGAGGTATGTGAACTTGTATATAAATAGAATTTTAAAAAGGCATGTTATGCCCAAATAAGTAATTTCTTTTATGAACAGTTCTAAATAAATCATTACGAATAGGAGTGTAAATAAATAAAAATAAAACCCTAAAAAGATCTTGGAAATCCCGACACTCTATGACAAGCCCAAAACCTTCTCTTCTACCTATTCCATTTGGGAGTGTAAGCCAAATATTAAAGAGTTTTGCTTGAGGACAAGCAAAAGTTCAAGTGTGGGGGTATTTGATGTGTGTAAAATGCAACATATAAATTACATCAAATGAGGCATAAAACTAACCCTTTTTTAGTACTAATATTGGAAAAAGAGTGTTTTTGTCTTCCTTTTGTATTTTCAGGATTAAATGAGCTCAAAAACGCAAAAGAAGCAAAAAGACAGCTAAATCCAACATAAATACAAGAAAAGGAACATTAGTGGATTGCCCGAACCCTCAACGGCACCTTCCAAAGCAAAATAGAGAAAACAGAAGGCTGAACACGCCCCGTGCTCAGCCAGCACGGGGTCGTGCCCAAGAAGCAGCAGAAAAGACAAACCTATAGAAGCTTCTATTGCCCACCACGGGCCGTGCTCAGCGGACACGGGGGGCGTGCCGAAAGTACTGCAGGCGCATTAATTGTAATTGCGAATTACAATTAATGAAGAGAGAGAGTGTCAGACAGGCACGGGGCCGTGCCCAGCGGACACGGGGCCGTGCCCAGGCCTCTGTTCAGCCTATAAATAGGAGTGCTTGGTTTCATTGCAACTCATCCCTTGGCACACCACCTCTCTCACACTTCATCCACCACCCACCACCATCACAACACCATCATCCACCACCATCATCCATTGTCCATCATAGAGTGTGTGAGTCGTCTCGGGATCCAAGATTGATCGTAAGAGTTCTTGACAATCAAGGCCATGTTTGCCTAAGTCTCTTACATCACTTGGTGAAGACAAAGTGTCTAGTATAATACTTTTTATTTCTAATCTTTTGCACTTTTTATTTGGTTTTGTATTAATGACTTTAATAACTAGTTACTTATGTTGAAGGTGATCTTTCCTTATCGTTTGTCCGTGGTGTCTTGGCATTATTTTACTGTCTATATAAAATAAAGGATTTTCACCATTCATATCTCCACGGTCTATATGGAGGTATGTTGGCTACCTGGTAGGGGGTTAAGGGAACGGTTTGGTAAAGGTCTTGCCATTGTTCAGCGTTTAGAGGTCCTGCAATGGACCTGGGTCAAATTTAGTAGGACCTCCTTCAATACTTCACGGTATTGGATGGCGGGGGTCCAAACTCTTTGATCCCCTCATAAGTTAACTACTATTAATACTATAACCCGGCTATTTAGGACTGTATCCCTGCTGACTCAGACTACTTAGTCGAGGGTAACGTCACCGCCAAAAGCGGGGCCTACCACAATACTGCATTAATAACTTAATTCATTATCTTCCAATAATCCACCCCTTTAGGATTGTATCCCTGCTGACTCAAACTACTGGGGTGAGGGTAACGTCACCTTCAAAAGAGGGGCCTACTACAATAACTAAGATAATCTCTTAATTATGTGCAAAAGTGCGGAAATAATCAAAGGTTATACTAGATACGAGTCGGAACCAAGTGATTCATCTTGTCTATCTGTTTTTATTTTATTTTTATTTTCAGCATTTTAGTTAGTTTTTATTTTTCTTAGTTTAAAACATTTTTCCAACTTTTTATTTTGGTTAGACGTTGAGGATAAACCGGTACTAAAAGCTCTTGTGTCCTTGGACGACCTCGGTATCTTACCAACGCTATACTACACTCAACGATGGGTGCACTTGCCCATATGTGTGTTTAGTGTTAGTGAAATATCGTGTTTTATAAATTTAAAACTTGGCTAAAATAAGTGTTAAAAAAGGGCTTAAAATATATACCTAAAATATACGACACTTTATCGCACATCAATACTATAGCCTAGTGGAGATGGATATGGTTGAGTTGTTACCCTGGTGGCACGATAAACTTCAATGGTCCGTCATTGATCCAAATTTGCCATTAAAAAAAGTCATTTTCTCATTTTCTATTAACTATTCCATGATTTTAGGAATTTTCCCACCCGGTTTTTAAAACTAAAATAACTTTTATATACTTTGGTATTTTATTAAAAAAATTATACCATAAAATCAAGAATTTTTTTCTTTAAAATAAGTATAATATATAGGGCTGGAGTTGGCTACAAAGTCTATTTTTTCCTACAAAGTGTAAAAAGTCATAAAACACCACAATTTCAGCCATATAATACACTCAAAACCCATAAATAACAAAGTGAAGATTACTAAAACGCCATATTCGTGGATTTTGTGTTGTGTTTTGGATGATAAGGCTTTGATTACCGAATGACTAACATTAGTGTGTTTTATTTTGATTATCTTGTTGTGTTTTATATTCATAGTTTTACAATGATGTGTTTGAAGTTTTTATGGAATGTTAGGGTTTGGATATTGTGTTTTAGTGATCTTCACTCTCTTATTTGTGAGTTTTGAGTGTGTTTTATGGCTGAAATTGTGGTGTTTTATGACTTTGTACACTTTGTAGGAAAAATGGACTTTGTAGCCGAACCTCACCCTAGTGCAATATATATATATATATATATATATATATATATATATATATATATATATATATATATATATATTAAAATAACATTTTTTTCTAAAAGGTTACAAAATAATGGTTATAAAAGCACATACATATATAATTATAATCAGCACATATAGTAACAAATATGATGTGCGTGTTGTGTTATATAGTTTTTAATGTATATTTTAAGCCATTTTTTAACACTTTAGTCAAGTTTTAAATTTGTAAAACACGATATTTTACTAACACTAAACACACATATGGGCAAGTGCACCCATCGTGAGCATAGTATAGCGTTGGTAAGATACCGAGGTCGTCCAAGGACACAAGAGCTTTTATTACCGGTTTATCCTCAATGTCTAATCAAATCAAAAATTTAGAAAAAGGTTTTAAACAAGAAAATAAAACTAACTAAAAATGCTGAAAATAAAAATAAAACAGATAGACAAGATGAATCACTTGGATCCCGCCTTTAGTGTAACCCTTGATTATTTCCGCACTTTTACACTTTTTAAGAGATTATCTTAGTTATAGTAGTAGGCCCCTCTTTTGAAGGTGACGTTACCCTCAACCCAGCAGTTTGAGTCAACAAGGATACAATCCTAAAGGGTTGGATTATTGAAAGATAATTAATTAAGTTATTAATGCGTAATGTGGTAGACCTCTCTTTTGAAGGTGACGTTACCCTCGGCTAAGTAGTTTGAGTCAGCATGAATACAATCCTAAGTAGCCGGGTTAATGTTTTAATAGTAGTTTACATATGAGGGGATCAAGAAATTCGAACCCCCGCCATCCAATACCAGTGGGTATTGAAGGAGGTCCTACTAAGCTTGACCCAGGTCCTTGCAGGATCTATACACTGAACAAGGCAAGATGCTTACCAAACCATTCCCTTAACCCCCGACCAGGTAGCCAACATATCACCATATAGACCGTGGAGATATGAATGGTGTAAATCTTTTGTTTTATATAGACAGTAAAATAACGCCAAGACACCACGGACAAATGATAAGGAAGTTTCACCTTCAACATAAGAAACTAGTTATTAAAGTCATTAATACATAACCAAATAAAAAGTGCAAAAAGATTAAAAATAAAAAGTATTACACTAAATGCTTGTCTTCACCAAGTGATGTAAGAGACTTAGGCAAACATGGCCTTTGATTGTCAAGAACTCTTACTATCAATCTTGGATCCCGAGACTACTACACACACTCTATGATGGATGATGGATGATGGTAGTGAATGTGGGTTGTGATGGTGGTGGTGGGTGGGTGAAGTGTGAGAGAGGTGGTTTGCCAAGGGATGCCTTTGAAGTGAACCAAGCACCTTTATTTATAGCCTGCACAGAAGCCCGGACACGGCCCCGTGTCCACCCATCTTCTCTTTCTTCATTAATTGCAGTTTGTCTGCATTAGTTGACCACACCCCCGTGTCCGCTGGGCACGGCCCCGTGTGCAGAAGCGTATCTGTACTATCAAGATTTGCCTAGATTCTGCGAATCTTAGCGTTGACCATGGCCCCGTGTCCGCTGGCCACGCCTCCGTGTTGGGAAATAGAAGCTTCTACACCTTTGTCTTTTCTGCAGACACTTGGGCACACCCCCGTGTTCAATGTGCACGGGGCGTGTTCAGCCTTCTGATATCTTGTTTTTGCTTGGGAAGATGCTGTCGAGGGGTCGGGTATGCCATGTTTATTCCTTTTCTTGTATTATTGTTAGATTTGGCTGCATTTTTGCTTCTTTTGTTCATTTAAGCTCATTTAACCCTGAAAATACAAAAGGAAGACAAAAGCACACTTTTTCCAACATTAGTACTAAAAAGGTTAGTTTTATGCCTCATTTGATGTAATTTATATGTTGCATTTTACACACATCAAATACCCCCACACTTGAATCTTTGCTTGTCCTCAAGCAAAACTCTTTATAATGTGGTTTACACACCCAAATGGAATGGGTAGAAGAGAAGGTTTTGGGCTTGTCTTGAGTGTCGGGATTCCAAGATCTTTATTAGGTTTTATTTTTATTTTGTTTACAATCCTATTCGTTATGATTTATTTAGAATATTACATAAGAGAAATTACTTATTTGGGCATAACATGCCTCTTTAAAATTTCATTTATATACAATTTCACATACCTCACGGGAGATCACTCAACACTCGGCCGAAGATGTATTTTTCTGAAACACTCGAGAGCGGCATGGAACTTACTTCTACCATATGCTTGCCAAGCAATCAATCCTCCTCCTTTTTAACTATAAACCTTTGTAAACAAATTTTCTTTTGATGAACTTGTTTGTTTATTGCTAAACTTCATCATAAATATTTTTTTTTATTGATAGGGAAGTCACAAGAAAACCGATCTTTGTACTAAAATAAAGGGTTTAAAATGAAAAAAGGGTTTTGGTGGGTAAAGGGGTGTTTGTTTTGTGTTTAGAAATGAAAATGTTTAGACCCAAAGGGGTTACCTAGGGGGATTTTGGGTATGTGGTAAAAAAAAAGAAAAATAATGGTGTTGAAATAAAAAGTGTTAGTCCTAATGCCTCCATAATTTACTTACTTGGGTTTAAGTTGGTAAGGACCGGGAATGTATTGTAATGGCAAGTTCTAGAGTTGTAAGAAACCAAACGGCTATTCACACAAGAAACGAAAAATGAGCATTTAGTTTAAAGATGTGTATTTGTATGCTCAATAAAGGCTCAAAACTCACTTTTTGTGGGAATGGGTTTTTACGTGATCAAGTATATACAATCAAATTTTAACTAGATTTGTCATGCCGTTTCATAATTTTCTTATGTTGGTTCTTTTTTTCACGACGTTATCGGTTGTAAATTTGTAAAAATATAACCTTTTTAGAACTTATTATTCCCAAATTAAACCAAGACAAGTAAAAAAAATGAAAAGTTTTTGAAAAAATTTGGGGTGTTTAGCGGTTCCAATAGAGTTTTGTGTAAGGCTTGTAATTAGGACTTGCAAGATTCAAGGTTTTAGCATCCCCCCCCCACACTTAAATTACACATTGCCCTCAATGTGTCCCAAAAATAAGTTTTTAGGTTGATTAAATGTGTAAAAAGGTGTGTAAAAACAAAAATGTATGTTACTGGTCATCTGAACATGGCCCCGTGTTGGATGAACACGACCCCGTGGTCAGATTGCCAGTAACGAGAACTTACAGAAGGTGGACACGGGGCGTGTTGGGTGAACACGACCCCGTGTCTGGCGAAAGTCTGCATAATTTAAACAAACCGCAGGTCTGGGCGACGGGCACGGGGGCGTGTTGGCTGAGCACGACCCCGTGTGGACAAACTGCAAAAGTGTGAAACAGGTTTCTGGCTTCGGTTTTGCTGTCCCGGCTTTAGTAGCACTAATGTTTAGTGCTCTAAGCCTCGTATGTACCTGTTTAACTAATAAATACCACACCAAACAATAACCAACATCCTAAATTACCAAAGTTCATCATCCACGTCACAAGTTAAAAGAAAAAGAAATGCAGAAAATAAAAAATGTTAAAGAAAGTAAATTGTTCAACAAATGGCACGTAGGCCATGAAATTGTTTTTTTGAGATAAGGGGGTTAACCTGTGAGACCTCCAACCGTGTACCGCTACCTCTAACTCCTCCCGCTCAATCCATGTCCTCGTCTTCATCATCATCACCTCCTCCGTGGCCCGCCATATACTCCCGGATACTCCCAATGTCATCCTGCATGTCAGAGATATTTCTCTCTATCGCTCCGACCCGGGCGTATGTGTTGCTGGCCATGTTGTAGGTGTTCCTGGTGCACATAAGGTTTTCCTGCAATAAATCATGTAAGCTTTGAAAGTTAGGAAAACCGCCTCCTTGAGAGGAGGATTGACCCGGATCACCCTGGTGCTGGTAGTGGTAATGAGGAGGAGGACGTATGTGTGGAGTGTGTAAGACGAGTGCTTCCTGTGGGTTCCATACATGCCCTTGAACTCTTTGAAAACTGACCGTCCCGTCTTCCGCTTTGTAGATCAAGTTCATGGAGCGGCATATGACCATCTCCACTTTCCCCGACCATGGTCCTTTGCGGAAGGACCTCGGCATATGCACGAAGTGTTTGAAGAGGCGGTATATCTACCTGTAACAACCCTCATTAAAAAGTCCTATTTATATTATTATTTTATTCAATAGGAAACCCTAATTAAGAGACCCAAGTGATTCTGCGCAAAACCTACAAATTTCAGAACAATCAGAATCAGGATCAGGGCCCCTAAAACTCAGGGGGGGGGCATTCCCTACTCAACGATTATCTTTATATCTCGTTGTCTAAATTAAATTTTACGAAAGTGTCGACTCAGCAAGCCTACTTCCACACGTGGCGACCCTATGGCGGAAAAATGACCCTTACGGACCGTAAGGGTTTATGCTTACGGTCCGTAAGCAATGCCAATTTTGTGTATAAATAGCAGGCTTTGGGACTTGCTTCTGTGCGTTCGTTCGACAATAAAATTCGACTCAGGCGCGGAGATATCGTCCAAATACTCTCAATTAACACACACGAAATCACTAATTAGTATAGCAGGGTGCTGCTGCACAGGGTATTAACTCGATCGCTATTACGATTCATTGTCCGATCGATCAATGTACTCAATGGATGTTTAAGTGCTGCCCACATTAGGGTGATGCTTTGTCATTAGTCGTGATTCCGACCGGATGTTGAGTGCCACCCGAATTCGGGGAATACTCTGTCCTTCGTTGTGAATCCGATGGATGTTTAAGCATAGCACTTTGTCATTCGTTGTGAGGGTTGATCTCGTGAGTTTTCGTAAATGCTGTATTAGTTATTTACCTAGTTTATGTGCATTAGGTTACAAGGCTAATCAGTAGGCTAGGCTCTGCTCAAATTAAATCTGCAATATATCAAGGATTATCTGTAGACTAAACTTTGGCTGTATGAATCTGCATGCTTATAAAGTGAGTCATTCTCTTTTTCTCAACTGTTTTACAATACCTCAAATTATTTTAAAACTTATAATTACAGGGACTAAGTCGTGGATATCTTGAATTACTGGTTAGTGGGGTATTGTGCACATTACTAATTTTCTCCCAGTTAGGTTCATTGACCTACTCGGGATAATCACTGTTAGGTTCATTGACCTACAGGGATAATCATCACTATTTAGGTTCATTAATCTAATAGTGGTATGACCATCGTCACCATTGTGACTTGTCACCATTGTGACAGTGCGCCAGATAAAAATAAGATAGAAGCCATTGTAAACGCTCTTATGCTGTAATTAATAACTATGCATCATTATGCAAAATGAATGATTCACTCAGTATTTCCCGCTGACAAAACCTTTTTAAACATTTTTCAGGTAATTATAGTAGATTGGAGTAAGAGTTGGATACTGCACTGAAAGGCATCAAGAAGTGGCTTATTTATTAATTAAATCAAAATAAGAAATATTGTTTTATGTAATTAAATTTATCCTTATTAAAGCTACCATTGTAAAACATGGGTTTATCCAAACTATTTAAATAAAATCCGGTGTTTTCTAAACTCTGATATTTTTCCTAACTCACGGCCCTGATGAAATTTCCGCTGCAACGTTTTCAAAATAATCACCGGTACCACTGGGCTGTTTGCGACTCCAGATTCCGTCCAGGGTGGGTCGGGGGTCGTGACAGAAGGTGGTATCAGAGCCACTGCTTTAAGCCTTTAGGTGTTGTAATAATAATACCTAAGTTCATATAAAAGAGTTAGGAAATTGCTGTTAACTGGTAGCATTTAGACTTGAACTTAAGAAAAGATGCCTTAATATTGGCTTCACGATAAGCTAAGTACTTGTGCAAATAAATATGATGGAATTTGGTGTGCCATAAGTAATTGATGAAGTAATATCACGGGACAACTAAGTCCAGAAACACTAGTTGAGAAAATGATCAACAGTATTATGATTAGAATCACTAGTTGAAAGAATGATCAACAGTGATATGACCACAATTACTAGTTGAGAGAATGATCAACAGTAATATGACCTGAGTCACTATTTGAAAGAATGATCAATAGTAAATTGACACTGTTACAGGAATCGTCTATTAATCAATATAATAATAAGATATGTTATGGAAATACAAATTTCCTTAATTCTAAATAAAAGCCCTAATAAGATAGGCACTTTTTGAAAAGATACTATTTATGGAAAATAGAAAATTTTTCTCTGGCAAGACTGGGTATGGTGTAGTAGACTCTCCAGTTTGTTCGGATATACTGAAGTTACCTCTCCGGCAAGAACCGGGTAAGAAGGTATATAATATGTCACTAATTGACAAGATTTCCCTAAATAATATCATGATCTGATATCTGACTTGTATTTGGAAATATAAATCTGTTAAATACATTGACCTGATAGATGGTATGTTTAATTCAGTATGTGAAATATATGATTTAATAGATATGTATATCTATAAGGAAATCCAAAAACCATAAGGATTGACAATTTGGAATAAAGCACAAGCACCTGTGTCTAGATTTCTTTATTAGGAATCTCTTTTCCGACATCAAACATTATTTCATTTGATTATCTGACTAGTAACTCGAGCGACAATAATAACAATAGAAACCCATTAAGTTGGGATATCATCAAAAGTATAAAGAATTTCTAACACGTTACCATAAACTATTAACGCAAGTAAGAAGCATGTAAAGTTGTGATAATGTACAAGAAAACACATGAAAATTTAATTATAAGTCCACAGAAGTTGAAGTATATCACACACAACTTTCGAGGCAAGATCTTTGGAAAATATAAATTGGGCACGATGACACCAATATTAAATTCCGTCAGTAGAAGAACTAAAAGCAGCACTTTGCCACATGATCCTACAAACAACATGAAATTTCGCTAAGGTACGTTGTAACAAGATTTCACAAACATCAGTGCACAGTCTAATCAGAGTCATAATTATTATCACTGCAAAAAGAAGCCATATACCTTTGCAAATTCCCTATTTCATTTTATTTGACATTCCCTGGTAATGTCATTTAATAATGGTTATCACTCGAAATTCCAGATAGAAGTTCTTATATTCTTTTGTTGAAAATTCTGACTTCTGCATATAATAAGTTGACTTTCGCAACGGTCATCATACCAAGAGGATTTATTTCATAATAGCGGATATTGATTCATTTCATTTCTTGGTAAATCCACATGTTACACAAGCACCGTTTATCTCGCATGTGGTTCGTTTAATTTCTGAATTTCCACTGGAGAACTTCATTCCGATTTATTATTTTATCCAAACTCAAATATTATTCCGTTTTTCTTTACACTATAAACCACATTATTACAAAACGATAACTCTTTAATGTCAAGTCAATAAATTTTTGAAAAACTCAATTTTCTTTGGTATCCATGATTTCTGTTATGACCATGTCCGAACTTTCTTATTTAAACTCGTTTTGTTTAAACCGAGTTCAATTGTTTGAACTTGCTCGTATTATATATTCAATTCAAGATTCCATATGATGAATTAAAACCATCATATTCGGAATAATCCTAACAAGCATTTCAATTCTCTTGAACTATAACATGCTTGCGTGATCCTCGACTTCGCTAAATCATTTCTTTGATCACGATCACCTTGTGGTGACGTTTTCATAAATCTAAAGCTCGCTTTAATCTAATTCGCACACATACGGAATTTAATTATTTATTTTTTATTTATATTAAATACACTTTTTATACAAGCAAATCTTAAAACAATCATGTGCTCAGATAATGATACCCAAATTCATATTTCGGTATATCTCTTAATAGTTATTACAAGAGCAGTCGAACCTTTCGTAATATTTATTGCTCTATCATTGTTAATCGAAAAACATTATATATAAATTTAATTGATTATATATGGAACTATCTAATTTACAAATATAATGTTTCTATACTTTAAACCATTACGGTGAAGAAATTATATATCTATATATAAAAACTATGTATGAGGTATACTCTTATTTAAAATTTATTATTTAGTTATTTATTATTGACAATTTTATTATTAATAATAATATATTAATAGTAGTAGTGTTAATATTAGAGTATTATCAGGGGCAGGTATTGAATAGCCTAGCCTTAGTTAGGCATGGATTGGCCACCTATGCTTAAACAAGGCAGCACTAACCAATATCCACCATGATAATAACTAGTTAATATATATAAATTAAGTCATCATACTTATTTAATAAATTTTAATTATATATGAAAATATATATAATTTGGAAAAGACATATTTTCATAAAACAAGAGGGACGAATAAAATTATATAAATAATTGTCTATCACATGTTTTGTAAAGAAAATGATCATATAAAAATAATATGGTAGTCATCAACCACGTTGGATTAAGAGAACATGGTAATATATAAGAATAGTCCTGGTTTTCACTTATTTACAACATTTGTAAATACATTCACAACGTTATATGGTTTTAAATTGAAAATAAGTAATCACATAGAATCGACTCATTAAGTGATATATATTTACAAAATATTTTACAAGTACTTTTGTACAATAAATATTTTTACCCCTTTAAATTTTCATTTAACGTTATAAATAATAGTAATTCTTTTACAAAATAATAAAATATTTTGTAAAATAAGAACTTCATTGCGGTATTTTGTAATATATATTACATAGTAAATATAAGTTATTTTACATAGTATAGTAAAATACTAAAATAATATTTATTTAAAAATAGTGACCATTTACATATAGTAAAAATGCGTCACAAATAATATTTATATTTGATATGTAAGATACGGTTCAGACAAGTATACAAATAATATATATTACAATTGCTTTACAAAATATAGCATAATTGGTCATGCCAAAACAACTTATTTTATTATATTACGATCTCTAGGATATAGTATGAAAAATATGGCCACTAATAGTGTACTATCACATTGTTTCACAATTAAAACAACTTGGAACTTTAATTAATGATACACTAACTCTATTGTCTTTTTGGTGATCTTCGTAATTCACTCATCTCAGCACATTGATTTTCTCATATCATAATTTAATATTCGACAAATCATTTTTCATGCTTTTATTTCCTTTGAAACCTATCAATTCTAAGTCTTCCTCCGTTGCCAATCAAAGTAAGTTTTCTTTTCACAAAGAATTTTATTAATTCTAAAAAGTCCTTCACATTCATTCTAAATATCTATTGATCATATATCTTTTGACTTGAATCCAGTCACTTTGGAAATTATATCATTTCATCTCATTCGTTTGTTATCGATTTCTCGAACTAATTCAGTGGAATCATTGAATCCTACTTAGGGTATAACTTGTATTCACAAAAAATTGATAATTTAATTCTGTATCATCTACCCTAATATTATTTTTATTAACTAAAAGGTGACATAATTCTAAAAGAAATATCATAAATACACTTAGGAGCTGGAATCTGAGATGAAGAAAAAGTATTCCTACTTATTCCAGTAAATCTCGAGGACGAGATTTTTATTAAGGTGGGGAGAATGTAACAACCCTCCTTAAAAAGTCCTATTTATATTGTTATTTTATTCAATAGGAAACCCTAATTAAGAGACCCAAGTGATTCTGCGCAAAACCTACAAATTTCAGAACAATCAGAATCAGGATCAGGGCCCCTAAAACTCAGGGGGGGCATTCCCTACTCAACGATTATCTTTATATCTCGTTGTCTAAATTAAATTTTACGAAAGTGTCGACTCAGCAAGCCTACTTCCACACGTGGCGACCCTATGGCGGAAAAATGACCCTTACGGACCGTAAGGGTTTATGCTTACGGTCCGTAAGCAATGCCAATTTTGTGTATAAATAGCAGGCTTTGGGACTTGCTTCTGTGCGTTCGTTCGACAATAAAATTCGACTCAGGCGCGGAGATATCGTCCAAATACTCTCAATTAACACACACGAAATCACTAATTAGTATAGCAGGGTGCTGCTGCACAGGGTATTAACTCGATCGCTATTACGATTCATTGTCCGATCGATCAATGTACTCAATGGATGTTTAAGTGCTGCCCACATTAGGGTAATGCTTTGTCATTAGTCGTGATTCCGACCGGATGTTGAGTGCCACCCGAATTCGGGGAATACTCTGTCCTTCGTTGTGAATCCGATGGATGTTTAAGCATAGCACTTTGTCATTCGTTGTGAGGGTTGATCTCGTGAGTTATCGTAAATGCTGTATTAGTTATTTACCTAGTTTATGTGCATTAGGTTACAAGGCTAATAAGTAGGCTAGGCTCTGCTCAAATTAAATCTGCAATATATCAAGGATTATCTGTAGACTAAACTTTGGATGTATGAATCTGCATGCTTATAAAGTGAGTCATTCTCTTTTTCTCAACTGTTTTACAATACCTCAAATTATTTTAAAAGTTATAATTACAGGGACTAAGTCGTGGATATCTTGAATTACTGGTTAGTGGGGTATTGTGCACATTACTAATTTTCTCCCAGTTAGGTTCATTGACCTACTCGGGATAATCACTGTTAGGTTCATTGACCTACAGGGATAATCATCACTATTTAGGTTCATTAATCTAATAGTGGTATGACCATCGTCACCATTGTGACAGAGCGCCAGATAAAAATAAGATAGAAGCCATTGTAATCGCTCTTATGCTGTAATTAATAACTATGCATCATTATGCAAAATGAATGATTCACTCAGTATTTCCCGCTGACAAAACCTTTTTAAACATTTTTCAGGTAATTATAGTAGATTGGAGTAAGAGTTGGATACTGCACTGAAAGGCATCAAGAAGTGGCTTATTTATTAATTAAATCAAAATAAGAACTATTGTTTTATGTAATTAAATTTATCCTTATTAAAGCTACCATTGTAAAACATGGGTTTATCCCATCTATTTAAATAAAATCCGGTGTTTTCTAAACTCTGATATTTTTCCTAACTCACGGTCCTGATGAAATTTCCGCTGCAACGTTTTCAAAATAATCACCGGTACCACTGGGCTGTTCGCGACTCCCGATTCCGTCCAGGGTGGGTCGGGGGTCGTGACAGAAGGTGGTATCAGAGCCACTGCTTTAAGCCTTTAGGTGTTGTAATAATAATACCTAAGTTCATATAAAAGAGTTAGGAAATTGCTGTTAACTGGTAGCATTTAGACTTGAACTTAAGAAAAGATGCCTTAATATTGGCTTCACGATAAGCTAAGTACTTGTGCAAATAAAAATGATGGAATTTGGTGTGCCATAAGTAATTGATGAAGTAATATCACGGGACAACTAAGTCCAGAAACACTAGTTGAGAAAATGATCAACAGTATTATGATTAGAATCACTAGTTGAAAGAATGATCAACAGTGATATGACCACAATTACTAGTTGAGAGAATGATCAACAGTAATATGACCTGAGTCACTATTTGAAAGAATGATCAATAGTAAATTGACACTGTTACAGGAATCGTCTATTAATCAATATAATAATAAGATATGTTATGGAAATACAAATTTCCTTAATTCTAAATAAAAGCCCTAATAAGATAGGCACTTTTTGAAAAGATACTATTTATGGAAAATAGAAAATTTTTCTCTAGCAAGACTGGGTATGGTGTAGTAGACTCTCCAGTTTGTTCGGATATACTGAAGTTACCTCTCCGGCAAGAACCGGGTAAGAAGGTATATAATATGTCAGTAATTGACAAGATTTCCCTAAATAGTATCATGATCTGATATCTGACTTGTATTTGGAAATATAAATCTGTTAAATACATTGACCTGATAGATGGTATGTTTAATTCAGTATGTGAAATATATGATTTAATAGATATGTATATCTATAAGGAAATCCAAAAACCATAAGGATTGACAATTTGGAATAAAGCACAAGCACCTGTGTCTAGATTTCTTTATTAGGAATCTCTTTTTCGACATCAAACATTATTTCATTTGATTATCTGACTAGTAACTCGAGCGAAAATAATAACAATAGAAACCCATTAAGTTGGGATATCATCAAAAGTATAAAGAATTTCTAACACGTTACCATAAACTATTAACGCAAGTAAGAAGCATGTAAAGTTGTGATAATGTACTAGAAAACACATGAAAATTTAATTATAAGTCCACAGAAGTTGAAGTATATCACACACAACTTTCGAGGCAAGATCTTTGGAAAATATAAATTGGGCATGATGACACCAATATTAAATTCCATCAGTAGAAGAACTAAAAGCAGCACTTTGCCACATGATCCTACAAACAACATGAAATTTCGCTAAGGTACGTTGTAACAAGATTTCACAAACATCAGTGCACAGTCTAATCAGAGTCATAATTATTATCACTGCAAAAAGAAGTCATATACCTTTGCAAATTCCCTATTTCATTTTATTTGACATTCCCTGGTAATGTCATTTAATAATGGTTATCACTCGAAATTCCAGATAGAAGTTCTTATATTCTTTTGTTGAAAATTCTGACTTCTGCATATAATAAGTTGACTTTCGCAACGGTCATCATACCGGGAGGATTTATTTCATAATAGTGGATATTGATTCATTTCATTTCTTGGTAAATCCACATGTTACACAAGCACCGTTTATCTCGCATGTGGTTCGTTTAATTTCTGAATTTCCAGTGGAGAACTTCATTCTGATTTATTATTTTATCCAAACTCAAATACTATTCCGTTTTTCTTTACACTATAAACCACATTATTACAAAACGATAACTCTTTAATGTCAAGTCAATAAATTTTTGAAAAACTCAATTTTCTTTGGTATCCATGATTTCTGTTATGACCATGTCCGAACTTTCTTATTTAAACTCGTTTTGTTTAAACCGAGTTCAATTGTTTGAACTTGCTCGTATTATATATTCAATTCAAGATTCCATATGATGAATTAAAACCATCATATTCGGAATAATCCTAACAAGCATTTCAATTCTCTTGAACTATAACATGCTTGCGTGATCCTCGACTTCGCTAAATCATTTCTTTGATCACGATCACCTTGTGGTGACGTTTTCATAAATCTAAAGCTCGCTTTAATCTAATTCGCACACATACGGAATTTAATTATTTATTTTTTATTTATATTAAATACACTTTTTATACAAGCAAATCTTAAAACAATCATGTGCTCAGATAATGATACCCAAATTCATATTTCGGTATATCTCTTAATAGTTATTACAAGAGCAGTCGAACCTTTCGTAATATTTATTGCTCTATCATTGTTAATCGAAAAACATTATATATAAATTTAATTGATTATATATGGAACTATCTAATTTACAAATATAATGTTTCTATACTTTAAACCATTACGGTGAAGAAATTATATATCTATATATAAAAACTATGTATGAGGTATACTCTTATTTAAAATTTATTATTTAGTTATTTATTATTGACAATTTTATTATTAATAATAATATATTAATAGTAGTAGTGTTAATATTAGAGTATTATCAGGGGCAGGTATTGAATAGCCTAGCCTTAGTTAGGCATGGATTGGCCACCTATGCTTAAACAAGGCAGCACTAACCAATATCCACCATGATAATAACTAGTTAATATATATAAATTAAGTCATCATACTTATTTAATAAATTTTAATTATATATGAAAATATATATAATTTGGAAAAGACATATTTTCATAAAACAAGAGGGACGAATAAAATTATATAAATAATTGTCTATCACATGTTTTGTAAAGAAAATGATCATATAAAAATAATATGGTAGTCATCAACCACGTTGGATTAAGAGAACATGGTAATATATAAGAATAGTCCTGGTTTTCACTTATTTACAACATTTGTAAATACATTCACAACGTTATATGGTTTTAAATTGAAAATAAGTAATCACATAGAATCGACTCATTAAGTGATATATATTTACAAAATATTTTACAAGTACTTTTGTATAATAAATATTTTTACCCCTTTAAATTTTCATTTAACGTTATAAATAATAGTAATTCTTTTACAAAATAATAAAATATTTTGTAAAATAAGAACTTCATTGCGGTATTTTGTAATATATATTACATAGTAAATATAAGTTATTTTACATAGTATAGTAAAATACTAAAATAATATTTATTTAAAAATAGTGACCATTTACATATAGTAAAAATGCGTCACAAATAATATTTATATTTGATATGTAAGATACGGTTCAGACAAGTATACAAATAATATATATTACAATTGCTTTACAAAATATAGCATAATTGGTCATGCCAAAACAACTTATTTTATTATATTACGATCTCTAGGATATAGTATGAAAAATATGGTCACTAATAGTGTACTATCACATTGTTTCACAATTAAAACAACTTGGAACTTTAATTAATGATACACTAACTCTATTGTCTTTTTGGTGATCTTCGTAATTCACTCATCTCAGCACATTGATTTTCTCATATCATAATTTAATATTCGACAAATCATTTTTCATGCTTTTATTTCCTTTGAAACCTATCAATTCTAAGTCTTCCTCCGTTGCCAATCAAAGTAAGTTTTCTTTTCACAAAGAATTTTATTAATTCTAAAAAGTCCTTCACATTCATTCTAAATATCTATTGATCATATATCTTTTGACTTGAATCCAGTCACTTTGGAAATTATATCATTTCATCTCATTCGTTTGTTATCAATTTCTCGAACTAATTCAGTGGAATCATTGAATCCTACTTAGGGTATAACTTGTATTCACAAAAATTTGATAATTTAATTCTGTATCATCTACCCTAATATTATTTTTATTAACTAAAAGGTGACATAATTCTAAAAGAAATATCATAAATACACTTAGGAGCTGGAATCTGAGATGAAGAAAAAGTATTCCTACTTATTCCAGTAAATCTCGAGGACGAGATTTTTATTAAGGTGGGGAGAATGTAACAACCCTCATTAAAAAGTCCTATTTATATTATTATTTTATTCAATAGGAAACCCTAATTAAGAGACCCAAGTGATTCTGCGCAAAACCTACAAATTTCAGAACAATCAGAATCAGGATCAGGGCCCCTAAAACTCAGGGGGGCATTCCCTACTCAACGATTATCTTTATATCTCGTTGTCTAAATTAAATTTTACGAAAGTGTCGACTCAGCAAGCCTACTTCCACATGTGGCGACCCTATGGCGGAAAAATGACCCTTACGGACCGTAAGGGTTTATGCTTACGGTCCGTAAGCAATGCCAATTTTGTGTATAAATAGCAGGCTTTGGGACTTGCTTCTGTGCGTTCGTTCGACAATAAAATTCGACTCAGGCGCGGAGATATCGTCCAAATACTCTCAATTAACACACACGAAATCACTAATTAGTATAGCAGGGTGCTGCTGCACAGGGTATTAACTCGATCGCTATTACGATTCATTGTCCGATCGATCAATGTACTCAATGGATGTTTAAGTGCTGCCCACATTAGGGTGATGCTTTGTCATTAGTCGTGATTCCGACCGGATGTTGAGTGCCACCCGAATTCGGGGAATACTCTGTCCTTCGTTGTGAATCCGATGGATGTTTAAGCATAGCACTTTGTCATTCGTTGTGAGGGTTGATCTCGTGAGTTATCGTAAATGCTGTATTAGTTATTTACCTAGTTTATGTGCATTAGGTTACAAGGCTAATAAGTAGGCTAGGCTCTGCTCAAATTAAATCTGCAATATATCAAGGATTATCTGTAGACTAAACTTTGGCTGTATGAATCTGCATGCTTATAAAGTGAGTCATTCTCTTTTTCTCAACTGTTTTACAATACCTCAAATTATTTTAAAAGTTATAATTACAGGGACTAAGTCGTGGATATCTTGAATTACTGGTTAGTGGGGTATTGTGCACATTACTAATTTTCTCCCAGTTAGGTTCATTGACCTACTCGGGATAATCACTGTTAGGTTCATTGACCTACAGGGATAATCATCACTATTTAGGTTCATTAATCTAATAGTGGTATGACCATCGTCACCATTGTGACTTGTCACCATTGTGACAGAGCGCCAGATAAAAATAAGATAGAAGCCATTGTAATCGCTCTTATGATGTAATTAATAACTATGCATCATTATGCAAAATGAATGATTCACTCAGCATTTCCCGCTGACAAAACCTTTTTAAACATTTTTCAGGTAATTATAGTAGATTGGAGTAAGAGTTGGATACTGCACTGAAAGGCATCAAGAAGTGGCTTATTTATTAATTAAATCAAAATAAGAAATATTGTTTTATGTAATTAAATTTATCCTTATTAAAGCTACCATTGTAAAACATGGGTTTATCCCATCTATTTAAATAAAATCCGGTGTTTTCTAAACTCTGATATTTTTCCTAACTCACGGTCCTGATAAAATTTTCGCTGCAACATTTTCAAAATAATCACCGGTACCACTGGGCTGTTCACGACTCCCGATTCCGTCCAGGGTGGGTCGGGGGTCGTGACACTACCCTCCAAAGAAGATAGGAGTGGGGGGAGTAACAAGTTGGTTCCAGTGCATGTTTCGGAGTAGAAGGTATGGAACATCTTGGTTGACACGGTTGTGGATGCAATGGAGGACTAGCAGATCCCGCAAACCTACAACACCGCTGCTGTCGTGCCTCTGGCTAAGAGAGTAGGTGAGGACCTGTGGATGTAGCGGTAAAGAGGGTCTCTCAACTGGGTGCTCTTAGTTCGGCTCGGGTTGTAGTTGCCCTCTATGATTTGAGCCCAAGCAGCTTGACGGTCATTTTCTTGAATCTCGCGGAGACCGCCGGTGTTTTCTTCATCCCCAGCATCTTCTTCCGAGTACAACCCCACCAGAGCCCCAAATTTGGCGATTGAGATCCGGTGTGTGGTCCCTCCACAGCGGAACTCTACCCCTTCATTGTCAAACGAATAAGCTCTTGTCTTGAAGATGAACGTGCTGTAGAATTCCATATTGTCTTCATGCACAGAGTGAAGCCGAGTGCAAAGGGCAGCTCGTAGTGGGCCGGTGACAATGGTGTTGAATTGGTCTATTTGGTTCACTGTCTCAAGAGTGTCCATGCACACTTGTCTGGGGTTTTCCTCGGGCCTAGTCCTTAACACATCATAACGAGCTTGAGCCGCCAACTCGCTTGCGTTGAACCTGGTGAATTTCTTGGCCATGTGAAAGAAAACACACCAATCAATTAGTACGAAGCAGTGAAATTTTCGAGAAAAACTGAAAACAGTCGGCTGAACACGCCCCCGTGTCCAGTGGACACGCCCCGAGTTCGCCTGAATTCGGCTGGACACGCCCCCGTGCTCAGCGAGCACGACCCCGTGTCCAGACGTCTGTTTCCTAAAAATCCCATTTTTCAACCCGGTCCCGAAAACTTGAAAATTTTTGGTCCAGTAGAGGCGGTTTTACCTGAAAATGAAACCCCAAGTGCCGTTTTTCCCAAAACAAACCGTTTACCCCTTCAATTTTATCCTTTTCGGTTAAAAAACAAGGGTTTGGTGCTTTTGTGAGAAAAACTGAAAACAGTCGGCTGAACACGCCCCCGTGTTCAGTGGACATGCCCCGAGTTCGCCTGAATTCGGCTGGACACGCCCCCGTGCTCAGCGAGCACGACCCCGTGTCCAGACGTCAGTTTCCTAAAAATCCCATTTTTCGACCGGGTCCCGAAAACTTGAAACTTTTTGGTCCAGTAGGGGTGGTTTTCCCCGAGAATGAAACCCCAAGTGCCGTTTTTTCCCAAAACAAACTGTTTACCCCTTCAATTTTATCTTTTTCGGTTCAAAAACAAGGATTTGGTGTTTTTGTGAGAAATCGGGCAAATCTTCAAACAATACAAGTTGATTTACTTCCTATAACATGTATCTAAACTAATGCTAACAGATTTATGCAAAAATTTGTGGTTCGATCCGGTTCAAGTTGAAGAACCCTAGATTTTTCCCTAAATCTTGATGTTAAACTACATGCAAGAACTTAATCTAACTAATTATAAGGATAGAATCATACCTTGATGTTGTTAGAAGGAGGGGAAACGTCGAAATCTTGCAGAAAAATCGCCGGAACCAGAGAGTTTTTGGGGAAACGGGGCGTGTGGAATGAAGAAACTGAATTGAAAAGTGGGTTTTTTCCCGACAGTTGCGCGGACACGGCCCTGTGTTCGCTGAACACGCCCCTGTGGGCGGGCAACTTTTAATTTTTTTAGTGCTCGTGTGAGTGCCCTGTTTCCCAAAACTTGGTTTTAGAGATCTTACCGATTCAGATGTTTTCCCAATTGTTCGTAACTTACCAGGTATGATGTTGATGCTTTCATTCTTCGAACGTTTGAAGCGAGATTTCTTCCTCCTCATCCTCAATAAATCCTTGATAAAGCTCTAGCCGTTGGCCATTGACTTTGAATGGAATTCCATTCCGAGATTTAATTTCGACTGCACCGTGTGAGAAAATATGGGTGATGGAAAAAGGTCCTGACCACCTAGATTTTAATTTACCAGGAAATAATCGAAGTCGTGAGTTAAACAATAGAACCTGATCTCCTACTCGAAATTCATTAGGTTTAATGTGTTTATCATGCAAATTTTTCATTATTTCCTTATAAATTTCGGAGTTAGAGTATGCATAATTCCTTAATTCGTCTAATTCATTTAATTGGCAAAATCGATTTTTACCGGCAACTTCTAAGTCTAAGTTTACATTTTTAATTGCCCAATAGGCCTTGTGAGCAATTTCTACTGGCAAATGACAACTTTTTCCAGAGACGAGCTTATATGGGGTTGTACCTATTGTTGTTTTGTACGCTGTGCGAAAAGCCCATAAAGCATCGTCTAATTTGTCGGCCCATTCTTTTTTATTTAACCCTACGGTTTTTTCAAGTATTCTTTTTAAACCTCTATTAGTCACTTCGGCTTGTCCGTTTGTTTGAGGGTGATATGCTGTTGAAACCCGGTGATAGACCCCATACCTTGTTAAGATTTTTTCAAGTTGATGGTTACAAAAATGGGTACCTCTATCACTTATTAAAGCCTTTGGTGTTCCGAAATGAGAGAATAATCTTTTCAGAAATCTTACCATGACTCTTCCATCGTTTGTTGGAAGCGCCTCAGCCTCGGCCCATTTAGACAAGTAATCTATCGCCACAAGTATATATTTGTTTCCTTTTGACGGTGGGAAAGGTCCCATAAAGTCGAGTCCCCACACATAAAAATTTCACAAACAAGAATGCCATTTTGTGGCATTTCGTTTTTGGAATAAATATTACCTGATCTTTGGCAAGCGTCACATGTCTTGACAAGACTTTGGGCGTCTTTGTAAATGGTTGGCTAGTAAAATCCAGAATCAAATACTTTTCGTGCGGTACTTGCGGCACCATGATGTCCTCCGTATGGACCTTCATGACAATGGCGGGGAATTCTTCTTGCTTCAACACCATGTACGCATCGACGGATGAGTTGATCAACACACATTTTGAAAAGATAAGGATCTTCCCAAAAATAATGCTTTACATCGGAAAAGAATTTCTTTCTTTGATGATGTGGCCATCCTTTCGCGACTATACCGCTAGCTAGGTAGTTAGCATAGTCGGCGTACCATGGCTCTTCTCGGTATTCCACCATTTCCAGGGACTCCGTGGGAAATTTTTCATTGATTTGCTCGTCCCTGGTTGCCTCCAAAGCTGGGTCTTCTAAGCGTGAAAGATGATCTGCTGCGGTGTCTTCTGCTCCTCTTTTGTCTTTTATTTCAATGTCAAATTCGTGGAGGAGTAGAATCCACCGAATCAAACGTGGTTTAGCATCCTTTTTCTTGAAGAAATATCGAATGGCTGCATGATCTGTATAGACTATTGTTTTAGAAAGAACAAGATAAGAACGAAATTTATCAAAAGCAAATACCACGGCTAGTAATTCCTTTTCTGTTGTTGTATAATTTTCTTGCGCATCATTAAGTGTTTTACTAGCGTAATAAATTGGGTGAAAATGCTTATCTTTTCTTTGTCCCAAGACGGCTCCAACTGCAAAGTCACTTGCATCACACATGATTTTGAAAGGTAATTTCCAATCAGGCGCTATCATGATAGGTGCATTGACTAGCATTTCTTTTAGGGTCAGAAATGCTTGATTGCAATCCTTGTCAAAGATTAAAGGGGCATCTTTTTCAAGTAATTTTGTTAGAAGCCTTGACATTTTGGAAAAGTCTTTGATAAATCGTCTATAAAATCCAGCATGCCCTAGGAAACTTTTGATATCTCTAACGGAGGATGGGGGTGGTAATCGAGAAATAGTGTCTATTTTGGCTCGATCTACCTCCATTCCTTCGCTTGAGATTTTGTGACCGAGCACTATTCCCTCCGTTACCATGAAATGGCATTTTTCCCAGTTAAGGGCGAGGTTAGTTTCCTCACATCGGGATAGCATTCATTCAAGGTTATCGAGGCATTGGTCGTATGAATCTCCAAAGATAGAAAAGTCGTCCATGAAGACTTCCATTGTCTTTTCTATCATGTCATGGAAGATGGCCACCATGCAAAGTTGAAAGGTTGCGGGGGTATTACATAGACCAAAAGGCATGCGTCGATAAGAAAAAGTTCCATAGGGACATGTGAATGTTGTCTTTTCTTGGTCTTCGGGTGCTATCGGGATTTGAAAGTACCCTGAAAAACCATCCAAGAAACAATAGAATTTATGACCGGATAATCTTTCTAGCATTTGATCAATAAAAGGTAAAGAAAAGTGATCTTTCCTTGTTGCCTCATTTAATCGACGATAATCTATACATACCCTCCATCCGGTGACAATTCTTGTTGGTATTAATTCATTTTTCTCATTAGTTATTACCGTCATACCTCCTTTCTTCGGAATTACTTGGACGGGACTCACCCAAGGACTATCGGAAATTGGGTAAATGAGTCCGGCGTCAAGTAATTGGATGACTTCGTTTTTAACCACTTCTTGGACATTTGGATTTACTCTACGTTGTGGTTGTATTACCGATTTATCGTCATCGTTCATTAAAATTTTATGCGTGCACATGGAAGGACTTATGCCTTTAATATCTATAAGCTTCCAAGCGATCGCATTTTTGTGTTTTTTCAAAAGCGAAATTAATTTTTCTTTTTCTAAACTAGTTAGTTTTGACGAAATAATTACAGGTGTTTTACCATCTTTGTCTAGAAAAACATATTCCAAACCTTTTGGAAGTTCTTTGAGCTCAAGAGGTGGGTCTTTAGGAGACTCCTTATTTGGTTGCTCATTTCGATCAAGAACCACAAAAGTTGGTTCTATGGCGACCTCTTCTTCAACAAAGTGGCCAATTTCTTCTCTTGTATCGGGTGGTTCATCCTCATCTTCAATTAGGGGGTCATTATTGCCGAAAGGATATTTCATTGAACGCTCAAGATCAACACTCTTTTTAAATGCCCCTAATTGAATGGATAGATTGTTGTACTTCCGGTTTTTCAAGGCTTCGTGGGTTTTTACAAAAGGTCGTCCCAACACTAGAGTAGCGTCATCAAGGATGACAAAGTCGGTTGGGATTACCATTTGGTTGGTTTGGACCAAGACATCCTCAACTACCCCTATTGACTTTATTACTTTCCGATTAGATAGATAAATGGGTATTTGAAGTGGAGAAAAATCACCAATACTTAATTTTTCGAAAATGTAGTTTGGCATTATATTAACACAAAGATCTTTATCAATTGTAATATTACTAATAAAGGAATTTTGAAAAAAAACATGGAACCGGTGTAATGTTAATTTCAAATGGGTCTTCTTTTATTAGTGCGATTTGATCATTTGTTAATTTAATGCTTACCGTTTCATCAATTTTAGTGTTAGTGTTTAACTCTTTTAAAAACTTAGCATGAGTGGGTACTAAACAATGATTTTCGAAAGAAGGTGACAATAGATTAATTTCTTCAAAATTAGACTCTTCTTGAATTTAACGTTGTCGGACTCACCTTTTTGGTTGTTTAACTCATGTGTCGGCTTTTCACTTACTTGTTCTTCCATTTTACATTTTCAACTATCTCTTCTTTATTATGAGTTAATTCTTCCCTTGCGCGGGACTCCTCTTCCCTTGCGCGAGATTCTTTTATGCAACGTTCTATAGTTTTAATGTGTTCTATTATCTTATCCGCTATGTGGGTGATAGAGTAAGGATTAGGATCCTCAAAGCTTGAATCCGGATGTTCGATCCTTGGTTCCTCATAATACTCATATGAAGTAGATGGTTCACACCATTGTTCTTCATTGTAAGTATATGATGGATAAGGGTCTTAACTTTGCTCTTCATAATACTCATATGAGGTTGGCTGTTCACGCCATGGTTCCTCATAATAAGCATATGAAGGTGGTGGCTCATTTCTTGGTTCCTCAAAGTATGAGTATGAAGGCTCATACCTTGGTTCATCAAAATATGAGTATGAGGGAGGAGGTTCATACCTTGGGTCTTCATAGGATGTATATGAAGTGGTTGGCTCGTACCTGGGCTCCTCATAGTAGGTGTATGAAGTGGATGGTTGAAATAAGTCACAATATTGTACCGAGTGAGGGTTACCACAAATGGTGCAATAGTCTTCCCTATAATCATCTTCCTCATAGATGTAGTTGTAATCTCCTGAGTATTGATCCATAAGAATCACTCAGCAGACCACAACAGAGTCCCGAGACCAGAAAACAAAAATAAAAACGGAAACAAAGGCTGGACACGGCCCCGTGTTCAGTGAGCACGGCCCGTGTTCAGGTTCTGTATCTGGGCGTTTTAATAAAAGTGACTGGTTTTGTGTAGCACGGGGGCGTGTTCAGTGAGCACGACCCCGTGTTCAGACTCTGTATCTGGGAGTTTTAAAAAAAATGTGCAACACGACCCCGTGTTCAATGAACACGGCCCCGTGTTCAGGTTACTGTAAATGCAAAAACTAACTAAAATGCAGAAAAATGTGCGCGTTTTAAAAAGGTTTTGAAAAACTGATTAGGCCGTTGATTTTAAGCTTTCTTAAAATCCTTGTGTCCCCGGCAACGGCGCAAAAAACTTGATGTGCGTGTCGTGTTATATAGTTTTTAATGTATATTTTAAGCCCTTTTTAACACTTTAGTCAAGTTTTAAATTTATAAAACACAATATTTTATTAACACTAAACACACATATGGGCAAGTGCACCCATCGTGAGCATAGTATAGCGTTGGTAAGATATCGAGGTCGTCCAAGGACACAAGAGCTTTTAGTACCGGTTTATCCTCAACGTCTAATCAAATCAAAATTTAGAAAAAAAAGGTTTTTAAACAAGAAAATATAACTAACTAAAAATGCTGAAAATAAAAATAAAACAGATAGACAAGATGAATCACTTGGATCCAACTCGCCTTTAGTGTAACCTTTGATTATTTCCGCACTTTTGCACTTTTTAAGAGATTATCTTAGTTATAGTAGTAGGCCCCTCTTTTGAAGGTGACGTTACCCTCAACCCAGTAGTTTGAGTCAGCAGGATACAATCCTAAAGGGTTGGATTATTGAAAGATAATTAATTAAGTTATTAATGCGTAATGTGGTAGGCCCCTCTTTTGAAGGTGACGTTACCCTCGGCTAAGTAGTTTGAGTCAGCAGAGATACAATCCTAAGTAGTCGGGTTAATGTTTTAATAGTAGTTTACATATGAGGGGATCAAGAAATTCGAACCCCCGCCATCCAATACCAGTGGGTATTGAAGGAGGTCCTACTAAGCTTGACCCAGGTCCTTGCAGAATCTATAAGTCACACCCCGACCACGTAAAACAACAAAACGTGGCGGAAACGTCGGGGAGTGTTGTAACAGAATCATTGTTTCACAACCATGGATTAAATAGTTTCGTTTTATTAAATTAAACGTATTACATTACATTGGAATTAGAAACAAAACATAAACAAATAGACTTTTATTGTTATTAAGTCGCTAAGGCCTCGTCCGTTCCTATGTGAGCATGCATCAATATCATCAACTATGGTACCTGAAACACATGTGAAAATACGTCAGCATAAAAATGCCGCCGAGTACATAGGTTTTATGTGAGTGTCAGATTCATGGCTCGTTTTACATGTTGCAATACTTATTTAAAAACCTTATTTTGAAAAGTATAGTGTTGCAACATAATTAATCAGCTCAAATCAAGTCGGATATGATTTATAAAATCTCGTAGCCATGATTCTTAACTCCAAAACATTTTGTTTTATTAAATCAAATCGTAAAACATCTCGTAGAAACTCGTTAATAAGACTTGTATGGTTTATATTATTCAGAAAATATAATTGTGTGACATTGTTTCAAAATCGTTTACCCAAGTGATCTAGATAACGCAACGATATATAATGTGTTAAAAGCACTTATATATAGGAAGTACCAGCGGCGTATCCACCATGCTTTTAACACATTACACCCGCCCCGTTACCTAATCACTTACCTAACCCAATGGCTCAAACAGTTACAAATGGTTCACATAAATCAAATGGTTACAACCGGTTCACATAAATCCAACGATTTCAAATGGTTCACATACATCAAATGGTTACAAATGGTTCACATACATCCAATGATTTCAAATGGTTCACATACATCCAATGATTTCAAATGGTTCAAAACGTAAAACAATTGTGCTAGCGTGTTAAGTGAACATACATAGCAAGGCATAATGAAATCATGTACTAATAGTGTACTAATGAACATAACAAGTATATGATATGAAAACATGGAAAGCATGAAAATAACAAGTAGGCACATATGTTTCACCCAAAAACGTTTGGAAAACAGTAAAAGAGGGGTCTATGTACTCACTTGAGGATGCTTAGAAGTCTTGAATAACAACCAAGCAAAGCTAGAGGGATCACGGAATCAAACGACACCTAATATAGGTAATTATGTAAATAAACGGACCTAAATCGGAAGATCGGATAGAATGAGGCTTCGTAAACCAAATGAGTATAAGAACTCATGTAATATGGTTTAACAAAGCCTACATACTAAAATGAAACCTAACCTAAGTGCTTACGACCCATTATGACCCGTTTAGGTAGCTTATGCCACTTTAACGCGTCGTTCGCGTAAAACGCGTTCGGACCACCTAACTAGTCCTATGACAAGTATTATATGTCTTAACATGTCTAATAATGTTGCCTAATCAGTTTAGATGTCAAAATTTAGATTACATATGTTTAAAATGAATTTATGCATAAAAAGGGCATTTTGGTAATTTTCCTAAGGCATATAAACTACATATCATACAACTAGCTAAACGTAGTGACCATAAGGTATAACCTCGGAAGGTTATTCCCTATACAACTATGGTCACCTAATGTGTTTGGTCGGATCCTAATGATCGACCAAACGGGTCGGGTTCGAAAGTATAAGCGGTTGTTTAGACTGCTTACCTTACGACCCTACATAAGCATTAAACCTAAAGTGACGATCTAAACATGTTAAAAATGCTTAACGAGGTTTGAAAATAGCTTTGGTATCAAAACAAACGGTTTTGATACCTAAAAGTAGTTTGGTTACAAAATACGCAAGAATATGCATTTTGGCCGAAACTACGACTCGCCACTATGCCTAGATAACGTGGTAATAAGTAGGTATAGTCACAAGAGACTAAAACCATCGTGATTATGCTCACGTTATGAAGTTCAAACGAACTTCATGTTGACCATAAACTGGTCAAAGCAGAAAGTCAAACACAGTTTGACTTTCACGTGAAAAAAATAATGAAAGCGGACTTACAACGGGTCCAAGAATGGAAATCTAGATCCAACTTGCTTAGGTATGAGGTGCTAAGCCCCAACTTAGAGCAAATAGATCAGATTGTGTGAGTTGCAACAATGAGGAGCATGGGTATTTATAGGATTTCTAGGACCGTTAGGATCGTTCCTCCAAAAAACGAGCTTCGATCTCATCCGTACACATGTGCCCATGGTTTTGTGAAACCATGGGAGCCCCTAGTTTCATTAAAACCATGTGCAAATGAGGGGAACAGCTGGAACAAGCTGGAATTTAGATTTTAAGCCCCGTTAATCCCATTTCAAGGCTCTAAAATGAAGTTAAAGTATAGGGAACATGAAACATGCTCAAAAATATCTCGGATGTCGGTTCGTTTGGTCGTACGGTTGCGTTGTTCGGTTAATTACGACGAAACACGAACAAATGCGAAAAAACGATCCAAATTACGCGACGAATGGAATTTTATCATGCCAATCACTAAAATAAAATATTTTAATGATTACAGTTTTGGATGTCCGGATGTATTCAGAACGTAAGATATGCGCGAAAATGCAAACTTATGCACTTTTTGACGCTTTTAGTCCCTGAATGACCAAAAAGTTTATTTTAGCACACCGAACCCCTCAAAGCCTATTTCTAAGCTATGTAAAGGATATTTAGGGTATGTTTAACTTATGGTCATGTTCCGGAATGTTCTTTACAGTACAAATCGGCATACTTTCACAGTTTGTCGAAATTAGTCCCTGTAAGCGAATAAACTTGATTTCGCCACACCAAACCCTCCAAAACTTATTTCTAAGTTATGTAAATGTTATTTAAGGTATGTTAAGCCTATTTCACTATTCCGGAGTGTTCGTTGCATTAAACTGGTTATATTTACGAATCAGTGCACGTATAACCTTCCAGAAAGCGATTTAAAGCTTGAAATCGAACAAGAATTGATATGTGCAAAAGATACACATATTTATACAAATACCAAGTATGAAATACATTATTTCATTGGTTTGGTATTTGTTTGATGGTCGCAGAGGCACAGGTGTCACACTATACACTGAAGAAGGCAAGACGCTTACCAAACCATTCCCTTAACCCCTGACCATGTAGCCAACATATCTCCATATAGACCATGGAGATATGAATGGTGTAAATCTTTTATTTTATATAGACAGCAAAATAACACCAAGACACCACGGACAAATGATAAGGAAGTTTCACCTTCAACATAAGAAACTAGTTATTAAAGTCATTAATACATAACCAAATAAAAAATGTGAAAAGATTAAAAATAAAAAGTATTACACTAAATGCTTGTCTTCACCAAGTGATGTAAGAGACTTAGGCAAACATGGACTTTGATTGTCAAGAACTCTTACTATCAATCTTGGATCCCGAGACTACTACACACACTCTATGATGGATGATGGATGGTGGTGGTGAATGTGGGTTGTGATGGTGGTGGTGGGTGGGTGAAGTGTGAGAGAGGTGGTTTGCCAAGGGATGCCTTTGAAGTGAACCAAGCACCTCTATTTATAGCCTGCACAGAAGCCCGGGCACGGCCCCGTGTCAATTGGGCACGGTCCCGTGTCCACCCATTTTCTCTTTCTTCATTAATTGCAGTTTGTCTGCATTAGTTGGCCATGCCCCCGTGTCCGCTGGGCACGGCCCCGTGTGCAGAAGCGTATCTGTACTATCAAGATTTGCCTAGATTCTGCGAATCTTAGCGTTGACCACGGCCCCGTGTCCGCTGGCCACGCCCCCGTGTCCGCTGGCCATGCCCCCCTGTTGGGAAATAGAAGCTTCTACAGCTTTGTCTTTTCTGCAGACACTTGGGCACGCCCCCGTGTTCAATGAGCACGGGGCGTGTTCAGCCTTCTGATGTCTTGTTTTTGCTTGGGAAGAAGCTGTCGAGGGGTCGGGCATGCCACGTTTATTCCTTTTCTTGTATTATTGTTAGATTTGGCTGCATTTTTGCTTCTTTTGTTCATTTAAGATCATTTAACCCTGAAAATACAAAAGGGAGATAAAAGCACACTGTTTTCCAACATTAGTACTAAAAAGGGTTAGTTTTATGCCTCATTTGATGTAATTTATATGTTGCGTTTTACACACATCAAATACGTACACAATTATAACTAACACATGATTTATATAAGCAACACATGATTTTGTATAACCAGCACATACATATACAATTATAACCAACACATAAGTTTGTATAACCAGCACATGAATTCGTATAATTAGCACATGAATTTAAAACTACTTCCATGATTTTAGGAATTCTTAGAAACCATCTTTAAACTAAAATACAAATATGCCCTTGATACATAAATTAGAAAGATGATATGTGGTGGATTGTGAATGGTTCCTATTGTTTTTACACAAAATAGAGTTTGTATATGATCCTACCACTTATCTATAATACAATTAGCAACTTTGATAGACAGTGCTTTGACTTTTTGACTTTCCTTTTTTTTTTATCTTTTTGTATTTTTACTCCACAACTTTTAGTATTAACACTTACAAACTCTTAACTTTCTAAAGAATTTATAACTGAGATTTTATGAAACCTTAACTTTTTTTGTAGTTGAATGATAAACTAAAACTAGGTGTTGATGGTATGGGGGGGGGGGGTTGGTGCTGGTGAGAAGTCAAGGTGGTGGCGATGGTGAGAAATCTTGGTGGTAGTGAGATGTCATGGCATTTGACTAGACGTACGTAAAAATAAGCATGGAAACATATTATATTTGCCCAAATATACATAAAAATAAACAAGAAAATGTATTATATTTGACTAGATGTACATAAACATAGGCATGAAAAATGTATTATATTTGATCAAACGTATATAAATGATGTGTTGCAAAACACATGCGTTTATCCTATGCAAATTGTATAATTTTCGATAGTTTTAGAGTCATTTTTATTAGTTTTCAGCTTTATTTGATTAGGTTGTGCATTTGTAGGCCCCGATGCGAAAATGGATAAATACAAGCTTAAACGATCAATAAACAAAATTATGGGAATATATAATGAAGTCGAAGGGCTGAAATTGCATTTTATGGAAAGTTTTATACAAGGTTGCATTGTGAAGATCTCATAAAACTTGAGGGACTAGAGTTGAACAAAGCTGAAAGTTGTATTAATTGCATGTTGTGACAAAAGGGAGAGATATCCTCGTGAAGCATGACGCGGGTGCAAGTGTTGACCGAGCCAAATTCTTGTTGACCGACTATTTTTTTTGTGGGGATTAGATTTATAAATGAAATTAGGATGTATGTGATATATAATTATTGTTTTCTCCCAATTTACAAAACTTTCGATACGAAATTTTGAGAGGTGATTCTTGTTTTGGTCAAAAATCAAGCTAAGGACAATGTAATCAAATATGATTTTGTGAGGTAGTGTGCTTGAATGAAAAACAAGTGTTTGGTCAAATAGGAAATGTAGAAAATGATGAACACGATGATTTGTGCGAGGAAAAAGCCCTTGATCTTTAGAAGACCTCCGGCATAAAAACTTCAGATAGTGAAAACTATCACTATCAACTATATTGCACATAAAGATTACAACTTTGGATGTTGATCAAGTGTGGTACAATAATTGTTCGCTAAGTGTGTTGTGAATTGTCGCAACCCCTGATCCCTGACCCCTGACCCCCGGGAACGGGTGGACGCGAGCTTAGTGACGGTGGTATCAGGTTTGTTTTTAATTTGGCAGCGGAATTTACATCAAGACCGTAGTTAGGAAATATTTATCAGAGTAAAACCACCATATTTCATATTAATAAACACATGGGTAAAACCCAAGTTTCTTATTACAATACATGTATAGGGATAAACCCTATTTTATTGAATTTAAAACATCATTTATTAGGTAACTTTTATAGCCACATTTTCCCAAGCCTTCAGTGCTCTCCAGCTGGCTTTTTACTAATTGGCTGTCACATTGTGTTACCTGAAACGCGTTTTAAAAACATTTGTCAGTGGGAAATACTGGTGAGTGAATCCCAGTTTAATCAAGTTTAAATAAAAAGTCACAGTGAACAGTATTGAGAGCGATCGCATTGTTTATTTCTACACAATTACTCCATTAGTACTGTCAAACCTGACTTGTGGGTCATATTACCCATTGGCTAACTCATTGTCCAATGGTAACGTATTGTCATCCCGACTTACTACTCACAGTGTAGTAAATTTTGTATACAAAACCCCAACATACCAGCAGTAATTGAAGAACTACAAAGACTCAATCACTGCTAAATTTCATTGTAAAACATTTATGTTTTGGCAAAACATTACCAAAAAGATTAACAAAAAGAGGATAAACTCACATTGCTATCTTAGACTTTGCGTAAGGGTTTCCTGGATATAATCTATAATTTATACAAATGTACACTGGTTAGTATCATAACCCTTTGAAAATATTAATGATACCCTCCCCGAGACGGCATTCCAACAACTACGTCGGGCAGAACCACGACAGTTATTACGGAACCCTAAATCAATCGGGCAGCGTATCTATTATGAAACCGGGGTTATAATACTTACAACGGAGAAGAATCTCGCTAATTAAGGGGATATAATACCCGCGTATTATAACTCTACTACAGAAATTATGATTGAGAATGAAAGGAATGAGCGACGGAAAGCGAAAACCCGTTGCCTTCTTATATAGTGCTGATATCTGGTCTCCACGCGCCCTGCGTAAAGAACAGACAAGGGTTACGCGGCCCACGTCAACCCTGGTCAACCGTATAGCTTAGCTGGGTCAGCGTATAGGTCTGCCACGATGTCGACACGTGTCAGCTCATGGCTGCGCCACCATTCATGACTCTCGCGGCCTGCGTAAGATTGAGGTGGGTTCTACGCGGCCCACCTCAACTTGAGTTTCAGATTTTTATATTTTATTTAATTACTGTATTGTATCTCGGGCTTGATTTTTACATACGGGGTGTATATAAAGGCATATGAGGGTCTTTTAAAATATACAGAGGTGTCGGAAATATTATGAAAGTGTTGATTTTACCGAGGGTTGTTACATTCTCCCCACCTTGTTTTAGAGCTTGTCCGCGAGATCTACTGGAACAAGTGTGGATATTTCCTTTGCATTTCAGATTCGAGTTCCCATGTGTACTCATGTCCTCTTTTGGAGTCCCATTTTACTTTGACCAGAACTAATCTCTTATGCTTGAGATTCTTGACTTTCCTATCTTCAATTTGTAGAGGCCTTTCTACAAACTTGAGTTGTTCATTTACCTCTATATCCTTAAGAGGTACTATCAGTGATTCGTTGGCTAAACACTTTTTGAGATTAGATATATGAAACACATCATGTATTCCTGCCATTTCCTCTGGCAGTTGTAGCTGATAGGCTACAAGTCCTATTCTTTTAATAATCTCAAAAGGTCCAACATACCTAGGACTTAGTTTTCCTTGTTTGATGAATCTTACTACTCCTTTCCAAGGAGAGACTTTCAACAATACTTTATCTCCTACTTTAAACTCCAATGGTTTGCATCCGTTATCAGCATAACTCTTCTGTCAATCTCGTGCTGCTTTCAGTCGTTCCTTGACTTGAATAATCTTATTAGTTGTTTCTTGCACTATCTCAGGTCCAGATAGTTGCTTTTCCCCAATTTCTGCCCAACAGACTGGGGTTCGGCACTTACGTCCATAAAGTGCTTCAAATGGTGCAACATTGATACTTGTGTGATAACTATTATTATAAGAAAATTCTATTAAAGGTAAATGATCGTCCCAATTACCTCCGAAATCGATTACACAAGCTCTAAGCATGTCCTCCATCGTCTGAATAGTTCTTTCTCTTTGTCCATCGGTTTGAGGAGGATAAGCTGTGCTCAACTTTAACTTAGTTCCCATTGCCTTTTGGAAACTTGACCAAAAATGAGAGGTAAATCGACTATCCCTATCAGAAACAATTGATAAAGGAATGCCATGTAAAGAAACAATTTCATTTACATATAATTTAGCTAATTGTTCCATACTGAAAGTTTCTTTCATTAATAGAAAATGAGCTGACTTGGTTAGCCTATCTACAATCACCCAGATTGTATCATTTCCTTTCTTTGTTTTGGGTAATTTAGTAACAAAATCCATTGTTATCAATTCCCATTTCCACACCGGCATTTCTAATTGCTGTAACAAACCTGAGGGTTTCTGGTGTTCTGCTTTGACTTGTGAACAAGTTAAACATTTAGAGACATAGGCTGCTATGTCCTTCTTCATTCCTATCCACCAGAAATTTTTCCTTAAATCCTGGTACATTTTATCACTTCCGGGATGCATCATATATTTAGATTTATGGGCTTCTTCTAATATACGGAGACGTAAGTTTCCTAATTTAGGTATCCACATTCTCTTTTCATGGAATCTCCAAATTCCATATGTTCCTTGTTCTAATTCTTTTAGCATACCTTTTAATTTTTCAGTATCATCCTTGATTACTGATTCTTGTGCTTCTCTTATCTGATCATTTAAATCTACTTGTAGATTTAACTTAAGAGAACGTATCCTTTTTGGCTTTTCATGATACTTTCGACTTAAAGCATCTGCTACTACATTTGCTTTTCCTTCGTGATACTGGATATCACAATCATAATCACTAAGCATTTCCATCTAGCGCCTTTGTCTCATATTCAACTCCTTTTGTTTGAAAATATACCTTAAACTCTTATGATAAGTGAATATGGTAAACTTACTACCATAAAGGTAATGTCTCCAAATCTTAAGAGCAAAAATTATAGCTCCTAATTCTAGATCATGGGTTGAATAATTCTCTTCATGATTCTTAAGTTGTCTAGATGCGTAAGCTATAACCTTTTGTCGTTGCATCAATACACATCCATAACCTAATTTAGAAGCGTCACAATAAACTACAAAATCTTCAGTTCCTTCTGGTAACACTAATATGGGTGTATGGGTTAATCTTTGCTTAAGAATTCTAAAAGCTTCTTCTTGTTTTAATCCCCATTCAAACTTAACAGATTTATAGGTTAGCTTAGTTAAGGGAATGGCTATTCTAGAAAAATCTTGAATAAATCTTCTATAATAACCAGCTAATCCTAAGAAACTTCTAACCTCGGTTGGTAACTCAGGGGTTTTCCATTTAGTAATTGCCTCGATCTTTGTTGGATCTACATGAATTCCTTCATGATTGACTAAGTGTCCAAGAAACTGTACATGTTCTAACCAGAATTCGCACTTTGAAAATTTAGCATAAAGCTTTTCCTTTCTTAATAAACTTAAAAGTGCGTGCAAATGTTTTGCATGATCCTCTTTATTCTTAGAATAAATTAGAATATCATCTATAAAAACAGTTATGAATTTATCCAAATATTGCTTACATATTCGGTTCATCATGTCCATAAATGCAGCTGGGGCATTGGTTAAACCAAATGGCATGACAGTAAATTCATAATGTCCATACCTTGTTCTGAATGCAGTTTTAGGAATATCCTCTTCCTGTACCTTTAATTGATGATATCCTGATCTTAAATCGATTTTAGAGAAAAATCGAGCTCCTTGCAGTTGATCAAACAGATCATTGATTCTCGGTAATGGGTACCGATTCTTAATCGTGACTTTGTCCAATTCACGGTAGTCAATGCACATACGCATTGATCCGTCCTTCTTTTTAACAAATAAAATCGGCGCTCCCCATGGCGATGAACTTGGTTGTATAAATCCTTTCTCCAACAATTCGTCTAATTGTTTCTTTAATTCTTGCATTTCTGCAGGTGCCAAACGGTAAGGTGCTTTGGCAATTGGTGAGGTTCCTGGTATTAAATGGATTCTGAATTCGACTTCTCTATTTGGTGGCAGTCCTGGTAATTCTTCTGGAAATACATCTGAAAACTGAGATACTACTGGAATATCTTTTAAATCCTTTCCTTTAGTGTTAGTGATTATAGAAATCAAATACACTAATGATCCTTTTCTTATATAACTTGCAGTTTTCATCACAGAGATAAATTTAGTGGACCTAGAAGGTTTATCTCTTTTAATTGTGATCGTTTTACCTATTGGTGCATTTACTTGAATTGACTTTTGATCACATAAAATATTGTCTCTATTGGCTATTAACCAATCCATTCCTAAAACAACATCAAATCCTGCCAAATTTATGGGATAAAGATTTGCAACAAATTTCTGATTTAAAATTTCTATTCTTGCTCCCTGCAAGATTTCAGAAATTCTAACGGTTTCTCCATTAGCTGTCTCTACTAGACATTCTTGTGGTAGTTTAGTTAATGACTGATTTAGAAATTTGCAAAATGATGTATTAATAAAACTTTGGTTCGCACCAGAGTCAAATAATACTTTAGCAAAAATATCATTAACTAAAAACGTACCAGCTATGACATCTGGAATCATCTTAGCTTCATCTGCAGTCAAAACAAATGCTCTAGCATTTTTGGTATTCTTGTTGTCCGCAGCTGGAGCTAATTTCGGACAATTTGGCCTGATATGACCTTTTTCTCCACAGTTGTAGCACAATCCATTACTGGATTTCTTCCTGCAATTTTCTTCCTTGTGTCCTGGCATCTTGCAATAATTGCAAAGAGTGGAGCATTTTCCCGAATGCTTTTTCTTGCAGACCTTGCAGAAAGGTGCAGAGGTAGAACCATTATTTCTATGGTTGAAATTCCCATAACGGAATTCTTGAGTAAGCCTTTGGGTTAGGTTTCTCCTCTGTTCTTCTTCTCTAGTACGGATTAATTCATCTGTCAAGGTATTTGCCAGTTCTACAGCTTCTTCTATAGTTTGAGGTCTAGCTGCCTTGACTACATGTCTTATCTCTCCAATTAATCCCCAGATATAACAGGAGATTAATACTGGTTCTGGTGAAGCAAGAGTTGGCACTATTCTAGCATATTCGAAAAATATTTTAGTGTATCCCTTACTATCCACACCAGTCATCCTAAGGTTTAGGAATTTGTTTGCTATCTGCTCCTTTTCATTAGGTGGGCATAACTTTCTTTCTACCTTGTTCTTAAATTCTTCCCATTCCATATTATAGCTTCTATCACTTCCTCTTGTTTGGAGGATAGTGTTCCACTATTCTAATGCTGAATTCTTAAACAGATTAGAAGCAAAGAGTATCTTATCTTTTTCAGCACACTTGCTTATTCTTAAGACTGCCTCAGTTTTCTCTATCCAGCGTAGGGTTGCAATGGCCCCTTCATTGCCCGAGAATTCCATTAGTTTACAAGACCAGAATTCTTTATAAGAACAACCATAAGGCATGGTTCTTCTTCTTTTTGGAATAGGCAATTGAAGTACAGGTCCATTGTTCACGCTGTTTTCAGGTTCGATGGGTCGCTTACTGCTATGCTTACTTTTATTATTCGCTTCTTGAATATTTTGAATAATAAATGGCATGGCATCTATGATTCCTTGTGCCACTATGTGTTGAACATCACTATTATCCATTTGGTTTCCATTGTTATTGATACTTGGATTCTCATTAACCACGTTAATGTTACTCTGGTTATCATTATTCAGATTTCCTTGATTTCCTTCGTCGGCCATCTGAATTTTAAACATTTAACCCATATTAATATCACAAGATAATATTTAATATAGTTAATCACATGATACACAATCTAGCTAAAAACGTCGATCATTGCGACTTTTTACTCTATTTTCATATACTATTATGCATCTATTACATTCTAGTACTGAAATAAAAATTACAATACCAACAGAAATAGAATCACACTAATAGTAATATGCATCCGTACACACATATTTTATTTTATTATTTTTACTATTACTGTCTCCTCCATCACATCACGGATATGGATTTATCCAAAAATCTATATTGCGCTCATCGTATTTCCATACGAGACGCTCTCCCACCTGTCTCATTCTCTCACTGCTTTCTAAAATTTCTTCCCCAAAAGTCCTAAGTTCTTGCACATTTTCTGCACTCATTGGGGGTGCAAGTTCTAGGACTGGGTTTGGAATCTGGGGTGCTGGTTCCTGATATGGGGGTGAAAGTGCCTGAAATCGGTATGGATCTTCTAAGATTTCCCTAATATAATCATCTTGGTAATAGGGATCTAAAGGGTCCATACCTGGGTAGGCTTCTATGTTTTGTATAGGTGCGTCTTCATGGATTGGGTAACGTTGCACAAAGTCCCTATTATCGTCCCACCAGGGGTCGTAATTTGGGTCTAGGGGTTTAGGTGCTGGTACCCTAGGGATTTCTTCTAGGTTGAAGTCATGCATCTCCACTTGGTTTTCAGTGTTTTCTATCTCCATGAGTTGGTCAGGAATTTGCAATTGTGGTTGTGGGGCTACTAATTGTTCCAGACTTGGGTCAGCAGCAGTTGTAGCTAGGATATGGAAATTTGCTAGGCTTCTATTAAGCATATCCTGTGTATGGGCATCTGTTTCTCGCTTAATAGCTACTAAGGCTCTTTGCTGTTGCAACTTTCCTTTTCCTATGAGCAAAGGCTTCCTTACTGAACCATCCTCGTTTCTTAGGAGGGAATGACTCTTCTGACTGAGCTCTAAAGGCAAATATTCCTTCTTCCTGATCAGCAGAATACCCAGAAAGGGCAGGCTGTGATGAAGTACCTTCGCTCCTAGGTGAATCAGACAACTGACGACTCATGTCTGAGGGTCCTTGATCACTCATACTGTAAACTAACAAATAGTCAAATAACACATAACAATTAAATACTATTATGCACTTATTTTTGTAATTTATTTCCTAACGCAAAATTTAAAATTTAAGTGTCAGCAGAACACTTCTTTGGCTCAGACCAGTGGCTAGGCTCTGATACCACCTCCTGTCGCAACCCCCGATCCCTGACCCCCGAGAACGGGCGGACGCGAGCTCAGTGACGGTGGCATCAGGTTTGTTTTTAATTTGGCAGCGAAATTTACATCAGGACCGTAGTTAGGAAATATTTATCAGAGTAAAACCACCATATTTCATATTAATAAACACATGGGTAAAACCCAAGTTTCTTATTACAATACATGTATAGGGATAAACCCTATTTTATTGAATTTAAAACATCATTTATTAGGTAACTTTTATAGCCACATTTTCCCAAGCCTTCAGTGCTCTCCAGCTGGCTTTTTACTAATTGGCTGTCACATTATGTTACCTGAAACGCGTTTTAAAAACATTTGTCAGTGGGAAATACTAGTGAGTGAATCCCAGTTTAATCAAGTTTAAATAAAAAGTCACAGTGAACAGTATTGAGAGCGATCACATTGTTTATTTCTACACAATTACTCCATTAGTACTGTCAAACCTGACTTGTGGGTCATATTACCCATTGGCTAACTCATTGTCCAATGGTAACGTATTGTCATCCCGACTTACTACTCACAGTGTAGTAAATTTTGTATACAAAACCCCAACATACCGGCAGTAATTGAAGAACTACAAAGACTCAATCACTGCTAAATTTCATTGTAAAACATTTAAGTTTTGGCAAAACATTACCAAAAAGATTAACAAAAAGAGGATAAACTCACATTGCTATCTTAGACTTTGCGTAAGGGTTTCCTGGATATAATCTATAATTTATACAAATGTACATTGGTTAGTATCGTAACCCTTTGAAAATATTAATGATACCCTCCCCGAGACGGCATTCCAACAACTACGTCGGGCAGAACCACGACAGTTATTACGGAACCCTAAATCAATCGGGCAACGTATCTATTATGAAACCGGGGTTATAATACTTACAACGGAGCAGAATCTCGCTAATTAGGGGGACATAATACCCGCGTATTATAACTCTACTACAGAAATTGTGATTGAGAATGAAAGGAATGAGCGACGGAAAACGAAAACCCGTTGCCTTCTTATATAGTGCTGATATCTGGTCTCCATGCGCCCCGCGTAAAGAACAGACAAGGGTTACGCGGCCCGCGTCAACCCTGGTCAACCGTATAGCTTAGCTTGGTCAGCGTATAGGTCCGCCATGATGTCGACACGTGTCAGCTCAGGGCTGCGCCACCATTCATGACTCTCGCGGCCCGCGTAAGATTGAGGTGGGTTCTACGCGGCCCGCCTTAACTTGAGTTTCAGATTTTTATATTTTATTTAATTACTGTATTGTATCTCGGGCTTGATTTTTACATATGGGGTGTATATAAAGGCAGATGAGGGTCTTTTAAAATATACAGGGGTGTCGGAAATATTATGAGAGTGTTGATTTTACCGAGGGTTGTTACATGAATGCTTTTGTTTGCAGTGTCTGCGAGAGAGAGTGTTCGTGTATATATACCAGTGTGTATGTGTTGGTGCATATGTCTGTCGACTTCGTCTTGTATCGAGTCTTGTAATAGATTAGATAGATCAGGGCACGTATACGAGGAAAATGTGAAATATGTGGGAAATGTCCATTTCGCACGAAATGGATGATGTTGCCATTTCGCACGAAATGGCACAGGCCATTTTGTGTGAGTCCATCTCGTGTGGAATGGGTTGCCTATAAATACATGCCTTATTCATTTCATTTGTAACTTTGTGATTCTGGTACCGAGGTGCTGCCGAAGTGTCTCCATGCTGTAAAACATTGTTATATCAATAAACAAGACAATTAGAGTGTATATCAAGCTGATTCAAAGTCGATACGTTTGTTTCCGCCTCTCGTATTGATTAGAACTCTTCTGAACAACTCGTTTTGGTCGTGCAAACGATCCTACATGTGGTATCAGAGCTCAGGAGGAAGAGTTCTTACCGAATTCAGCTTGATTTCATCAAAATTCTGACTTCTACACCTTCTTTCACAACATTTTTCAAAATTAAACTAGATTTTACGGTTAAAATGGGATAATTTTCACATATAACGTGCGAAACACTATTTTAACAAACCCTTGAAAGAATCAGACCTAAAATCGAACTATAACCTGATCAATTTGTCAAAAACATGCCCGATTGTGTGACATCATCATCATTTCGTACAAATTGATACATCCATTTCGCACGGATTGGCAAGTTTTAGTTCCATTTTGCACGGATTAGCAAGATTGGACTCCATTTCGCACCAAAGTGTCATTTCGTTTGAAATCACTTCCATTTCGCACGGGTTGGTTTTCCATTTCGCACCAAGGGGCATTTCGTTTGAATCAGTATTCCATTTCGCATCAATTGTCCATTTCGTTTGAAAGTTAGCCATTTCGTACGAAATCATCCATTTCGCATCAAATCATTTCGTGTGAGTCAGTTCGCTTGAAAGTGTCATTTCGCACCAAATCCAATTCGTGTGAATATTGCCATTTTGTTTGAAAGCTGAGTTTGTGAAATTTTATATCGAATCATGGAAGAAGAGTTTTACAACGCGTTTGCTACTGCCCCGGGTACTCCTGCTACCATTGCTCAGAGTGTGAACATGGAAAATGAAACAGGAACGTTACAAAAACCTCCAAAGTTGATGGGCATTGAAGAATACTATTGTTGGAAAGACCGGTTCGGAAATTGGGTTCAAGCAAATCATTTGAGGTCTTGGGAGTGTATTGAGAAAAAGTATGTTAAACCTCGTACAGATGTGGGAGTTATCAAAACTATTTCTGAATTTTCGGATAAAGAGAGAGATATGTATAAGGCAGAAAAAATGATGATTAGTTTACTTCAGCAAGCCATGAAAGAAGACATCTTCATATTACTTCAACATGATGGTACTTCACGTTCAATTTGGGAAGCTCTTCGAATTAAGTTTGAAGGAAGTACAGAGATGATCAGGAGTAAGAAATCATTATTAAAGAAAGAATTCGATTTGTTTACTAGCTTGTAGGGTGAATCTACAAAGAAGCTCATTGAGAGATATTGTCATTTAGCGCGATCAATGTCACTGTTGGATATCAACAAAGATCGAGAAGAATGGGTTGACAAATTAGCTGATGCTTTACCTCAGAAAGAATGGGGTACATATCTGATGATCTTAAAGAACACTGGAGAATATGATAAATTGACAATTTCTCAGTTCATTGAAAAACTTGAAGGACAAGATCTTGAACAACAAAAGATCGCTAGTATGAACAATCCAAGTGGTCAACAAGACATCAAGATGTATTACAAAGGGAATGTTCAGAATGTTGAAGCAAGTCCGAAGGTTCAAATAGCTTTTAGCGCAGAAAACTCATCCGGATCAGTTAATCAAAGTCCAATTAGCAACAGTGGATTTTCTTCATACTCAAGTGTTAATCCAAATGTTTCAACCTCAAGTCATCAGTCTCAAAGCTCAAACAACGGAAATGGTCATGTGATACACTGCAACATCGCGTTGCATCTTTAGAACGATCAAAATTTCTCTGAAGAAATTGCTAAAGGTCATATGGCATTACTAGCTATAGTGTATAATCATATGAGGGTTTGGTTGCAGGAAGGATCGGAAATCCTATGTTGACAAAAGAGGATTACGATCAGATCGATGCTGAAGAAATGGAGCTTATGGATATTAAGTGGTGTTTAGCGAGTGTGTTGAGAAGAACTGAGAAATTTAAGCTGATTACAGGAAGAGATGACTTCCGTGATGCTAATGTTTCTACTTTAGGTTTTGATAAATCTAAAGTTACTTATTTTCGATGCAGGGAAAAAGGACATTTCAAGAGGGAATGTACCAATCGAGAAGCAGGAGGAGCTCAAAATCCGTTCGGGAATAATGATTATTATCGGAAAGCTATATATCAACAAGTTGCTCAACAACCGTCATCATCTCATGCTATTGAAGATGGAAAGAAGAAAGCTTATCTGGTTAATCAAGATGATGAAAGAGTGACAGAAGGTTTTAGCTGGGACAAATACATTCCGGCTGATTCTAAGTTTGGAGCATTCATTGCACAGATCATTCAAGAGCCAGATTTGATGAAAGAGTGGATGGATGTGTTTGTCAATAATGAGAAAAGTGAAGATGGAGAGTCTGTCTCTTCAGAAGAAAGCTCAGAAAAGACAACAGACTTTGATCAATCATCAACTAATAGCAGTGATGATGAAGAAGAAATACAAATAAACATTGGAAAAACTCAATTATCTCCTGAAAGTTTTAAATTTTATTTTGCAGATAGATTGGAGAAACTAAAGGAGAAGCGAGCAGCAAAAGAACAGAAAAAGGTAAAATGTGAGAATGTTGCTCAGAAAGAGAAGTCTGAACAGATTGAAGAAGTTAAAGTTGCTAAGAAGGTGGTTGAAGTTGAAAAGATAGTCGAAGTTGAAAAGATTGTTGAAATTGAAAAGATTGTTGAAGTCACAAAACCTTGTCTAAAATGTTTGGAACCATGCGAACATTGTGAAGAAAAAGATGAGAAGTATAGTGAGCTTGACAAAATGAAAGAAAAATTATTGTTCGACATTAAGTATGTGAAAGAATCGTATGATGTGTTGAACAGAATGGTGAATAGTCTGCAAAAGACAAACTCAGAAAGAGAAGATGCCTTAACCATGATGAATGCTGTGATGATGTCTAAGCAAAAGGCTATCAATCACTATATTGAAGAATGTGCAAAGTTGAAGCCGGAGTTGGAGACAGAATAGATAGAAAATGAAAGAATCAGACGATTGCTGCAAAGTTATTCAAGTTCTGATTATTTGATTGATAGAATTTATCCAACTGTTGCAGGTTTTGAAGCCTTTCAGGACAAGAAGTCGGATGAGAAGGTGTAAGGACTCTCAAAATTTTCCTAAAAGTAACCGTAAGTATAATCTCGAACCCCTGAAACCATACTATGCATGAAAAACCAAGAAAACAAGATATATGGTCTTCAGGCGGGCCGCGTAAAGGTTAAGCAAACTTTACGTGGGCCGCGTCAACCCTTGGTTTGACCGGATAAGTATCCGGATCCACGTATCACCCACCTAGCCAACCTATGCATGACCATGCAAACCTATACGTAGACTAGGCGGCCACGCGGGCCGCGTAAAGTTTGGGTTGCGGTTTACGCGGGCCGCGTGAGGCCCTAATTTTACCTATAAATAGCTTAGCTCAGGGGCTTTCATTCTGTGTCGACAAAATCTTTCAAAAAACGAAAGTATAATACTCTGAAGTCGAAATTTCAATTATATTAGCGAGGCGCTGCTCCGATACCGGGTATTAACTCGATCGCTGCTAAAATTCAATGTCCGATCGATTAAACTATCCAATGGATGTTTAAGTGCTGCCCACATTAGGGTTTATGCTTTGTCATTCATCGTGAATTCGATGGATGTTTAAGTATCGCACTTTTTTCATTCGTTGTGAAGGTTTTAATCTCGTGAGTTATCGTAAATGTTGTATTAGTTACTAACCGAGTTCGTGTGCATGTTATTAAATTTAGGTTAAAAGGCTAATCAGTAGGCTAAGCTCTACTCATATAAATCTGCAATGTGAGTCATTCTCTTTTTATCAACTATTTTACAATACCTCAAATTATTTTCAAATGTTATAATTACAGGGAGTAAGTCGTGGATATCTTGAAGCACTGGCTAGTGGGGTATTGTGCACATTACTAATTTTCTTCCGGTTACGTTCATTGACCTAACCGGGATAATCACTATTAGGTTCATTGACCTACAGGGATAATCATCACTACTTGGGGTGGGACCCAATAGTGGTATGACCATCGTCACCATTGTGATACGGCGCCAGATAAAAATAAGATAGAAGCCATTGTAATCGCTCTTATGCTGTAATTAATAACTATGCATCATTTTATGCAAATTGAATGATTCACCAGTATTTCCCAGCTGACAAAATATTTTTAAAACATGTTTCAGGCGACCTGCTATAAATCAAGGAAAATGTGCTATGGAGCACTATCAAGCTTGAAGAGGTGGCTCAGTTAAAAATAAATAAACATGTTTTAATAAATCAAGGAATTTCCTAGTTAAATTCCTCTATTGTAAATTACAGGGTTTATCTCCAAATTATGAAATAAAATAATTGGGCACTTGAGCTTTTTAAAGATCTTGTTAAAAATCTTCCGCTGTCGCATTATTGATACCACGGGTTCTTGTCCCGCGGCTCCTGACCGGGTCAAACCAGGCTGGGGCTGGGGCCGTGACAGGAAAAGGTGGTATCAGAGCCACACTAATCGAGCCACTGATTTAAGCCAATTAAGTATTTAGAAAATACTTAATTTTACTGATTGCTATTTTGTGATTATGTGTTTTATTATTTGAATATTTGTGTATAGTATGGGTAAGCAAAAGCTTTCAAACATCTATCTTAAATTAGATAGGTCATCAAACGAGAAGGGAAGTTCATCCCAAACAAATTCCTCAAAACATTATGCAAATCCTGAAGAAGGAATATTTGTTCGAAAGCCATAATATGAGGAACCACTTTCTCCTAATAAAAGAAGTTTGATTATTAGAAAAAGTCAGGAGAAATTAAAGAAATCACAACCAAAAGAAAAGAGAGTTAATCAGAAAACCCAAGAACTAGGCAGTAACCCACCATAGGAAGACAAGTTAGATGAAAAATGGGCAGATCTTTATATGCTAGCCACTGTAGCAGTACATGCAAATCTTTAAATACTCTGACTTAAGTTTTAGCACCTTATCACCTACAATCCAGAAACCTTATCCAGTAAATAAATAAGTTTACAGTAAATCATAGTGTGTTTTAATTGTCAGTTGTCCTTTGTATTAAATTAGTCACACGGTATGCAATAATATTTAAAGGTTATTTATGAAATTTTGTTATAAAATTTTAACTTAGCATTTTGTGTGTATTTTGCATATATGTTAAACAGGATGAATGAATTGTCTGAAGCCCTTCAGAATTTAAATCTCTATCCAGTGAAAATAGAGGTTTCTAGAGATTTTACTGGTTACATACCCGATATAGAAGAAACTATGGAATTCAATGCTCCACCTCTGGAGAAACCCAAGCCTAAGAAAAGGAGAAGATTTGTGGTATGGAGGCGTGTACGCAGGAGGAAACCCGCAACTAGGAAGATTCCTAAAATAGAAAATCCTTTAGACAAAGGAAAGGGGATTGAAGTCAGAGAAGGTTCTAGGCCAATAGAAATGAAGTTTGGGGAAGGTTCTAAGAAGATAGAAATGGAATTTGGGGAAGTTTCTAGGCAAACCAAGATGGAAATTGGGGAAAGCTCTAGACAAATAGAGGAGTTCCCATTTCAGGAGGAATTGGATCGTGCATTGGCGAGTTGTGATGTCGTCAAGCCTATCAATAATAATCTCTACCCTTATCCTGCTGAAACCCAATTACCAATAAACTTGGAACCAGCAATCCCAGAACCTATAATCCACACCCAACCTTTAGGAATGGACGAGTGGTGGACCAATGATTGGCAGTTCCAAAACCTTCTCAACAGTCCTTATTCCTTTCTCCCTCAGTTTGACCCAGAACCTATACCAAACCCACCAATGAGTAATGAAAATTTAGCAGAACTCCGCCACTTTGGCGAGGAGCTGGTGGATGCAGGAAATAGGATCAGGGAAGTAGGAGAACAGATCTCCTGGAAATACGACGAGAGGGAACGTCGTTATTGAAGTATTAACTGACAATGGATAGAGGGTTTGTGAAACTGTGGTTGTATAATAAATAGAAAAATATAATCTTGTAAACTAACTACAATAAAACTTTGTAAGATAAATGGTGTGTATTGATGCATACTATAAAATATAAAAATGGGAATCGAGAAATCGATAATTTTGGCTATATGTGTGTTGAGAAATTTGTATGATTATTTTGTGTATAATTGTTATTTATTCGATACTAATAAATTATATATATATATATATTATCAGATGGAAAACGCTAATAATGAACCAGTAAACGAAGTTAATCAATCTGAGCAACATCCGGAAGATCAATTTATGACTAGGCAAGATATAGAAAATATTGTTGCTCAAGGAATAGCTAATGCTATTCCAGCAATACTTGTTGCTGCCCAGAAACCTATTGAATCTCAACAAATCGTTCCTAGCAAACGTATCTCTAAAGATAACTTCAGTAATAGCATAAACGGAGGTGGTAATCATCACGATGATGATTCACGGTGGGCTCCGCTCCCTAAGAAAATGAAAGCTGCAACGCCTGGTTGCACTTACAAAGAATTTCTTGCTTGTAAACCCGCTGAATTTGCAGGCAATGAAGGAGCGACTGCGGCACTGCATTGGTTAGAGGAAACCGAGGCAGTGATTTCAATAAGTAAATGTGCCAAGGACGATAAGGTCATGTACGCGTCTAATCTTTTCAAAGAAGGGGCGCTAGAATGGTGGAATACAGTACTTCAAGCCAAAGGAAGAAGTATGGCCTATGCCATGAACCGGGAAGAATTTAAGAGTCTTGTAGAAAGAAAATTCTGTCCCGAATATGAAAAAGATCAAATGGCGAATAAGTTTCTAAACCATAGAATGATAGGTATAGATTGTCGAGGGTATACTTCAACATTCTTTGAATATGCTAGAGTGGTACCAACACTGGCTTCGCCAGAACCGGTACTCATTTCTCGTTATATTTGGGGATTGATTAGTGAAATCCGTAATATCGTTAAAGCTGCGAGACCTCGTACTATTGATGATGCAGTGGATTTAGCCAACACCCTGACTGATGAACTGGTACGGACTAGAGAAGAAAATAGAAAGAAGGAAGTAGCTCAAAAGATTACCCAAGGATTTCGTATGGGTAATCGTAACAATTTTAAGCGAAAGGGAACCGGACAATCTTCCACTGGTCCATTTTGCAATTCTTGCAAAAGGAAGCATTTTGGAAGATGTAAAGGATATTGCAATTTTTGCAAAATTCCAGGACATCAAGAAGAAGACTGCAGGAGGAAGAAATTCACAGTCTGTTATAACTGTGGAGAAACTGGGCATCTTAGGCCAGACTGTCCAAAACTGAACAAACTAGCTGACAACAAAGCTAAACCTGCAGAAGGAGCAAAAAGGAATGTAAGAGCTTTTCAATTGACGACTCAGGAAGCCGAACTGATTCCTGATGTGATAGCTGGTACGTTTCTAGTTCACAATGTGTATGCAAAAGTATTATTTGACTCTGGTGCAAACCAAAGTTTTATAAATAATTCATTTTGCCAAGCACTAAAATTACCCTTAACCCAACTTAGACAAATCTTTACAGTCGAAACGGCATACGGAAATTCTGTCAAAATAGATAAGGTTGTGCGAGAAGAAAAAATAGAATTAATAGGCTATAAATTCTCTGCAAACCTGTTACCTATGAAATTAGCCGGATTCGATGTTGTGTTAGGAATGGATTGGTTAGTAGCTAACCATGCTCGAATTCTTTGTGATAAGAATTCCATAAAAATTCATGCACCCACCGGAGAAGTCCTTATGATTACAGGAGATAAGACACGTAAACCCATGAAGTTCATATCAGTAATGAAAGTTGCTAGTTATGAACGAAAGCAAGGAATAGTATATATGATTTCAGTAATCATTAGTACTAAGAGTAAAGAACTTAAGGAGATTCCAGTAGTCTCAGAATACCCAGATGTATTCCCAGAAGAATTACCAGGATTACCACCAGATAGGGAAGTAGAATTTAGGATTCATCTAATTCCCGGAACTACATCGATAGCCAAGGCACCTTATCGGTTAGCACCCACAGAAATGTTAGAACTGAAAAAGCAATTAGATGAATTACTAAGTAAAGGTTTCATACAACCTAGTTCATCCCCGTGGGGAGCACCAGTGTTGTTTGTAAAGAAAAAGGACGGGTCGATGAGAATGTGTATTGATTATAGAGAATTGAACAAGGTTACAATTAAGAATCGATACCCGTTACCTAGGATTGATGATCTTTTTTATCAACTCCAAGGAGCTAGATATTTTTCTAAGATCGATTTACGCTCCGGATACCATCAATTTAAGGTACAAGAAGAAGACATACCTAAAACTGCTTTCAGAACTAGGTATGGTCATTACGAGTTTACAGTCACGCCCTTCGGATTAATAAATGCACCTGCCGCATTCATGGACATGATGAATAGAATCTGTAAACCGTACTTGGATAAATTTGTAATTGTTTTTATCGACGATATACTTATTTATTCCAAAAGACAGGACGAGCATTGTCAGCACTTGCATGCACTCTTAACTTTGTTAAGAAGGGAGAAGCTTTACGCAAAATTCTCAAAGTGTGAATTTTGGCTACAAGAAGTGCAATTCCTAGGACACATGGTGAATCACGAAGGTATTCACGTAGATCCTGCTAAAATAGAAGCAATTATCAAATGGAAGGTTCCGCAATCCGCAATAGAAATTAGAAGTTTTATAGGTTTAGCCGGATATTATAAACGGTTTATTAAGGATTTTTCCAAGATAGCTGTACCATTAACTAAGCTAACCTGTAAAGCAGTTAAGTTTGAATGGGGACCTAAGCAAGAAGAAGCTTTTAGGATTTTAAAGCAAAAGTTAACAAATGCCCCAATCCTAGCTTTACCAGAAGGGACTGAAGATTTTGAAGTATACTGTGATGCTTCAAAACTAGGATTAGGATGTGTGCTAATGCAACGCAAGAAGGTAATTGCGTATGCTTTAAGACAATTGAAAAAGCACGAAGAAAACTATACGACTCATGACTTAGAATTAGGAGCCATAATTTTTTCCCTTAAAATTTGGAGACATTATCTTTATGGAAGTAAGTTTACTGTCTATACGGATCACAAAAGTTTAAGATATATATTTGGGCAAAAAGAGTTAAACAAGAGGCAAAGGAGATGGATGGAAATCCTAAGTGACTACGACTGTGATATTCAGTATCACGAAGGAAAAGCAAATGTAGTTGCAGATGCCTTAAGTCGTAAGTACCATGAGAAACAACGACGAGCTCGTGCTCTCAGGTTAAATCTACAATTAGATTTAATGGAACAACTAAAGCAGTTTCAAGAAACGGCAATAGAGGATGATGCTGAAGGAATGAAAGGACGAATAAAAGAATTAGAGCAAGGAGCTGATGGAATTTGGAGATTCCACAAAAGCATAATTTGGGTACCTAAGCAGGGAGAATTAAGAAATAAGATTTTAGAAGAAGCCCATAAATCTAGGTATACTATGCACCCTGGAAACAATAAAATGTACCAAGATTTAAGAAATAACTTCTGGTGGATAGGAATGAAAAAGGACATAGCTCGATATGTTTCTAAATGTCTTACTTGTTCCCAAGTTAAGGCGGAACACCAGAAACCTTCAGGTCTACTACAGCAATTAGAAATGCCTGTATGGAAATGGTTACTCATAACAATGGATTTTGTTACTAAGTTACCCAAAACCAGAAAAGGTAATGATGCGATTTGGGTAATTGTGGATCGATTAACCAAATCAGCTCACTTTCTACCTATGAAAGAAACCTTTAGCATGGAAAGGTTGGCAAAGTTGTATGTAGATGAAGTAGTATCCTTACATGGAGTTCCACTCTCCATTGTATCGGATAGGGATAGTCGTTTCACTTCCCATTTCTGGACTAGTTTTCAAGAAGCAATGGGAACTCGATTAAATTTAAGCACTGCATATCATCCTCAAACAGACGGACAAAGTGAACGGACAATCCAAACTCTGGAAGATATGCTTAGGTCATGTGTGATAGATTTTGGTGAAAATTGGGACGATCACTTACCTTTAATCGAATTCTCCTATAACAATAGTTATCATTCAAGCATCGAAGCTGCCCCATTTGAAGCATTATACGGACGAAAGTGCAGAACCCCAGTTTGTTGGGCAGAAATAGGAAAAAGTCAATTTTCAGGTCCTGAAATAGTACAAGAGACGACCGACAAGATTAACCAAATCAAGGAAAGACTGAAGACGGCTCGAGATCGCCAGAAGAGTTATGCAGACAATTGACGCAAGCCACTGGAATTTCAAATCGGAGATAAAGTACTTTTGAAAGTTTCTCCTTGGAAAGGAGTAGTTCGATTCGGTAAGAAAGGAAAGCTGAGTCCAAGGTACGTAGGACCATTTCTAGTGATCCAACGTATAGGACCAGTTGCTTATCGTTTACAACTACCAGAAGAGTTAGCTGGAGTACATGACGAATTTCATGTATCCAACCTCAAGAAATGCCTATCCGACGAATCTTTGGTTGTACCTCTCCAAAATATAGAGGTAAACGAAAAGTTGAAATTTGTTGAGAAACCTTTTCAAATAGAAGACAGAAAGGTGAAATTTCTCAAACACAAACGGTTAGTACTTGTCAAAGTCAAGTGGGATTCACAGAGAGGACCCGAATACACTTGGGAGCTGAAATCAGAGATAAGGCGAAAATATCCTCACTTATTTCAATGAATCTCGAGGACGAGATTTTAAATAAGGTGGGGAGAATGTAAGGACTCTCAAAATTTTCCTAAAAGTAACCGTAAGTATAATCTCGAACCCTTGAAACCATACTGTGCATGAAAAACCAAGAAAACAAGAAATATGGTCTTCAGGCGGGCCGCGTAAAGGTTAAGCAAACTTTACGCGGGCCGCGTCAACCCTTGGTTTGACCGGATAAGTATCCGGATCCACGTATCACCCACCTGGCCAACCTATGCATGACCATGCAAACCTATACGTAGACTAGGCAGCCACGCGGGCCGCTTAAAGTTTGGGTTGTGGTTTACGCTGGCCGCGTGAGGCCCTATTTTTACCTATAAATAGCTTAGCTCCGGGGCTTTCATTCTGTGTCGACAAAATCTTTCAAAAAACGAAAGTAGAATACTCTGAAGTCGAAATTTCAATTACATTAGCGAGGCGCTGCTACGATACCGGGTATTAACTCGATCGCTGCTACGATTCAATGTCCGATCGATTAAACTATCCAATGGATGTTTAAGTGCTGCCCACATTAAGGTTTATGCTTTGTCATTCATCGTGAATTCGATGGATGTTTAAGTATCGCACTTTGTCATTCGTTGTGAAGGTTTTAATCTCGTGAGTTATCGTAAATTCTGTATTAGTTACTAACTGAGTTCGTGTGCATGTTATTAAATTTAGGTTAAAAGGCTAATCAGTAGGCTAAGCTCTGCTCATATAAATCTGCAATGTGAGTCATTCTCTTTTTATCAACTATTTTACAATACCTCAAATTATTTTCAAATGTTATAATTACAGGGAGTAAGTCATTGATATCTTGAATCACTGGCTAGTGGGGTATTGTGCACATTACTAATTTTCTTCCGGTTACGTTCATTGACCTAACCGGGATAATCACTGTTAGGTTCATTGACCTACAGGGATAATCATCACTACTTGGGGCGGGACCCAATAGTGGTATGACCATCGTCACCATTGTGACACGGCGCCAGATAAAAATAAGATAGAAGCCATTGTAATCGCGCTTATGTTGTAATTAATAACTATGCGTCATTTTATGCAAATTGAATGATTCACCAGTATTTCCCAGCTGACAAAATATTTTTAAAACATGTTTCAGGCGACCTGATGTAAATCAAGGAAAATGTGCTATGGAGCACTATCAAGCTTGAAGAGGTGGCTCAGTTAAAAATAAATAAACATGTTTTAATAAATCAGGGAATTTCCTAGTTAAATTCCTCTATTGTAAATTACAGGGTTTATCTCCAAATTATGAAATAAAATAATTGGGCACTTGAGCTTTTTAAAGATCTTGTTAAAAATCTTCCGCTGTCGCATTATTGATACCACGGGTTCCTATCCCGCGGCTCCTGACCGGGTCAAACCAGGGCTGGGGCCGTTACAGAAGGATATTGGGTCAAGTTCTGAGGAAGAAGAAAAGAGCTCATTCTGGAAGCAATCAAACAAGGCGTTCTTTGCAGAAAAACAAAAGTTTGAAAAGTATGGAGCTAATCAGAAAAGGGAGGCAAGAACCTGTTACCGATGTCAAGAAGTTGGTCACATCGCCTGGAACTGTCCAATGGCTACCAACACAAAACAGGAAGTTGTTTCTAAACTCAAAGAGAAAGTTGTTGATAAAACTGAACCACCAACTGAAAAATTCAAAGTGTTTAAAAATTCAACATATGAAGTTGGTGAATGTTCGAAAAGGTTTTACAAGAGAAGAGTAAATCTTAACAACCAAACATGGGTTGTTAAGAAATCAGATGTGAAACCTGGCGATGAATCTGACTCGTCAAAGTCAGAGGAGCCACCAGTTGAACCAAAAGTCGAAAATTCAGTACCGCCAATGGATGATGTCAACTTTCCACCATTGCGTGCTGAAAATTTAAAATCAAAAGTTGGAAAAGTGGAAATTTCGAATCAATTCTATTCTGAAAAGAAAGAATTTAATGTCGAAAAGGCTTTTAACGACAAAGTGAAAAATATTTTTGGAAAAATGGTCGAGGGTAAGGCCAAAGGGGTAAAAGATTTTTATGAAGAAAAAAGGAATATTCAAACCCCGAGTGAAACTGAGAAGGTCACACCCAAAGTTGGTCAGGCTTAGGTGTTTGTATTTCATATGTAAAAATCCTGACTTGCCGGAGCTTCCAAGTTGGTAATCGTGGAGCATGAATCGGCATCTTTCTCAATAATCTCAAATATTGTTATATTTCAATTTACAAATGGTTGGTTGTTAAGTGAACATACAAGTGTATGTACTTACAAGTGGTTAATCAAGGTCATTCAGTCGAACTTGATTTAACTTTCATACAAGTGATTGAAAAACATTGTGATGAAACCCCTAACCTACAAGTGGTTTGTGAATTTCAACAAAACTTATTTTCCAGAAAAACCATTTTGATTAAAACAAACTTAAGTGTTTTGAAATCATAATGGGAAAATAGTTTGTTGTCAGGGGGAGTTCTGATTGTTTATGCCAAGTGGATGGCGATTTGAAGCAGTTCACAACAGTTGTCACTTTATTTGTACAGTTTGTTTTCAAATTTTCCTTGAAAATAAAAAATTGAAACATATTTTTGATTTTAGGGGGGGGGGGGGGGGTAAAAATTTAGAAATTTCAAAAATTTGAAAAAGCCAAAAACATGATAAAATCTCAAAATCCAAAAACATTGAAAAAATGAAAAAGAGTTTTGTTGTGAAAAAATGGAAATGATAGTACATCAGTGGACAATCACGGCATGCTAAAGAATTGGAAAGTCAAATGTGATAAACGATCTCACTGACGATATGCCAGTAGGTTTTTACACGCTTAGTAGATTGTATTCGAGATATAAACCTAAATATCAAACTTGCTTATTTTGTGGGGAACATCTCTCGGATATATAGGTAACCCCTGAAATCTTGTTTGAAGGGCTTTCTATTTCTGACATACTAGGTCTTTGTGCGTGGTGATATCTGGGGTATTATACCAGGACTTCTGATTTTGCGGGAGCAATAGCCTAGTCCTCGTATAATACTTTGCATTGCTTTAATCTTAAAGCCCACCTTCAGCATAAAAAATGATGAAACATTGAAAAATGCTAATCATGTGCTGTTGAAGAAAAAATTCTCTAAAGGGAACACACCTAAAGTCGAACCATCATCTCTCTGATTTTGCGGAAGCAATAGCATGAGCTCTCATGGTTTCGCATTTAACCCTTTTACAAATATCATTAGTGTACATTCACCTGTAAGACTGAATATAGGAGTCTGGATACGGGAGTATATTCTGAGGTGGGACACACGAATAAGTTTAAGTTCTTAAAACACTAATCTCGTATCTCGAAACAGTTGAACTTTGTGTGAAAATTTAAGTGGATCAGTTTACTGACAATCTAAGTGAATCGTTTAGAACTTAAAATGTTTAAAGCTTAACGGTGTTAGTGATTTGTCAAAAACTGATATGATCCTCTTACACAAACTCACAAAAATATTGTTTGTAAATATTTCGTTATTGTTTTCTTTTAAAAACAAAAATCCAAAAATATTTTCGGAATGTTTTAGCATAAAATTTTTGAAAATACAAAAAGATTTTCGACAACTGATGTTGGAAAGCTGATTTTCAAAGTTTCTAGTGCTGAACATGATGAACAACAGGGTTGGGAGAGTCTATTTGAAACGAGAAAAGATTTTGAAATGAAAATGTCAAATCTGAATGTTTTTCTTACAAGTGGTCATCAGAAATTATAAATGTTAAATCATTTTGAACGATACCTGCAAAGTGGTTTATAAATTTGTCAAATCGTTAAATTCGTGAAATTTATTCTGAGGTAGAGTTTGTGCAGGCAGAAGCAGCCAGGGTTCAATTTCTGAAGACTTTCCACATAAAGCCTGAGCAGAGAGTGAGCCAGGTCACAATCCTAGAATGAAAGCTATGTCAGATTGCGATCCCGGAATGACTTAAGGGGGAGTCTGCTAGCAAAGGGGAGTCTGAAGATGATAGAGCCAGTTTCGAATCCTACTGTCCGAGCCAGTTGCTGTTGCTGAAGAGTGAGAGAAAGAGAAGATTGAAGATTGTAAGATCAACATTCAAGGGGGAGCTTGAATGGTAAAGAGCCAGGTTGAGATTCTGGTAGAAAAAAAGATTGAGGATGCTTACACTATCAGATACTTTGGGAATAGCACAAAGACTGATCAAGACTGAAGATCTGACATACCGAAGACTCGACACTGAAGACTTCGTCAACATCCAAGGGGGAGTCTGTTGGTGCATATGTCTGTCGACTTCGTCTTGTATCGAGTCTTGTAATAGATTAGATAGATCAGGGCACGTTATACGAGAAAAATGTGAAATATATGGGAAATGTCCATTTCGCACGAAATGGAAGATGTTGCCATTTCGCACGAAATGGCACATGCCATTTCGTGTGAGTCCATCTCGTGTGGAATGGGTTGCCTATAAATACATGCCTTGTTCATTTCATTTGTAACTTTGTGATTCCGGTACCGAGGTGCTGCCGAAGTGTCTCCAGGCTGTAAAACGTTGTTATATCAATAAACAAGACAATTAGAGTGTATATCAAGCTGATTCAAAGTCGATACGTTTGTTTCCGCCTCTCGTATTGATTAGAACTCTTCTGAACGACTCGTTTTGGTCGTGCAAACGATCCTACAGTATGTGAACTAATGAATATCTAAAACACTTGATCATCCTCTTTTGAAATAAGCTAACAACTAGGTCCGATTTTCATGGGAGACCACGCCCAAGCTCATGAACGTTAGTGTAATTCATCACGTGCAACATCTCTAACAAATATTGACCGAGATTCCAGCTATGACTATGTCCACGTCGTTCACACCTGCATGGAACATTAGAAAACACAGAGAACAATTGTTAGCAAACATAAGTAAATATAAGGATCCTTGATCCTTAGGCTTCCTGCACTATCCGCTAAGGATAAGTGATCCAGGCAACACTTAAGGATAAATGATCCATAGTTAGCAAAACCTTTGCCCTAACAAATATTAGTCAAGATAGTCAATTGGGCTGATATAAGTAGAGAAGTTCACTTGTAATCAAAGGCATTCAGAAATTAATAAGAATCTTCTTCCCTCAATCTCTCTTTAACAGATTTAACTAACTTTCGGAAGTCGTTCTTCACTAAGATTTCTCTGAGTGTTAATGGTGTTCTTTCATTGATTTCAATCAGATGAGCAATCAACAATCACACTAGACCACATCAGAGGAGCAATCAATAATCACACTAGGAGTTTTTTGCAGAAGTAAGGGGTTTAAGTCCCAGAGAGTGATTTTAGGTGTACTGCAAGAAAAAAAGCACCTTTAAGTAGTTCTCCATTCAGATCAGCGAACCTTCACAAGAATTCTGCCAAAATCCTGTTCAAGCTGAGACCTCCCTGACAAACACTGAACCTTACTGCTTCAATCAGCGAATTAAATAGAACCTCGCTGATCAGATTAACAAGTTTTGAAACCTCGCTGATTTGATGAACATACTTTAAAACCTCGCTGGTTTGATGAACAAATTAATCAAGCTTCGCTGATTTGAACAACAAGCTTTGAAGAAGCTCGCTGATTTCAACAACAAACTCGAAGAAGATCGCTGATATTAATGGCAAAGCCTCGCTGATTTTAACAACTATGTTAAACAGCCTCGCTGATTTGAATGGCAAAGTTATGAAGGCTCGCTGATTTTAACCACTATTTTAAAGAGCCTCGCTGAATAATTTTTGAAGGTGCAGGTTCACGTGAATGCTTTTCAGTTTTTGTCTTGCAGCCTTCCATCACCCACATGCAGCATTGATAATTTAAAAAATAGAGATGTGTGTGAATGACAAAGTTTGAAATAGGGAAATAGTTTTTTTTTTTTTCAGAGAGAAGTCTCTTCAATTTGAATTGAGTTTTGCAGCATTCATTTAACCATATGTATGATACGCAGAGGGAAATAATATTTTGTATAGAGCCATCTAATCACCCCTTACAATTTTTGTACAATTCAGAATAGTAGTTTGTAGAATACTATGGTTTATCAGATTATCAATGGAATCTACTTACCTTTCTTGCTACATATATGTACATAGAATGAGGTTTGTTGATACAATAAAAACCGTAGCTAAGAAACTTTCACACAAAACCTCACTCTAGTTTAAGCAGACACAAGAAGATCTCAAACTTAAAAATGAGTTATCAATTGAATCCTGGTCCTCTCAGTAACGAGGTTTTGTTTTTACACAAGGAACACCGTGCGTTAGAGGTTTATAATAACCCGAAAAATTTCCGGTCTCCCATAAACATCAAGCGTTCTGATTGTTCCTTTTGGAAGTTGGTGAGGCAAAATCCTATAGGACCACATGTGGAAGGTTATATACGTGAAGCAGGGTTTGGTGGGGTGCTGGATAGTGGGTACCGTTATATAGACCATGTGTTAAAAACGGCGTTGGTTGAGCGGTGGAGGCCTGAAACCCACACGTTTCATCTCCCAATGGGGGAAACAACTGTCACGTTATAGGACGTTAACGTCTTGTGGGGCTTACCAATTGAGGGGGTGCCGGTATGTGGGGCGGATAACGCCCTTACATTTTCTGAGGCTGTCAACGCGTGTGAAACCCTGCTTGGGTTCACTCCGGTGGAAAATCAGCTCAACGGTAAACAAGTTAGTTCTGTCCGTATTATCGCTGAGTTAAAGTCTACTTTTTCTGAAGTAGAGGGAACGGACGATCAGTGCATTATACGTGCACGTTTAATAATATTTTATCTAATAGGTTGTACATTTTTTCCAGATAATTCGAACAACTGGATTAAACTTCATTTTTTACAATACTTAGAGAATTTAAGTTCGTGTGCTAATATTAGCTGGGGCAGTGCTGTTTTAAGCTGTCTCTACAAAACCCTATATAACGTTACAACACCCGATGCCGTAAGCGTTATCGGACCAATGTCAATTATACAAGTGTGGGCCTGGGAGAGGATCCGTTGTGTTGCACCGGAGCCCTACCACTGGTTTAATTACGACGCGCCTTTAGCTGCTCGGTATGTTGTAAGCTGATTAAGTATAAAATTGTTTAGGAAAATATTAGAAAAACTTAAATATATAATATTAAGTTTTTGCACTTATTATTTTTTTTAGCTGGAAGGGGAACCTTAATTATGTTGACGCCCCCACACACTGTCTTAGATCTTATCGATCTCAACTTCAGTCGGTTCGCGAGGGGATGGTACGCTAGTTTTAGGAAAATACATGTAATTTTCTGTATTTATTTCTAAACTATTTATTTTTTAATGCAGTTTATTTGGACACCGTACGATGATGTTGTCGGTAGACTCCCGGGTATTTGCACTAGTGGGAGTGATAGTTGGAGGAGCACATGCCCGCTGATTTACTGGGAAAATGTCGAGCATCATTACCCGCAACAGGTTATGCGACAGTTTGGCATGGTTCAGCATATACCTCCCAGTATACCATTAACCGTTGAAGAGCTTGCCAGACTACATAAAACCACCCGGAATGGGAAAACTGGATGGGATTGGACCATACGACACGATGTTTATCTTTGTGCTTGGTACCATCGTCATGACTCGGTTGTCGAGGGAGAAACAATAACCTCTTATCCGGTCGCAGACGATTATATGTATTGGTTCATGCACCATACAGTTCTCTATCTGACAAATCCAAGGTCCTCGGCAGTTCCAATGCGTGGTTTCCAAGATGATGGGGCTCGTGCCCAAATGCAGGTATATATATTTGTTTAGATTTATTCATGTTAGAATGTCTAAATTAATACGTTGTGAACTAACTATTTTTTTTATTTATTTAGACGGATGCAATGGGGGTAATACAACGGTTTGATGATCTGGAGTTGGCCCAAGCTGCCGCTTATCGAGCTACGGAAATGTCACGGCAAGAAGGATACTCACAATATCCGAGTCACTTGACAACAGACCATGTTGACCTAACGCCTATTCCTCGTCTGCAAAGGTTACGCAGGCGACGACAACGTCAGCAAGGAGGTTCAAATGTTGACGAGGGTGGAGGTTCAAATTGGGGCATGAATATGGAACAAGGGGGCCGTAATTTGTGAACAAAAGTCAAATTGATGATCAATGGCGTATCCTCGAGTTAGACAATATGGTTGGAAGTGGTAATTTGGGTGTGAATCAAAATTATAATGATGTTGACCACCCAGATTTTTGGGCTGCTAATAGAATATCCGACCTTATCGGTGGGGACGTTAATACTGTGGTTACTAACAACCAAATATATACCGCGAATGTCCAAAATAATCCGCCGGTGTATACAACCCCCGAATCACAAATGTTGACGTTTTTTTCCGGATACCCAGGCTGACTTCAATTATTTTCCACCACATCAAAGTTCGGAAGATCCTCTAGCACATTACTCAAATGTAGAACCCACTCCCTTGGAATGGGGACTTGATTTAGATTTGAACCTATTTAATCATCCACCCCCATCCAACTAAGTTTGTTGTACATTATTGTATTTCCATAAGCAGACATTATTTTATATGAATATTTAGTTGCTACTTTACTTAATTTTGTCAGTATTTGATTTGAATATTAAGTTGTTGATATTTTAATCTATTTCATACCACTATAAATACATCCCCACTTTCCCATCTCACAACCACACAAAAACTTCACTCACATTCTTCAACCATGGCACACCGTCGCGACAAGCAAGTTTCCGATGAACAACACAATCCGCTTCTCATCCCGAAAATGTCAAGTATGATAATAAATAAGTTAAGGCGTCCAAGCAGTCAGCCCAACACCTCATCTTCTGATTCTCTTACCCGAAACGTTATCCAACATAACCCTGGGTCGTCCTTGCATAAGTCGACGACAGAACCGGCCGAAAATCGTGTAGAAGGTAGTATTTTTGGTGTTCCAACAGATGAGTCCGGGAAATGGTCAACTGATGTTGAAGAATTTTACTGCAACGGGGATTCTCCATTTTGCTATTCTCGTTTCTTAGGTGAAATACCGCTATATAGAAACTTCTGGGGTAGTCTTTTAGGCTACGAGTCATACGATTGCCTAAATGACCTTGTAAGCTTACAAAGATATATTTGTTATTATATTAATGCCATACCAAGCACTGACTGTATTTATTTTTATCATTCTGCAGCATGTTGAAGCGTAGACCTTAAGGCTAATGCGTCTTAGACATTCCAAAATTTTAAATAACCCGTCTAATAAATTGCCTTGGACGGTGTTACCCCGCAATTTTATGAAGATGTTTGTTACACCCAGGACTGTTTAAGGGCGTTAGACATGGCTGGAAGGAAGGAACCATATCCTCCATTTTGGGATGTTGATTATTTGTATATCCCGTTATTCATGAAGCAAGAGGACTGGTTACTATTTCATGTCGATATGTTTAACATGGAAATTACTCAATTTTGGACTGATAAAAGATGGGGAAATGAAAAACGATGGCTGGTTGATCACGTTATGGACATTTTTCTGATCTTCTTTAAGAACTTTTTGTACCAGATTAACTATTGGCGAAACTCGAAATACTGCACAAATAAAAAAATTTCCTTTGGTGTAGTTCAAGATGTTGTGCCTCAGGACAACGGTAACATTGCTAATTCAGGGGTGCTTGTTTGTATGATGATGGAGAACCTCGTAAGAGGCAAGTCCCTCCATGTAGACAGTGATGTTGAAGACGCTTGTATCAAGTATCGGCGCCACATGGCTAACGAGTTGTATAAATGGCGTTGTTTGTAGCCATTCGGCTTTTATTTTTATCCTTGTATTTTGTTTATGTTGTTTATTTTGTTTTGGTAAAAAACGACCAAGCTGGCATTTTTCGTGGCTGTTTCCTCACCCGTGCGGCTCCCGCCACCGGCATCGTTTGTCTCTAGGTTATAAGAAGGGGTAAATTTGTCCTTGGACCAGAGGCGTCTTCTCGGTGGAAAGCATTTCAGCTCATTATGAGGGGCCCAAAAGTCGTTAAAACTCATTTTTTTTTGTTTTGGCAAAAAACGATTAAGCTGGCCTTTTTCATTGTCGTTTCCTCATCCGTGCGGCTCCCGCCACAGGCATCGTTTGTCTGTAGGTTATAAGTAGGGGTAAATTTGTCCCTGGACCAGGGGCGTCTTCTCGGCGGAAAGCATTTCGGCTCATTATGAGGGGCCCGAAAGTCATTAAAACTGATTTTTTTTGTTTTGGCAAAAAACGACCAAGCTGGCCTTTTTCGTGGCCGTTTCCTCACCCGTGCGGTTCCCACCACCGGCATCGTTTGTCTCTAGGTTATAAGGAGGGGTAAATTTATCCCTGGACCAGGGGCGTCTTCTTCGCGGAAAGCATTTCGGCTCATTATGAGGGGCCCGAAAGTCGTTACAACTCATTTTTTTGTTTTGGCAAAAAACGACTAAGCTGGCCTTTTTCGTGGCCGTTTACTCACCCGTACGGCTCCCACCACCGGCATCGTTTGTCTCTAACTTATAAGGAGGGGTAAATTTGTCCCTGGACCAGGGGCGTCTTCTCGGCGGAAAGCATTTCGGCTCATTATGAGGGGCCCGAAAGTCGTTACAACTCATTTTTTTGTTTTGGCAAAAAACGACCAAGCTGGCCCAAATTATTTATTAATTTAAACATAATACATAAGGGATGATTACAAATTGTTGTATTACATGTTTGCCGGTGAAAACCTTGTTGCATAGAACTCTTCCGCCATCTCCCGTCTATATTTCGCGCAAGATTCTTCAAGATCCCCATCAATCCAGAGCTGGTTGTCATTAACTAGTTAACTCAATAGCATACAAACTAACACCCCAGAATTAGCTCATGGGTTTTCCTTATCATGCTGGCAAACTTCAGTATGTGTCACCATTGTCTTCTCCATGTATGGTCGCCCAGAATGTTCCAGTACAGAATTTGGTCCAAAAACATTTTGAATAATGATTCAAATTTTAGAAGGGTTGGGTACACCCTAACTTGAATCAAGCTCGACCCATCAGAACTGTTTGAACCCCATGCTCCAGTGAAGTACAATGTAAGGTCAAGTGTCCGCATATCAACACGAACCATGAACCAGTCTCGTATGTCAACACATATTGGAATATAAACCTGAGACAAAAACTAAAAAATTAAGGATATTTTCTTTTAAAAGGACATGTTTATGTAAGTGTTACCGTATCGATGTCCCAAAAACGGAGGGTAATGTTCCTTTAATCCAATCGCAAAGGGTAACGCACGGTGGTTCAGATTCTCACCCATAAGGTCCAGGAATTGCGGTGGCAGAATCGTCCATGGAAACAGTTCTGGTTTTCTACATTTTGTTATTAGAACCCATCTGAACCTCATCATTCTGGTAACCCAACCACGCACATGTTGCAATTAATGACATAATAATTAATGACTTTTTTTGCGGTAGCTATACTTAAAGTACTTACCAGGGGCGACAAGTAACCGTAGTTCTCGTATCCAAGTAAGGCACCCCAAAATTCCGAGCCAAGTTGTCTTCTTCCGAGGAATCCACTATAACAGAAAGAACAATCCGCGTTTTCATAGAATGCCATTACATTTTTTTACCACGAACTAGACTCTTTTGTTGGGTGATAATACCAGCGTCTCTTACTGGGGATCTTTTCAGGAGGAGTATCAGGAACTTCCTCCAGCTCCAAGAACGAGTTTTCAGGGTCCCCCATTTTATATGGTAAAAACTTGTTGGGTGTGTTTGGTGCAATTTGAGATAGAGGTATGTGCCAATATTTATAGTGGAGCGGGCATCTCTAGAAGATTGCCAGGTGTAATCGAACCACTGGGCCATCATTTATTAAAAAAGTATTTTAAATAGAATTTTATTTTTTTATTCCCTATAAATACCTAATTTGGTTTCCACATCCAACACTAACTACCTAACACCCCCTTCTACAACACCCTTGTGTTCTGACTTGAAATGGATCATCGAGGTAAGAAACGGTTACCTCCCTTCTCCTACTTTCAAAACAACGAGATGACGGAAGAGGACATCCAAGCTTGTCTTGAATGGCAACCACCTCCAAAGGTACCTGATTTAGGGGTAGGCGAGACATCGAAAACTCCGGAAGCTGTCAGAGAACAAGGTTCGTCTTCCGGTGCTGTTGTTAATCCCCAACTGATCAAACAGAGGAAACCACAGGGGAAAAAGAAACAAGTTGAAGAAATTCCGGTTGTTAAGAAAGATGATGATGCTACTGTGGAAGAACTTGACTTCAACCCTAACCCAGAGGAGGATTACGACCCGGAAGTCTTGAAGGATGCAGGGAACTATGAAGAAGAAGAAGAAGATTGGTCCTGTGTTTGGCACAACCCATATTCAGGAGAAGAGTCAGACTTTGAACTAGCATCTAGAGGAGACTGCCATTGGAAATAGGGTTGTTCAATTTGTTGCAGCATGTTGGTTGTTGTCGTTTGTGTTTAGTTGAATGTTTGCTATCGTCTGTTATGTCACTACTTTATGTTTACTAGAATGTTCCGGGTCGTTTGTTTTATTAGCACTGTATGTTTAGTTGAATGTTATTCTCGTTTATTGTATCACCAGTATAAGTTTAGTAGTATTCTAATAATTACCCCTACATTTCTCCACTCTATAAATACCACCTATCACACTAATATATCTTCACATCTTCACCTCACCTCTCAAGTCATTCAGATGGCAGATGCTGATAACGAATTCCACATTCATTTTCGTTTGCATATACATGAAGGGGAGCCAGACCCTGCCAATGTTGAACCACAACCCAACCGTAACTTTGTTAAACCACAACCCAACCGTAACTTTGTTGAACCACAACCCAACCGTAACCATATTGCTCGACAGGCAAACCCTAACAGTGTTTTCCCCTCCACTGAACAGCGGAGTGCCCGTCCCAGACATTCACCGCTAGACCAACATCGTTACCGTCCACATCATCTTAGTCAGGAACATCAAAATCAAACTTCCATCATGGCAGCACCACAACACCCCTCTTTTGTGCAAAACCCTAATCGCCCGTACATCTCAGTTGTCGAATGAAGAGCAGCCTTACCTTGTATTATCCGACCTATATGCAGGTATGGACACCATTACTACTGTAGGCATACTGAGCAATCCGACAGCGATCGCGACTCAAACGCGTTATTAGACGACGCAGTGGTTAGTGATGATCCATGGGAGCAGTATCAGAATTACGATAGCGATTCTGATTCATCCTTTTGATTCCATATTCTACTGTAGCTGTTGTCTTATGTATTTCAATTCAATAATATTTGTGTTGTTGTGTTTAATGTTTCATAGTGAATTTTGGAAAAACTGTCTTAAATGTTAAATTACACCAATTCATAATTCAAACAGAAATACTAAACACAAAACATAGGAGGATACACCTAACACTTAACAGTAAAAACCAGAACAACATACTAACTTAACGTCGGCCACAGGTCTTCCTGTTGTGCCTTGCTTCTCCACATCTGCTGCATCGACGTCCCTGGAATGATAGGCTTAGAAGACCAATTGTTAACTTCAACACAAACAATAATAATTGGCAGCACAAGAAAAGATAACATAAAAACCACAAACGAACCACAAAAACATAATAAATTAATGTCGGCCACAGGTCTTCCTGTTGTGGCCTGTTTCTCCACATCTGCTGTATCGACGGACCTGGGGTTCGTCGTGGTAGTTAACATCCATCTCATTTTGAATTCTTCTTACACGAACCATACCACGGTGTGTTATAACCCTTGAATTCTCCACTGCGGTTCTTCCCACTCTTCCTTAGGGCCTAGCATGTAAAAAAGCCCGCTGTACTGTTCCAGATAGGTAGTAGTGTGGAATTTTGAATTCGTAACCTCGTGTGGTTCCTCACCCCTCCATGAGCAAACAGCAATGGCGTGAGAACAAGGAAATCTGAGCATTTGCCATTTCCCACATGAGCACCACCTACGACTGTATTCAACGGTGTACTCATACCACCATGATCGTTCGCTTCGTCCCTTGAAACAACTGAGTAGCGAGCATCTGTGACATCATACACGGACACTTCATGTTGCATTTCCACCGAATACAGTTTGTTAAACCTGGACCAAATGCGAGGGGGTAGAGGGGTGTTGCAAGTTTGGGCCATGTGCGAGTGCCTGGCATACTCGGATACGTCTTTGGTAAACGTATAATGAATTAACGCTTTTATAGGAAGCAGTCTTGCTTCGCGTAAGACGTTATTCATAGACTAGGATATGTTCGTCGTTAGGTTGCCCCAACGCCTGTTTCTATGGTCGTGAACAATAGTCCACTTAGTTTTGTCGATGTTGTTCGGATAGTCCCAAGCTGCCTGATCTAGCATTCGCATTTCCCTCACAGCCCAACGATACCTTGATGGTTGACTTGTGCTCCCAATCATCCAACACAGCTTCCTGAGGCTTTTACTCTTATACTTTCCACTGAAATTGCTTCTTACATGTCGAAGACAATAATGATGGTACGCCTTTGGTTCCTTCCAATATTCGAGGTTCTCCATGGCATTAATTATTCCAGCATAACGGTCTGATAGAACACATATTTTACTAGTACAGTTTGTGGTGATGTATTCCTTCAAATTTTGGAAAAACCAACACCAACTATGAATAGTCTCTTCGTCAACCAGAGCGTACGCCAATGGCATTATGTAGTTGTTGGGGATTTTGGTTACCACAACCAACAACTTGCCGCGGTACGGACCTTTCAAGTGTGTGCCATCCACGAAGATTACAGGCTGTCATAGACGGAACACACTAATAGAGGGACCGAAGGCCCAAAAAACATATTTGAATGTTGGATGTCCTGGACCCGAATGTGGGTGATGAAACCAGTTAACCACCGTACCAGGGTTTCGAGACTGAACCGTAACACGTACTTCGGGAGATCCGCAAAGTTGTTGTCCCAAGTTCCATATATCCTCTCAATTGCCTTTCTTCTGCCACACCACGCCTGTGTATACATAACATCGACGGACATCGTTTGCTTTATGAACGTCCTGATGTGTTTTACCTTCAACGCGATGTCTGTATGAATTTGTGGAAGGATGTTTGCAGCGATATCCTTAGATCTAAGGCATATGTTGTTGTTGCGCACCACAGTTGAATAACAATTGTGGGCAGGTGCCCAGTTGGTAATCTGCCACAGGTGTTGGAGTTTTTATTTTGATGCGGTTGCTTGCCATTGGCAAACAGGAGCACCAGGGAAAGTGTTTTTATAATTTTTGTTTCTCGTGTAGCATTTAACTTTGTATAAAGTTGGTTTGCTATCCACCACGAATATTTCCCTTCCTCGGCGAATGTTCCACTCTCGAACAGCAAGGTCCACATCCTGTTTGGACTTGAAAAACATCCCTAGACGAATTTGTTTTGCTTTTGGATTTCATATGTCCATTGGGTTATCTTCATAATCCGGAAACATGTAATCCTGAAGCCCCTCATCCTCTTGGGGGTCATCATGTGGACCTGCAAAGATAGGCCTAGAATGTGTTGGCTGAGACAGGGTCAACGCAGTTTGTTCGTTGACTACGGCTTCGTCGTCAGAAGAGGCGTCATCTGATGGGGGGCCTCCTCACTTTCTGAATTGTCTTCTGTGCTGTAAACTTCTGACTCATCAAATTCGTCGTTTTTGTCGTCACCAACTACAAATTGAGAAGCAGGACCGACTAGGTTCTCAACAAACGGCATGAGGTGGTGTTCTTGAGTTGTTTGCCCATCTCCTTCACCATCATCATCGGATAACTGGGTGTCAACAACATTACGTTGTGTTATGTCATGGAGAAGGTTTGTAAAACTAATATGATAGAGGGGATTAACTGCCTCACATTGAACGTAAATCTCGACAATGAATTTGCCTTGAGACACTCCGGCTAAATAGTGCAACATTTCGACGCCATCTTCATTGAAAATTTTTGTTGTCTGAGATGTCCCTTGATACGTGTACCCTAATAACATCGAAACCACAATAGATTCTTTCTGTAGTCGAACAGGATTACAGATTGAATCGACCAATTCCTCATAAGACATTTTATGTCGCATAAGGAATGTGGTTGTTAGCATGGATTGGTCAAATTGAACAACCACGTTTACAAAAGAAAAGGCACCACCCCAGTAAAGTCTAACGAGGTATGGCCGAAAAGAATCCATTAATTAACAATAGGAAATTTGGCAAAAAATTGATAGGATGAAGTGAAAAACGAAAAGTTGTTGTGGTTATTAGGATGAGCTGAAAAAATAAGGTTGTTGTGGTACTTCAATCTTGATGTGGGTTGACACCATAATCCCATGGGTATTTATAGTGGTGAGGACCCAGAATTTTGCTGGAGCCCACCACCACGTGGGTTGAAAATATATAACTATTCTGTTTTAAATATTCAGACAACAATAAATATTATTTTTCACAAACAGTTAACTAATTCAAAAATATTACAGTATTATTTGTATTAACGAATTCAACAACACAAGATGGTACACCACCAAATTTAACGAACTTTTTTATTAGGTAATTCAACAATATTACAACATTACAATAGGATCTATCAATCTCGCAACATTGCATACGTGCAGAAATACATTGTTACTTAACAAAGCATTTCTAATGGAGAGGTGCCAAACATAAACTAAATGAATTTAAACCCGTTCGGTTTCTTCATATTTCGAGTTTCGATATAAGGTCAAAAGGCTATCACTGGCTCTTCGACCCGTAAAGTGATATGGAACGGGTTGTTCGCACCGTCCGATTCTGCAGCTTCGGTGATGTTTGAGGATTTGCAAAAGCCTAGATACGCATGACAGGGAAGGTTGAACAAAAACCAGGCTGATGCAGTAGGAGTGAACAACATTACAATAGGATCTAATCAACACATTTTCATCCCCAAATCACATGGGATAAAATGCGACTTGAAATGTGTTATGATCCAAATCTCCTACCGAAAACGGGGGTGATGATGACTATTCTACAGGCCCATACCCCTACCAGAAGCTGCAGAATCCTTTAAAGCTTAGAAAAACGTTATAAACCGCCCAACCCCCTGAGCGACTGAATCTGAAGACTCAGTAGCAGCTGTAGAAACATCCACAGCACCAGTTGAGTCATTGTAACGATACACATTACGTGAGCGGGTGGTAGATGAGAGCTATCATTCTCCTCCCCACAAACTCTTCTCACTATGTGTTCAAAATTTAAAACTGAGAAAAACGTCATGTTCAAAGAAGTCCCAAATAATCTTTTGGTCCAGTGCACGTAAACTGCTTCATAATCTCTCAAACTCATTTAACAAAAACAGCTTCATACTCTCTCACAAGTTACATTTGTTGCTGGGTAATTTAAACATCATATTTGATTGTCTTCATTCTCACAGAAGGTGTTTCAATACTTAGACATACCATTCTCTATTTCTTATAGCAAAACACAACGACCCACTTCTAAAAATCGAATTTCATTTAAAATTGCTGTTAAAAACAGCGAAGAAATTGAAGATTGCAAACAAAAAAAGCAAACTTCTTCAAGATTGCTATTAAAATAAGCGAACTTCATTAAGATCTGAGTTCAAATCAACGAGCCTTTGAAGATTGCCCTTCAAATCAGCAACCTTCTTCAAGATTGCCATTAATATCAGCGATCTTCTTCAAGTTTGTGGTTGAAATCAGCGATCTTCTTCAAGTTTGTGATTGAAATCAGCGAAGCTTGATTAAATTGTTCATCAAATCAGCAAGGTTTCAAAGCTTGTTAATCTGATCAGCGAGGTTCTATTTAATTCGCTGATTGAATCAGCGAGGTTCAGTGATTGGCAGGGATGTCTCAACTTTAACAGGATTTTGGCAGAATTCTTGTGAAGGTTCGCCGATCTGAATGGAGAACTACCTAAAGGTGCTTTTTTTCCTGCAGTACACCTAAAATCACTCATTGGGGACTCAAACCCCCTACTTCTGCAAAAAAAACTCTCACACTAGACCACGGGGCTATGGGTAGGTAAACATATAACTTGAATCTTGGGCTAGTAACAACAACATTTTCTTGTTGTTATCGGATCACTGACGAATCAGTAGAGTATCATCGTGCCACCAGCGAAACCACCCGATCATATCATTTTCACTAGACTACACCAATTCAGGAGTAAACCCTAATAAATCTAGAAAAACCCTTTGTAAGAATCGAGCACAGGATCTTATGGTTTCTAAGCTTTATCCCACCCCTAACATGCCCAACATTTTATTATTTTATTGTTTTGAATGTCATCAACGGATCTTCAGACCCTGCTAATTCATGAAATACAAACTCACTCAACAAATTTGATATTCTATTCTTCGCTTCCATTCTAATTCTTGCAATTTCGTCAACCAGAATCAAATTTCAAGAAATAATGTGTTTCGTATTATAATCATGGAAAAACCCTAATTTCGCTACTCAAATTTCCCATTTACCCATTTATAACATCCAAGAAAAGCGTCAACTTGCATGAACAAACAGTATCTTCTTCTTCTTCTTCAAAGATCATAACCATGAAAAACAATTCAGTTATACACTTCTTCTTCTTCTTGCTGTTTCTTCTAACTACATTCCAACAGCATCAGCAAATCATCCCATTAAATTCACGGGCAGAACGGGCAGCTCTGATCCAACTCAGATCATCACTAGGGTTAAAAACCAAAGATTGGCCCATAAAATCCGACCCATGTTTAACATGGATCGGTGTTCATTGTCAACATGGTAGTGTTAACAGGATCAGTATTTCCGGGCTTAAAAGAACCCGAGTTGGGAATCAGAACACAAGTTTTACAGTTGATTCTCTTGCCAATTTTACCAACTTGGTTTTGTTTAATGCCTCAGGATTCTCACTTCATGGGTCTATGCCGAATTGGTTTGGAATTCGGCTTCAATCGCTTCGGGTTCTTGATCTTAGATTCTGTGGAATATCTGGTGGTATTCCTGTTAGTGTTGGGAATATGTCTAATCTTAGTGAATTGTATTTGTCTGATAACAATCTTGTGGGTAGTGTTCCATCTAGTTTGGGCTTGTTATCGCGGCTTTCGGTTCTTGATCTGTCAAGAAATGCGCTTACTGGTGTGATCCCTTCTTCGTTCGGGAGCCTGTTAAACCTTCGATACTTGAATGTTTCCTGTAACAGTCTGTTTTCTTCGGTCCCCACTCAACTTGGTAATCTTGCTAGTTTGGTTGTTCTTGATCTGAGTTCTAATTCGTTTACGGGAACCGTGCCTATAGAGTTCGGAAGTTTGAGGAATTTGGAGAGGATGGTGATTCGAAACAATAGCTTCGCGGGTGATCTTCCTGACGCGTTATGGTCACTACCTGCTTTAACTTTTCTTGATGCATCTGATAATCATTTTATGGGATCTCTACCGGATAAACGTTTGAATGCTAATGTCAACATGGGTGCGTTTAATCTCTCACATAATATGTTTTATGGGGTCGTTACATCTGTACTTAAGAGGGTTAGTTCTGTGGATCTATCATACAATTACTTTCAAGGGAAGATGCCGGATTATGCACGAGATGTTGCAGTTTTCGATAAAAACTGCTTTCGAAGCTTGTCGGGTCAAAGGAACGTGAAACAATGCGCAGCGTTTTATACCATGAGAGGGTTGCCGTTCGATAATTTTGGACTTCCAAATGGCACTTTACCTCTACCCTTACATGACCATAAAAACAACCGAAGAATGTTCGTAATAGCAGTAGTTTTCGGCACTTTAGGTCTGATCCTACCGTTTGTGATTTTGGTGACATCACTGATTATATGCAGGAAAAGAAGGAAAACAACTCTAAAAGTAAACGGGTCAGGGCCCGTTTCAATAGAAAGAGCATATGGAGAAGTGTTTGTTTATGAGAAGATTGTGGCAGCTACCGATGACTTTAACGATGAAAACCTCATAAGAAACGGTTATTCTTGTGATGTTTTTAGTGGTGTTTTGGAGAATGGGATTCGTATAATCATTAAAAGATTTGACCCACATTCCGTAAAGAACAGTTACATTGTAGAGTTGGATTTCTGTAGTAAGGTTTCTCATCCTAGATTCGTTCCCTTATTGGGACGTTGTTTGGAGAATGAAAAGGAAAAGTTTCTGATCTACAAACATATGCCAAAAGGGGATTTATCAAGTTGGTTGAGCAGAATAAACAATCGCGATGATGAAAGATTTACGTCGTTGGATTGGATAACACGATTAAAAATTGCAATCGGAACTGCAGAAGGGCTATCTTATCTACATCATGAATGTTTTCCACCCCTTGTTCACAGGTATTCTAGAGATCCCGTATTTATATGTTTTTTAGCGACAGACTAGTTTATAAATTCTTTTTCCTTTTTTTGTTTTTCGTCAACTGTAGAGATGTTAAAGCTAGCAGTATACTTCTTGACGATAAATACGAAGCGCGGTTAGGAAGCCTAAGCAAGGTGTGTACACAAGAAGACAATATACATTCAAATTGGATCAAAACATTAATATCGCCACACTTGTAAGTGTTATCGCATCAACAATTTGCTATTTTACAACTGAAAACTATAAAACTTTTAACAGAAATCTGATATTGGATTTGTGCAGGGCATCTCAACAAAGTGCTTGTGGTAAGTTTGTTGATCTTATTTTCACTTATTTATGATTATATATTAGTAATTAACAAGTCATTTTTTTCTAAATATAGTTACTGCAACGTGCGCATATGATGTTTACTGCTTCGGAAAGGTGTTACTGGAGCTTGTAACGGGTGAAACTGGAATTAGCGGGTCGAGTGGTTCAGAAACAAATGATCTCTTGAAAAGTATACTTCCATATATCAGTACTTATGATAAAGAGCTTGTGACAAACATAATTGATCAGTCACTAACAGTAGACGATGATTTACTAGAAGAAGTATGGGCTGTGGCTGTTATTGCTAAATCTTGCCTTAACCCGAAACCTTCTAGAAGACCACTTATGAGATTCATACTCAAAGCTTTGGAAAATCCTTCAAAAGTTGTGCGTGCAAAAACCACGAGCTCAGCTAAACTTCGGGTCAAGTCCTTTATGGGTTCTTGGATGAGATCGAACGGTTAGGATTGATTGATTGATTGGTTCTTTGGTAATAATGCACACGGGGTTGACCCGTTTGAGAGAGATTTAACGGTTAGGATTGATTGATTGGTTGGTTATAATTCACATAGAGTGACCCATTTGAGCTTCTTTCAAGATGACATCTTGTTGTAGTTTAATTTGGGGGCTTATTGTTATGGGAAAGGATTATGTAGAGATAAAAAAAAACTGTAACTAACTGTAAAGGTGTTGAATAACAACATACTTCTCTTACTAACATGTTTTGTTGATTCTATTTTTAACCGTATTTGGTATTTATACTTTGTATTGATGTGTTATTTTGATTGTTGTGTCTGGTTGAAAGTGTTTGTGTGTTTTTTAAAGTTTATGCTTTCCCATTTATTGATTTTAATGATTTCTAACATGTTCAACTTGTTATAGGGGATGTTTCTAACTCATTTATCAACGTAAGCTCTATATACTTTTCAGAAAATAACTATTGGATTCCTATAAACCCATCAAAATACTGAAGCTTTAACAGAGTTTTCTTTACTTGGAGATGATTGCTTGATGTTCTAGTACTTGATTCTATCACATTAAAACCCTAGAAACATATCACCAATAGACCATGAAATCCATCACAAAGTAATAGAACACCACAAGTTGGGAGTTTTGTTAGTTTGTCTTTATTGGAGTCGTCATCTGTTATGACCCGAAAAGAAAGGGATCGTTTAAGTTCGATAACGCCTAGTCTTGTGTGGCTAGACTGCTTCAAGTATCATCGGTTTTTTATGACATTCTGAAAACCTATATGCATCTATGGCTTGTGACCAGTGGCGGCTTTGATGGTGTGCGGGGAGGACCTCCGCACAAGGCCCGCGATTTCGAGGGGTACACGATCTTTAAATAAAATATGATATACAGATGTTATTTTTTTTAATAGTAAACACATACCAATTCTAATATAGGCCCATTTACAAATCAATTTTTATGGTTTAGAAATTAGCTCACTTGGCATTAGGTTTATTGAGCCCGATACTAATTTGATTTTCTTTAAAAATAATAATAACTAGATATTAACCCATGCCGCGCGTTGCGGCGGCAACGTTACGTTTGTAACTTCGTTACACGTGATATGATGGTGACATTAACGTGTGATGCCCACGTGTTACGTGACACGTTTTTTACTTTGTTAGACATGTTACGTTAATGTCATTAAGGTGGTTAGGCATATATAAAAGAATATAATGTCTCGTACGTTGCGGTGTATAGTTCTACATAATCTTATAAGGAATGGTAGGTGAACATGAGTTCTCTTTGTTTTCAGTCAAACTATTATGAAACCACGCACGTTGCGGCACGTTAAACCATAAAAAATATTAACATTAACGTTCACGAAACTCTAAATATTATATTCAAAACTTTTACTTAAACTCGTCTCGCACATCAGCGAGCATCCCATAAATGAAGAAAGATCGACAAAACATAACTCTATTTTTTCCCTAACATGATACAAAACTTAGATGCCAAAACTAAATATATAAAAGTATCAATATGATTTGCATAAGTTTTTTTTTAATATTAAAGGTTCATTACTCCTACTCACACCTATAAATACTAATTAGATTACACCTATAAATACTAAAGTAAACTCAAATTATGATTTGAACCCTGGTCTTTTTTCTAAAAGGCAACAACCTCTACAACCCATATTATTCGTATGATTTAAAGAATTTTTTTTTAATGAAAAGTGTTACATTAAACTACACCAATAACTAATATTTTTTTTTCTAAAAACTGTTTGTTAGGATTTGAATGCAAATATTTTTTTTTTTCAAAAAGCAAAAACCTATACCACCGTTATGGATACATAAATGTAGATTATATAATATTACAATATTTTGGTTTCCAAGAAATTCAAGTTTCAATAACTATTAGCCTAGTGTTGTTTGAAAAAATTAATTATTAGACTTGTATCCTTTCTCTCACACAAAACACGTTCTCTTTGTTATCACCTCCTCACCTGAACGTCACCGCCAATCACCACCACTACCAGAATCGTTGGGTCAACATACATACTTTTCTTGACTCTAGGTTTTCGACATCCGGCACGTCAAACCGCGGCGGAGCTAGAGCGTTTCCAGAAGTCCTCCTTCACTCCATTCGCCTGCTTCCTCTCGGTTTTGATGTATAAAGAGTTCACGGTAGCAGCTGTGGTGTATGATGGTAGATCGTGGTTGCACAAACGCGATTCAAATCGACACCGGTGAAGAAGATAGAAAAACGGGGACGTAGAGACGGCCGGTAGGGGAAGAATCCCTTGTTTCCAGCTACAAAAGTGTTGCCCCATATTCGATGCCCTAATAAGGAGGTGGAGACCTCCTTATATAGGAGATATGGGAAAAACCCTAACCTCAATGGGTCAGGCCCAGTTAGGGGTTGTCTCTACGAGCCCACAACTACAACGCGCTGGGCTTCGCGGGTTAGTACACAATAATAATATATAATTACAATAAAAATAATAATAAATAGCAAGAAAGTCCGACCGCTCGGGTCGGATCCAGTACCATACCTCGTCAACCGGCAAACAGATCGTGAAGATCCAGCAACGGTGGTGGTGTAGCAACGACATTAGGTCCCGTACCAAATCTTAACACCACCGTTGCCGCTCGTCACAACAACCTGAATCTTCGGGAGAAACTGAAGTCCGTCACACCATACTTTTAGTTGACATCCACCATCGCCCTAACCCACTGGCACTAAAATAACCACCGTCCACCACCACCTTCGCCGCCTCTTCCCGGTTTTCTCCCACTTACAAACAATCAGACGACAACGGATCTTAAAATGTTGCGCGCCGTTTTCAAAACGGGCGATTATAAATGTACGACACAAAGGACCTAGGATAATCCTGTAATTTTGCTGTTGAAAGGGGCAACATTGTACTTTCACGTTTGCACCGACATTGTTCTTTAAGAATATATAAATAATAAAACATTACACAAGCCCACATTTTTTCGAGCTCAAACAGGGTATGCGAATTTTCAGAGACGCCTCTGCTTGTGACATGATGTTAAATAAAAATTGGACTAAACCTTTCAATGATCAGGGGCGGACCTAGCTTGTTAATAGAGATAGACGCTCCGGCAGTAGTGTAAATTTTGGAATAAAAATTGATGTTTTTTTCGATTTCGTTACCATTTTTTTGAAATGTTGCCCCTGTAAGAATTTTCTAGATGCGCCACTAAACACATAAAAGAAAAGGGGTTGATGCGGGTCATTTATATTATTTTTATCTAAAGTGGTAAAATATACTATCATGATTAAACCAAGTGAAAACTAGGAACCGTGATGTCTAGGTTGAGCTAGAGGTTTTATCACAATAGTCCTTTTGATGGCGAGTTTCATCTGAAATGGTGGCAGTACTCACTAGCCTTGTGGGCCTTTTGCTATTGGATTTACCCGATTGACGGGACTTTTAATGTACAACAAATAATGCTTGAAGTACATATCATCAAACTCTTCTAACCATCTGCAAGGAAGGGTTCAAGTTAGGGTTTACAACACTAGTTGGAAAAAAAAGATGGCTTCTGCAGCCAGATCAGCGATCGTCTCTGGTGCGAGAACAATCACAAGCACAACCAGATCAAATCTAATTTCAAGAACCCTAACTCCCAAATCCGTACACGTTCCTCCATTTCATTCATCAACAAGATCAGTTCCTCGCGCAGCTTCAAGGTAAATATCTCACATCTTACACTTTTCACACAATCGATGACAAACCGCATTAAGTTTTGTTTTCTTCAGGATTGTTGCGGCATTAGGAACTGTTGAGTCGATGATGCCTCTTCACAGTGCAATTGCATCCGCTCGTCTTAGATCCAGTATTGGTGTTGAGTCCACCTGTTGGAGCTGGTTGTCTCAAGGTATGTGATTTTCATTTTAGTTCTTCATGTTTTGTGTTATAACGAAGTTTATATCTGCACTGTCTTGTGATTGTTGTTCGTTTTCAGTTGTTAATGTTGTCTGTATGTTCTGTGAATGTAGTTGTTAGCCGATATTCAGGCATTGGTGCTTAGAAAAATGTATCAGAAAAGCGGTTGGAAATGAATGCATTGGTAAATATATATGATCTTATAGTTTACAAAGTAAAGAAACTGGATATGTAAATTCTAGGGCGTGTTTGGGATTGCTTATTGAAACTGTTTATTGTAACTAGTGAATAATCAACTTAGGCTGGGTTTTTTGTGTCTGGAAAATAGTTCAGTTTTAAGAACTTGGTAGTTTGATAGTATATGCCTTGCGTTAAGATGACTGGTATGTTTATTATTGTCACCATGGTTTTAGAAAACGTTTGAGGCGTGCGCCTCGAGGCGAAACGCCCAAAAAACGATTCTGAGGCGCGCCTCAAGGGGTTTATATTGTATGTGCGCCTCAGAGGGGCTGAGGCGCTAAAAAGGTTGCGCCTCAGGGGTTTTTGATATTTGTTTTTTGATGTTTTTTACTTTTTGTGTCAATTTCAAGCAATTTATGTCTTTTTATGTGTGTTTTCGATGAATTTTATGATGAATTTAGTTAGTATTATTATTTTTATAAGATATATAATTTTTATATTTATTTTTAATTCCGCCTTGGTTCGCCTCGCCTCGAGGCTTGCGCCTTGTGAGGCGAAGGGAAAACGCCTCAAAACTCGTTTCCGTTCTTTTAAACCTTGATTGTCACACAATGTTAGGGATGACATGGACGCATGGTAATTATATCAGTTGGAATTAGCCTCATAGGACGAGAAAAAAAAAAAGTTTATGGTGCATTAAGATGTTTTGAATGCTTAACTTTAGCCTACTGGTTTTTTGGGTTGTACTGGTGAATAAAGAAGAAAAATTGTGATTTTGACTAGTTCTTCTGCTTACTGCTATAGGTTTTGCATCATCATTGTGACAGCCGGAGTGATCAAGGCAATTAACGCATATGAAAGTTTCCATATTGCTTTTAATATTTTGTTATCGAAATTTTCTTTGAGTTTTATATTCTCAATTTTTAACCTTGCAGAAAGCTAAACTTTGTACTCAATTGATAGACTTTTACTATGATTTTGGCAATTTCTTCATCTTGGCTGACTTATTTGTCCTGTTTGGCTACATGCAGTTGCTCTATTATATTTGTCTTGTTCATAACCTGTGTAAACACTAAACAGTAAAAATAGGTTAATCTGGTTGCCAACACTAGATTTATCCGTCTTTTGTGTTTTTTGGTTGATCTATGTGTTGCTCGAGGTTTTACTTGAGACTTTTCGGACTAATTGTTTTCCGGGTTTTCCCTAGACTTTGGACTACCTCGGTGACAAGGGCTTCAACCACATTGCATCACGGTCCTCTTCTACTCCTGTTTGGTGTTTTCCATCTGATGTTTTCCATCAAGCTCGGTGTTTTGAAAGCATAAATTGCATAATCTCATTCAATTTTTCCTGGAAGAACTGGAAATGAATTAAAGTTTATGAACCATATGGTCCTCTATATTCTATAGCATTGTTTGCAGCATCTTATTGGTTGTCATTTATTTGAGATGTTACTGTTGTGGGAAGTTTATGATCTAATCTGGGCAAAAATCCGCCTTGAGACCCGAATCGGTTAGCATAGTACTAGTTGTCATCCGTCTTGTGTCGGACATGACAGTAACGCATATTTCATCTCTGTTGTAGTGTTGTGGTAAGTTTTTGATCTGATCGGCTAAAACCTGGGTCAGGTCTGTCTTTGGTGGCGGTGACGGAAATGACAGTGCCAAGGTAGTGGTTATTATGTCCGGGGCGTACTCGGGGACTCCATGCGGTGACCCAAGTCCCCTAGAGGGAACACCGCCGCCATCCTTCATTTACCGCGAGGGGAGTTCCCAAATCGGTGTGTGTTCACCGAAAGAGAGGGAGGAGAGAGAGGGAGGCAGATGGTGGGCCAGCCCCTGTCCAACCAATCAAAAGATCTCTTTCTTTCTTTTTTTTTTTTTTTTGAATAAAAAAACAAGAGGAGTTAAGAGGGGAGTGGTGCCATTAATTTAGGGTGTTAGGGGAGTTTAAGAGGGGAGTTGACGTGGCACACGAGGATTGGTTATGCGTAAGAGAGGGGACTCCCCTCTTAGGGGAGTGCCCCCCTCACAGCTAAGGTTGACATCTTCATATCTTATAATTGTTTCCAAGAAATGAATGGAAGCTTATGAACCACTTGGATCTCTGTTTTTATTCAAAAGGAAATTGAAAACAATTTCTTATTGAGAATGATTTATTTTGTCACATTTCTAAAACTTTAAATTTAATGTAAACAAAACCAATTCCTAGATAAATGAGACGAGTCAGCCTGTTTGTACGGTCATCCACATTAGTAGATTTGTGCTTAACTGGCAGCGATGTTTCAAGTTAAGCGGCATAAATGTGATAGTTTAGCGGTAATGATCCCTCTGTCTTACCTAGCTGAATAGTACTTCCAAGTTCAAAGGCGTTACCCAAACTCAACATGTACAATTAGCTTCCTTCCACTTGGAGTTGGAAGATGTTGCCCTGCAATGTTAGATGTGGGCATGTGACTGACCAGGTTCTGTGGACCGAGCACACGGGGCAAGTTGACCGAGGTGTTACAACTCCGTTTTGATTCGAATGACTACGAGAACCCGTTCTAAAGCAAACCACCACGATAGCCTTTTACCAATAATCCTTTTAATAACTCTCCCACCGGGTTTATGGTCTATCAAAACACTTTCTAGACGACTGCTTCACATGTCTAAACGATGAGACATGACTCAATATCAAGAAAAACCTTGAACCCCAGCGGAGGAAATTGGTGTGCCCTGGTTAATTGAGGAATCTAACCTGCCTACCACATAGGAAAATTATCGCATAACCACTCCTAACCCCCATGGTCGCTTCCAAATCGCTTATGAACCTCACAACTGGAATCAGGGCTGTCCCCGAATAAAAACTTGTGGGAATTAGCTACATGTTGCGACGGACCGCTTTAAACCAAAATTTATGTGGAAACGTAGATAAAAAACACATCACACGTGCATTTGCACATTGACATGAAGTAAGAGTATATTCAGAAATTGCGAAAAAGTTACGTCGTAATTTTTAAAAATCGTAATTTAAGATCATCTAAAACCATTGTAACCTATCTAAATTTATTTGGGAAGTAACTAAATGGAATTATGTTACTTGGCAAAACTAGACAATGATTCTCATTTCTATTTAATCTAACTTGACAAAATTAGGCAATTAATGCTATTTGTATTTAATGAATAGGTAAAAAACAAAAAACTCAACAAACCAGTAGACAAGGATTCGAACCAGCGGTTTCTTAATATTAAAGGGACATGTGAACCACCAAACCAAGCATTTAACTATGCTCTTTTTTGATTCAGTAGACCGGGATGCTTGGACCACTGTCAACCCAATGATTGTCTTAGACCGCATAACCTTCTACTTTACATCGTCTTACCAACACTGCATAACCTTCTACTTTACATTGTCTCACCAACACTGAGGCACAATAATGCAAAAGGGTTGTGTTGTTATTGTGATGGGAAGTTCGTTCGCAGACACAGTTGTGAACGACTACAACTATTCTTGATAGGGGATTCTTCGCAGGTGAACAACATTGAAGATGTCGCTGAGGAAATAGAGTGGGACCCAGTGTGATGCCTTGCCATTTTTCATCCATATTTTCTCCTTGTGGACAAGGATCCGTTAAGAGGGATGATACGTACTGTAACCAACCATGCAGGCATAGGAGGGTAATGCATGCTATGCCTTGAGGGTAATGGATGGAGGGACAGTTCTAAGTTGGTTATTGTACACCTTAGGCAAATTTCTAATTGTTATGTCCATATGAGAGAAGACCTAAGAGATACTGAGTTCTCAAATATCACTAACGCGTTTTGGGTGCAATGACTTTGAATGAGAGATCGAGAGAACCCAACAACTAAGACTGTATGAGTGGGAGTGAACCATGGATGAGTGATCTCAAAGTCATTATTAGGTAATGGGGTTAGTGGTAGTGGTTTCTTTAGTGGTAATTTGCCTTATGCTCATTTACTTTTGTAAGGCTGTATAACTAGTCAAAAACTAATGGCAAGGTAGTCTAGTGCTATGGTGTTTGTCTCTACAACACGGTTGTTAAAATCCCGCATAGGCTTTAATTAGTCATTGATTAATCACTAATCGGAGGTCCATGGAATAATGACGGATTATTCGCTAGGCGGTCAACGCAGGTCCTATTCTGGCCAGATTCAAGCCAAATTTCGACAAAACTTTATAAACTCCTTCCAATTACTTAAATAATGGGTCAACGAGTGGTTAAAACATGTCTACTAAAAAATTACATATAAAAATGTGTGTGTGTATGTAAAACTAAAATTACATATAAAAATCACAATCAGATTAATCCCGACTAATCCCTATGAATCCTGATTAATTCCTAGTTAGGCTAGCATCTACCAATTCTTACAACACTACTTTACAAAAGTGTTGTGGGTTAAAATCCTCGTATATGTAAGATTAGGTGATATTTATACGTAAATAATTGTTATTAAAAAAATAAAACTAGTGGGAATTATTTTGTTAATGATATGCATATTTGAATTCCCATAAATTTTTCCCTGTCTCTTCTCTCTATATACTCTAGATACACACATCACAAACATAATGTTTAGAATTGTTAAGTGTACTTGTTATAATCATCAAGTTATAAAGGGATATTGGATTTGAGTAACCCTAACATTTTACCAATTGGCCGATAATACTTCAAACTTTCGATTTGTACCACACCACTCCCAACTTTCAACTTATTAGCTGATAGCACTCCCAAACTAACTAAACCCTAACCCAATTAGTTGTTTTTTTTTTGTGCTGGTGTGGCACTTGTTTGTTGATGTGGACTTCTTAATGATGTGGCACTAGTTCGGTGGCGTGGCAGTTGATGTCAGCAAACTTGGTTAGTTTTGGAGTGCCTATCGGCCAATAAGTTGAAAGTTAGGAGTGGTGTGGTACAAGTCGGAAGTTAAGAGTGCGGTGAAAGTTGAGGTTTTTTAAATCTAAGAATAATGGATTTTAATAATCCCAACGATTATCCCTTGGCTGGCAACGGTCCCAACTTAAAAAATAACCAGTGGTGGTCCCACATTTTCATATATTGTAAACCAATGGACCTTTACTAAACCGAAAAGGATAAGGTGACAAAAAGAATTTAAAGTTCTGTTAGTAAAGGTCCATTAGTTTACAATATGTGAAAAGGTGGGACCACCACTAGTTATTTTTTAAGTTGGGACCATTGGTGGCCAACGACTAATAGTTTGGATTATTAAAATCCATTATTCCTTAAATCTAATATCCCAATTATAAACTTCCGCATATGATATTTGTCGAAAATGTATCATTTAACCAACACATAGTTTGAAGAAAGTCATCTTACAGCATTCTGATTGTATTTTTTTTTAATGAAACAATATGATAAACAATTCATATATGATAAAAATGAAAATGAACAGTGAAAATGAAACTAAATGAAGAGTAATTTAGGGTATATTAAAATATGAGGTAGGGGTTGTGGCGTGGGTTGGGTACAACGCCCAAGTCACCACTCCGGGTGGGCTTGGGTTTCGGCGTGGCCCCTTGGGCGAGGGTTTCAGCCTGGGGGCGGGGGTTGTGGCGTGGGTTGGGTACAAACGCCCAAGTCACCACCCCGGGTGGGGGCGGGGGTTGTGGCGTGGCCCCTTGGGCGGGGGTTTCAGCCCGGGCGTTGGACGGGGCTATCAAGATGACATGACAGGATCTCATTGGCCAAGACAAGTAGCTGTTTGGGCTAGCCGTTGGCCAACGACTATGTGTTTAAAAAAAATTATTCGCTATAAATACTCACACTTCTATTCATTTTTTTACCACAACTACTCCACCTCTTCTATAATCATCACTATCTTATTTAAAAAAAAAAATTTCATCCAACCACAATACGAAAAATGAATCCTCATAATCGTGGTTTTGACCCGAACAATCCGTGGGCATTCCAAGAAACACCTAGCCCGGCATCCAATCGTCCAATTGCTCCCTTTTTAATACACTCCACGATGTCGGATATGGCTGGTTACGCATCGTTTATCTCGAATTGTTTGAAGAATGATGTCGGTCGAAAACACCAATGCCTTTCACGCAACGCGCGTCATTGAAAAACACTAGTTTAAAATAAACAACCTAAACCATCATTGATAAGGGTTCGTTTGTAACTTTGTATATACCCAAAATAAGTAGATAAACAGTTTTAATAAACAATCCAAACATCTTCAGATGTCCTGTTAAAAGAATATAGCGGTAGATATGAGAATTGAGAATGACCCAAATCGGTGTTACATGTTCGATTTCGTTTGTCTTTTGTTGTGATATGTCTCTATTATCGACTAGAAATATCAATTTGATTGGGGTTGACTTTGGTCAAAGTTTACATTAAATTTTCATTTAAATAAAAGTGGATTTGTGACATGAAGTCTTGATTGCAACTATGCATAATAGGAGTTTGAAATGATCACGCAACAGTTTGTATTGTAATCCACATGTTGTAGCGTTATATAAAGAAAGTACAAGTGTATGTAGTACAATATACATCAAACTCATATAATTTCATGCATTCTTTTTGACATCATCATTTGGTAGCAAATGGGATTTTATGGCGTGCCACCCACAGACTGCCAGGTATCATTCCGACTCATTGCTTTGCTGCTGATTCATAGCGATGGTGATAAGTACTTATTCAGATATGTATTTAGTTTTGTTTGTACCAGAAATATAACGAGTAGTTCCATTTACTAAGTTTGACTGAAAGAAACGAGGAGTGATAAAATTTCATTTGGTCTTTTTAGGTTTTGAGAAAAATTTCTAATTATCAATATCAATGTATATATATATATATATATATATATATTTTCAAAAAGTTCAAGCTTACACAGTACACACACATAATCCATATTGTACCTGTTAGCTGATAATAATTCATATTGACAATTTAACCAGTGACACTCTTACCTTTTAGTTTTTTGTTTCCAAAAGCAATCTCAATCGCATAATCATTATAAAATTACACTTAATTTCCAATTGATTTCTTTTAGAAGGAATGTTTGTTTCCTCATTTCGCTTATGATCAACCATGTGTGCCAAATCGAGTGGGACAAATGTAAATCTACGATGGTTATCCGAGCGAGATATCTCTTTGCAACGACAAAAGTTAGGAGTATAATTGGTTAAAATGTCATTATAGATTATTTGGACTATTATTCATTTTTAGTTAGATTTGTATTGAACAAAATTACATATGTATTTAAGTAACCCATAAAAGAGTTTAAGTAGTTATGTAAACTTAATAAAAAAGCTTTATTAGTTAATGTCGTCTCTTCCAAGTGTTAATAGATTATCATTCAAGAAAAAAAAAGTAGTTGTCGATTAATCTCTTAAAAATATCTAGAAGAATTGGTCTGATATTTACTATATCTTAAGGGTGCTACTTTCTACACCCCCCTATTTACTTTTTTCACCCCCCTCCTCTCACATACTTACAGGTGGGGCCTGCGTGGGACCGACAGTTTTCCTCTCACAAGGGGGGGTATAATCAGGAAGGGGAGGGGGTGTGTATAGAATGAGCCTATCTTAAAATCCATGGTCGGTGGTTGTCAAATCATGAAAAACAATTTGATTAAGTGGTTGGTGTTCATATGATAAGGCTTTGGGACCCAACTCGCAGGCTTTCGAATCCCAGAAATGCCGGTTTTTTTCTTTTGTGTGTATTTCTCAGCTTTTGCAATTTATTCAATTAATTAATAAGTTAGTATTTTTCTTTTATCCATGGTCGGTGGCTGTCAAATCAAATGCCACCAACCAATGGAATATATATATATATATATATATATAGGTGATCGCTAAAATGAGAACCACCTTCAGTTATGAGAACTGTGAGAACCACTTTATAACCTTTAGATCAACTTGATGGATGGATGAGATTAAAAGTAACAAAAACTAATATTAAATAAAATTTGTCTTATTATTTCTTTTATATTTTAATCAAAAAGGGTAGATTGATAAAATAACTTTTTTTTGTCTTTTTCACTTTATTATTTTTTAATTACTTTTTGTTTTATTATATTACTTTTTAGTTTTATTATATTACTTTTTATTTTTTAAAAAGATTTCTTTATTAAACAAAAATTTTGAAAATCAGATTTTTTATATAAAAAAAATTTATGCGCGTTTTTTTACCACCCGTTTTTTACGCGCGTTTTTTTACGACCCGTTTTACTCTCCGTTTTTTCACGCCGATTTTGCGACCGTAGTTTTTAAGTGCCGTTTTTAGGCCCGGTTTTAGCCGCCGTTTTTTGCCGCGCCGTTTTTTACGTCACGTTTTTTACAAGCCGTCCCGTTTTAGCGCACCGTTTTAGCGTCACGTTTTTTTACAAGCCGTCCCGTTTTTTGTCGTCCCGTTTTAGCCGTCCCGTTTTTTGCCGTCCCGTTTTTTGCCGTCCCGTTTTAGCCGTCCCGTTTTTTTACAAGCCGTCCCGTTTTTTGCCGCGCCGTTTTTTACGTCACGTTTTTTACAAGCCGTCCCGTTTTTTGCGCCCCATTTTTTACGTCCCGTTTTTTTCGCCCCATTATTTACGTCACGTTTTTTGCCGCGCAGTTTTTAGCGTCACGTTTTTTTACAAGCCGTCCCGTTTTTTTGCCGTCCCGTTTTTTTCCGCGCCGTTTTTTACGTCACAATTTTTACAAGCCGTCCTGTTTTTTGCGCCCCATTTTTACGTCCCGTTTTTATGTCCCGTTTTTACGCGCCGTTTATACGGCTCGTTTTACACGCCGTTTTTCTACGCCGCGTTTTTTCATGCGTTTTTTTGTGACCGGGTTTTTAAGTGCGGTTTTTTATTCCCGATTTTACGCGCCGTTTTTGCACTTTTTACGTTTTACGTTAACCTTTTTAGACTTTTTACATTTTAAGTTTTACGTTAAAATTTTTACGTTTTACGTTAAAACTTTTTACTTTTTACGTTAAAATTTTTACGTTTTACGTTTTTTGCCGTCCCGTTTTTTGCCGTCCCGTTTTTTGCCGTCCCGTTTTAGCCGTCCCGTTTTCTGCCGTCCCGTTTTAGCCGTCCCGTTTTTTTACAAGCCGTCCCGTTTTACGCCCCGTTTTTTTACGTTTTACGCGTCGGTTTTTTACGTTTTACGTGTCGGTTTTTTACGTTTTACGCGTTGGTTTTTTACGTCTTACGCGTTTTTTACGTTATACGCCCCGTTTTTTACGTTTTACGCGTCGGCTTTTTACGTTTTACGCGTCGGTTTTTTACGTTTACGCGTCGGTTTTTTACGTTTTACGCCCCGGTTTTTTACGTTAACGTTTTTTATGTTTACGTTTTACGCCCCCCCCCCCCCCCCCACTCCGGTTTTTTACGTTTTACGCCCCGGGTTTTTACGTTTTAGTAAAAAAAAAATACGTTTTAGTAAAAAAAAATTACGTTTCACCTAAAACTTTTTTACGTTAAAAAGTATACGGTTTACGTCAAAAAGTTTACCGTTTATTTTTTTTTTTTACAAAAACTTTTTTAGACAAAAACGAACGCACCCAGAAATCGCAAACTCGGTGAAGCGTCTCGGATATATTGTTTTCATCATCGACGCCTAAAAAAAACCCAACAAACAAAATATTTTACGTAAAACTTTTTACGTTTTACTTTTTATGTTAAAAAATTTACGTTTTACGTAAAATTTTTATGTTTTACGTTTTACATGAAATTTTTACGTAAAAATTTTTACGTTTTGCGTAAAACTTTTTACGTTTTTACGTTTTTACGTTTTAGCGTCCCGTTTTTAGGGTTTAGGGTTTTACGTTTTACGTGTCGTTTTTTAACGTTTTACGCGCCGGTTTTTTACGTTTTTACGATTTACACGCCGGTTTTTTACGTTTCAGGCGTCGTTTTTTAACGCGCCGACGTTTACATTAAAAACTTTACGCGCCGTTTTTTTAACGTTTTACGGTTTAAGCGCTGTTTTTTACGTTTCAATCATCGTTTTTTTAACGCGCCGATTTTTACACCGGGCTTTTTCAAGCGTCGTTTTTTTACGCGCCGTTTTTTACGTTGAACTTTTTACGTTTTACGTAAAACTTTGTACGTTTTTTCGTTTTACATTTAAAAAGTTTACGTTAAACTTTTTACGTTTTACATTAAAAAGTTTACGGTTTAACAGTTTTTTTTTACAAAAACATTTTTACGTAACACGAACGCACACAGAAAACGCAAACTTTTTACGTTGTACGTTTTACGTTTTACGTAAAACTTTTTACGTTTTACGTTTTACGTTTTACGTTTTTACGTTAAACAGTTTACATTTTACGTTAAAAAGTTTACGATTTAACTTTTTTTTTTAACAAAAACTTTTTTACGCAAAAACAAACGCACTCAGAAATCGCATACTCGGGGAGGTGTCTCAGATATATCGTTATCATCATCGACTAGAGGGGAAAAATACAAAAACTTCAAAACAAAGTGTATCTCGAAAATAAAACGGGGTTTGGCTCAGATTAACGAATAATCAAAAGGCTGCAAAAAGAGGGGTTGTAGGTTTAAAAAACCTACCCTCCGTCGTCCATGCCGCGCCATCGTCATCAAAATCGACGTTTTTTTTTTGCATCCTCGCCACCCAATCGACCATATCAAAACCTACAGATTCAAAAGAACACAAATCAAAAACCACGAAACCCACCGCCACACCACTAAACCCACTGCCACACCACCACACCCACCGCACATCGGAGCCGTCGGCCTCAAAACCCACTGCCACACCACCAAAAACCACCGCCTCCTACATTTAAAAAAACTCTATGCACAGTTGAATTGAATGTCCAGACTGCAAATTTAACAAAAAAAACCCATAAAAATCAACATATTAAATTTAAAAAAAATCAACAACAACAACAGAAAAAAAAAACATAACATATAATATAATCAATTATATATATACTTGCATGTTGATGAAATCATAGCAGAAACAATCAAAAACAAACTATCATCACACCTAAATTACAAAACCAAACGGATTCATCTTTTAAGTGTCAAAATAACCCAAATAACACAAATCCATAATTCTTTTAAAACATTCAGCAGTTGATACCCACATGCAGGTGCCAAAACTGAACAAATTTCAGATTAAAGATTACCTTAAAGTCTTCAAAATTGGGGTCAGAATAGATGAAGAAGTAAAACCCAAGACAAACACCAAGAAATCACAAGTGTCGGTGGTAGGTGGTAGTCGGTGGGTTTATGTGACCGGTGGTGGGTACGGCGGCGAGGTGATCGGAAATCAGAGGTGTCGGCGGTAATGGAGAAGGAGGTGGGAGAGGGGATAATCGGTGGTGGTCAGTTGGGGTGGGCACCGCTTTGCAAATAAATCGACCACCACAACCTAGTCGCAATCGCCCCATGGTGTCGTCACCGGTGACCAGGGACCAAAAGGGGTGTGGGTGACCGGCCAAAGGTCCGCCGTCAAAACCCACTGTCACCGTTAAATCCTCGCCGTCATAGATCTTTTGGTTTCAAAATCTTGGATTTTTAAGAGAGAGAGGTTTGAGAATAATGGTGATGGTGGTGATCTGGGTATTTAGAAAGAGAGAAGAACAAGTGAAAGATGAAAAAGGATGGTGCTTATCTCAATGCTAGTCAGAATATTTAAAGAAGAGAGAGAATAGATTTGATGGTTTTTATTAAATGACTATATTACCCTTTTGGGTGTCATTATCTTATTGGTGGATAATGGTTCTCATGGTTCTCATAACTGGGGGTGGTTCTTATTTTAGCGGCCACCTATATATATATATATATATATATATAAAAGGAGAAATCTCAGTGACATAAGAAAAGCTGATGTGTCAGCTAGAGAGCATGTCCAACATGGCTTTTCTTATGTCATTATTACATCATAAAGTCTAATATATAAATCACTTTAATTTGATTTCAAACCACTGTCTTGTGTATTCAAATGGTCTGGCCCACATTCCAAAGGGCAAACCACTGCCCTTCTATAAGAAAGTAGCAGATGCTTCCTTTGGCAAACGTATACCTAGCAGTAGATGTTTTGAAATTGCGGGTAATTTGAAATTCAAAATGCATGGGGATATGTAATTTTCAATTAATGCATGTCACTCAGTCACTTCTGTCAATTATCTTCTTATATAAACGTGTTCTCTACATTTGTATTTTCAAACCACATTTCTAATGTATCTCTCCCTCAAATCCCTTCTCAATACTCGACATTTGTTCATAAAGGATAACAGAAAAACTGAAGCTCTCTCTGTCCCACTTTCAGAAAAAAAAAATTGGGGATATGTGGTTTGCCTTGATCATGGTAATGTGATATATATGATTATGTTTATTTTTGTTTTTGATTTTTACTAAAGTTTTGTTATCTGAGTTATGACTAAATGATGATTGTGAATGATCTGCTGCAGATGATGATGATGATGATGATTGTTCTACGGTTGTTTCCAGTGTCATTGTTTCAACATCGTTTAAAGTATGTGTTTTTTGCTACTCCAGTTTTGAAATTTTGAATTCTTAATTTTGAAGTGATATACTCTAATTCTCGCTTTATATTCCAGTCTAATCACAGTTGTTTGAAATTCATACAATCTGCTGCGGGTTATTATAGGTGTGTATTAAAAGAAGCATAAAGTTAAATTAAACACAAAGAAAGATTATTAATAATGTACATTTAAAATAAATTTTGCTTATGACTAAATGAGGATTATATATATGATTTTGGGCAGATAATGATGATGTAGAACCCGCAGTAGTTCCTACTAAACGCAAGAAATGATCTGCTACTGCTGTAAGATAAGATTTTATCTTACTAGAGTAATGGTCTTTCCTGTCTTTTTTGTATTAAAAGAAGCATAAAGTTTGGTTTAAAGCAGCTCTTTATGAACAAAGTTAAGGATTACGTATATGAGGACAGTGCTACTCTTCAACAGCTGAAGAAGTGTTTTCATGTACTGCATCTTGATCTGTTCACGAGAGATCAGGTTTCTAGAAACCTGATGTTGATGCATTGAGTACTTCCGTGGAGTTCATGGCGATTGTCGAAGATTTACATTGATGGAGTTTAAAGCTAAAAGCACTAAATTTTAAGCTAAAAGCACTAAATTTTTGTTGTTAGGTTCGTAAATTTCTTGGTGGTGTTGTTAGATTTTAAAGTTTCGTTGTAATTTTAAGCTGAATAAGTATTATTATGTAATTTTTAATATCATCTTATTATTGCATATTGGTACTTTTAATGTAGAAGTGAAATTATTTCTGAGTTTAATTAGATTATGTTGATATTGTATCAATTTTTGTTAGTGTATAGAGAACATCTGCTCTAAATCATCATCTGTTGATCTAACGGCTGTTTGACTTGCTACTGTTGTCAATTGCCAACTTCTGTTGTTGCCAACATCTGTTTGACTTGCTATTGTTGGAAACAGGAGAGGCTTTAACAGATGTTCGCAATATCTTTGTATTCCAAATGAATAGATTTTTTATCTGAGTTATGACTAAATGATGATTGCTGATGTGTCAATTTTTTATCTGAGATTTTTTTATCTGAGTTAAAATACATTTAATTTCAAACTACTGCTCTATATTTAAATGTCAAAGGTATGGCCCACATTCAAGAGTGCAAACTACTGCCCATAGCCAAGAAAGTATAACTTAGCAGATGTTTCCTTTGGCAAACATATACCATAGCAGTGGTTTGAAATTGCCGGTAATTTCAAATTCAAAATGCCTAGGGATATGTACTTTGCAATTAATGCACGTCACTCAATCACTTCTGTCTTATGGTAAAGGCGTCTTATAGGTAGATGAATAGGTTAATTGTTATTATAATAACGTGTTTAATTTTATATTTTTCCCATGTAAATGCATTAAAAGCCTAACGAGTGTCGCGTCATATTCTTTAGTCATAACCGCCTTCATTGGGTATATAAAATACATTGGGCAGTGGTTTTGATCATTACCGTTTTCATCCATCTACTCAATCATCTTCAAAAGTTTGTTGACGAGATTTTCACAAGGCTCTCTGCAGAATGGAAAAAATTGGGTTTCAAGTGATTGTTGACGAGATTTTCACAAGGGTCTCTGCAGAAGATATTGGCCGTTTCAAATGTCTTTCCAAGAATTTTTATAGGGAATTGTCAAGTCATGCATTTCGGATGATGCATGCTCTCCGAAGTGGAGATTTAGTACAAAAGAAACTACTATCCTTTAAAGACACGTCAATTGTCATTGATGACGTAGTTGCTGGTAATTTGGATGTTGTTAGAAGCAAAACCTTAAGTTTTCCTAACAATGTCCACCCTAGCTTCTTACGTATTCGATCTTCATTTAATGGTTTGTTGTTAGTTTGCAATGAAGGGATTTGCTGTAAGTTGATTCTTTGGAATCCAACTACCAGGCGCTAGAAGGTTTTGTGTGATAACTACTTCAATTATAATCATCATCGAAACTCTGATACTGATGGAATTTATTTTGATCAGTTCAATGATCTGAAAGCGCTGAACATCAGAGGTTACCGTAATGTAACTGCTGCTCGTGTTTACTCACGACGTCGTGAGTCATGGAGAACAATAAATTTCGGTAGCGTAAACAATTATGGTTCAAGTGGTTATTCATGGTCTACAGGAGTTTATGCTGATAAAACCATATATTTTATGGTTTCAAATTATTGGTATCCACTAGGTGAGAGGAACATCGTTGCTTTTGATGTTCTGAGTGAGACTTTCAGAATGCTTCATTTTCCCGAGAGTATTGTAGTCAATCCTTGCCAAGGGCATTTTTTGACCATCGCAAAGCGGCTGCATTTGATTGTTATTGGAAAGTCTGCTGAGCTAACTGCTGATTTGCTCAGATATGAAGAAGAAGGCTGGATGAAGGTGTTTATTTTCAATAATCCTCGTGTAGTTGATTATGTAGATAGGCACCAAAGGACTAATATAATTGAAGACAACAAGTGGCTGATAACAAGCATCTGGGGGGATATGATTGAAGTTGATCTGAGCAACGAACTTCTGAAATACCTCCAACATGTTGACAACTACAATGGTCTGAAAGGAGCTTTACTTATCGAGACTACTGTTTCACCAATTGATTAGAAATTAGGATCCTGTATTTTATTGAATGCTATTTGCTGTTTTGACAATTGTATTTTTTATATAATTAGTTGTGTTAAAATTATTAATCATGTTTGTTATTTAAATTAAGTAAATGAATATTGATGTTTGAGAGTGTAAAAGCTTGTAATATTGGCAAAGGTCTGTTTAAATAATCAAAGCTCTGTTATTGCGAACAGATGTTTCAAAATAAAATAGTGGTTGATACATCTGTTGACTTGGGTAAACAGATGGATGAACTTTGTATGTTGTTTGACACTTGTAGTTTTTATATAATTAGTTGTGTTAAAATTATTAACCATGTTTGTTATTTAAATTAAGTAAATAAATATTTAGGTTTGAGAGTGTAAAAGCTTGTAATATTGGCAAAGGTATGTTTAAATGATCAAAGCTCTGTTATTGCGAACAGATGTTTCAAAATAAAACAGTGGTTGATATATATGTTGACTTTGGTCAATATATGGATGAAAACAGATGTTTGGAACTACTGTTGAGAAAACTGTGGTTGAAACCGCTGTTTGGTTAAAATGGTGGTTTAAAACCACTGTTGGGTTAAAATAGTGTTTCGTGGATGTTGAAGGGGATTGAAATGACTGATGGGTTAAAATATTGTTTTTTTGGGAGAAGGAAGATTCTTGAATCACTGTTTATATAATGACTGTTGTTAAAGCTCAGTGTTTTAATCCACTGATAGTTATAGTCAGCTACTGTTTTCATTTTTAGCACTGTAATATTGGCAAAGGTATGTTTAAATGATCAAAGCTCTGTTATTGGGAACAGATGTTTGAAAATTAAACAATGGTTGGTACATCTGTTGACTTTGGTCAACAGATGGATGAAAATAGATGTTTGGAACTACTGTTGAGAAAACTCTGGTTGAAACCGCTGTTTGGTTAAAATGGTGGTTTAAAACCAGTGTTGGGTTAAAATAGTGTTTTGTGGAGGTTGAAGGGGATTGAAACGACTGATGGGTTAAAATATTGTTTTTTAGAAGGAACATGCTTGAACCACTGTTTATGTAATGACTGTTGTTAAAGGTCAGTGTTTTAATCCACTGATAGGCTATCCACTAATAGTTATAGTCAGCTACTATTTTCATTTTCAGCCTTGTAATATTGGCAAAGGTATGTTTAAATGATCAAAGCTCTGTTATTGGGAACAGATGTTTGAAAATTAAACAGTGGTTGGTACATCTGTTGACTTTGGTAAACAGATGGATGAAAATAGTTGTTTGGAACTACTGTTGAGAAAACTGTGGTTGAAACCGCTGTTTGGTTAAAATGGTGGTTTAAAACCAGTGTTGGGTTAAAATAGTGTTTTGTGGAGGTTGAAGGGGATTGAAATGACTGATGGGTTAAAATATTTTTTTTGGGAGAAGGAACATGCTTGAACCACTGTTTATATAATGACTGTTGTTAAAGGTCAGTGTTTTAATTCACTGATAGGTTATCCACTGATAGTTATAGTCAGTTACTATTTTCATTTTCAGCACTGTAAACTACTGATATTGATTCACCAGTGGTTTCCTAACAACTGTCATCTATTATTTATCAGAGGTTCTCACGTGGACAGTACTTAGCCGTCAGATCTTTTGTAACCGCTGCCACATCAGCATTCACTTTTTCCACCTATAAAACCCTTATCAAAACCCCAAACAGGGTTTTGACTGTCGAGTCCTAATTCAAAATTCCTTTCAAAAGCAGTTTTCATCAAATTCTCTCAAATCACTCATCTTCTTCCTTCGTTCTTAACTACCTTTGATTTATTATGGATCTTCCATTCAAAATCCGTCATAACTTCGTGTGTACACTTGCAAAAACAAGTAAAAACACAGGTTTTCATTCCGTGATTGATGCACTTTCATCTTCAAAGTACAAAACTTTGTTGACCTGCAATGAAACCATCTACGTGGATACCCAATGAGAGTTCTGGAAAATTGCAAAGCTTGAAACTAAGGACAAAAAGACCTTAGCTATTACTTCATCAATAAGGGGAATTCCAGTGGTCATCACACCTCAAACCAATTCAGAGGTTTTTGAAATCAATGAACTAACAGGTAAAAGCTCTTTCCCAAAAACAGAGTACCAAACTGATTTCATTGAGAGAGGGTATGAAGAAGAAATGAAAAAGGATACTTTAGAAAAGGGCAGTTTTCCTCCTGCTCCGAGGTTTTTATTCCATACCCTCCTGATGTGTGTGTCAAATAAAACAACAGCTTTTAATGAAATACCATTGAAAATTCAATACCTGGGCTATGCTATCATGGCTCAACAAAATTTTAACTACTCTCAGGAAATTTTCAATGATATGGTTAAGAATGTTAATAAAAAAATCATTTTTATTGTTTCCAAGGTTTTTAAGTTTTTATCTTCAAAAGAAATTTTCATAGGATAATGCACATGTGCTTATCCAAGGAAATCCTATTCAAATAAACAGTCTAACTTCTGAAACATTCACAAGGCTGTCAAAACCTTCAAAAACCCAAACAGAGGTACCTGAGCAGGATTTAGCAGCAACAACTGCTCCTCAGGCCCCTGTTGTTGAGCCCACTGCTCCTGGTGATCACAGAAGCACAACCCCATTTGTGAAACCCACACCAAAAATCACCAAAAAGACCAAAAAGAAAACTATCCAAAAGCCCCCCAAACCTACCAAAAAGGCGACTCTGGAAGACGAGATCCCAGAGGTAACACCTGTGACAACACAAAAGTCACCTGAAACCACTGCTGCTACTTCCTCACAGCAGATGGAAGAAAGATCTCAACCTGAGCCTAAAACTCCTCATGCATCCTCTCAAAAGGATCAGGTTGTATCAATAGGGACACCACAATCAATGATACCTCTGTTGGATGCACTTGATATAGCTCAGATAAAAATCAGTTCTTCTCAATCACCTGTCAATGAGAATATACCACAACAAGTGACTGAGTCTGGTGTCTCTATCTCTATTAACCCACCAACAGTTGAGGAGGCTACACTGCATGAATTACAAGTAATTCCTGTCAGTAGTTCAAGTGGAACAACTACTACAGGTGTTGAACCCACTGGTTTACACCTGGACAGTAGTTTCATTAGTGAGACTCCCTTGAAGATAATTTCTTCTTTGGGAACCATAGTGTCCACAGGTGTGTTTCCATTATACGATGGTGACCTTAAAATGGTAAGCTCTGCTGAAGAAAGAAGTCCCCAGTACCGAGAACAAGGGGCATCGAGGGATGATTTTTGGGAAACTTTTCCTAAGTCAACCACTGATACAACCACCACTGGTGGGAAATCAGATGATCCCATTAACTTGAGTGATGGTTTAAAGTACAAAGAATTTACGGACAGGGTTGATAAACTTGACACATCTGTTGCAGAAATAAAAACTATGCTGCAACAGTTTTTACAAGCTCAAAAGGCTACACCCACTGCTGCACCATCCGCAACATCTGATCCATCCACTGTTGAGCTATGGCATCTGTTTCAACCTCTGTTTCACAAACAAAGACAATATGCAGATCAACAGCATGAAGTTCAACTTCAAATGGTCAGAAATGTCATGAAAGCTAGGTACAAAGATACTCAAGCAGATATCAAAGCTATTAAAGCTCATCTGCTTCAAACTACTGGCACTGCTCCTCCTTCAATCATCTATGTTGAAAATCCTGATGATGTCAAAAAGGGGGAGAAAACTAAAGCGAAGAAGGGAAAAGAAGATGGTTTATACATGCCACCAGATCGAATGTCCAAACTTGTGGTAGAAATCCCAAGGCCAGATGGTTCCAAAAAGGTTGATGAGACTAAAAATGCATTTGTTGCATTACAGGCAAACATGAAAGGGTCTAAAAGGTTTGAGGAGGAGAAGAAAGTTTTGATGGAAAAAGAAGAGCAGGGTACTTCTAAACCTAAAAGAAGACAGCCTACCAGAAAAGTAAGCCAACGCAAAACCACACCTTCCAAAACCACCAAACAAACTCCTCAAATTCCCAAAAGTTCCTCTCATCAAACCTCCAAACCAACAGATGTTAAAACTCATGTTGTATCAACAGTTGTTGGTACTTCAGTTGTTTCAACAGATGTTATCTCAACAAATGCCATCACTACTACATCAACCCACACTCAATCCACTGCCATACCAAAAACAATATCACCACCACAAAAACCAGCTGCCAAAAAGCAGAAAACAATAGTTGATACATCAACTGTTGTAATGACCACAGTGGTTGAAAAACCAGTTGTTTCAACAGCTGTTAGTCAGATACCAACTACTTCAATCACTGCCATTGAACCCACAAAAACACTACCAACTTCTCCAAAGCACAAAAGGAGAAAGATAACAAACATTGTACTGGAAGATGACACTTCCCCAACTCTAACATCTACACAACCACTGTCCCTTGTCACTGTTCCAAACCCTGTTCCATTATCTTCAGTTCAACTCTTCAATCAAAACACTGCCATTGACCCTGCAGGAGTACAATATCCTCTAGATCTTCCAGCAGTCAGGGAGGAATCAAATCCTTCTACTCTGAAGATGATCCTGAAAAGAGGAAACTCCCATCTATTCAAGGTTATCCTTTGCCAATAAATATAGAAGAATATCCCAAAATAAAGGCCCAACAAGTAGAGGATATATCTAAAAGAGATACAGAGGGAAAGTCTGACAAAGAGATTCAAAGAAATTATCAATACCTGCTCACCAAAGTTAGAACTTTAGAGCAGTTCTCAAAAGTCTTTTGTCAGAAATTATCAGAAAAAGATTATGAAAGCATGAGAAATGACTATCTTGAATACATAATAGCATACAAGAAGTATAGGGCAGAAAAGTATCAATACAAAGAATGGACCATCAGTGAACTGCAAGAGGAGACAGCCAAAATTCAAAAGATGATTTAAGACAAGGTAAAGCAAACTCCTCCGGTTTGGGCCAATTACAAGAAAAATGTACCAGAAAGGACCTTGAAACTGAAAAGAATGAAAGAAGAGCTGACAACTGCTGATTATGGGTCAAGGAACCAGGTTACAAGGTGGAGAGAAGAAAAGGTGTTTGCTACCTACAAAAAGTTGGAAGAGTTAAGGAAGAGAGATCCCACTGCTCCTAAAAAACCTGATTATCCGGAAGCAGATGGATGAATTAACAAAAGAATACAACGCTCAAGAAGATTACATCATCAAAATGGTTTTTCAGACATTTACGGAAGAAAAACAAGACTCGGCACAATCTAAACTTTAAGTTTTTATACTCTAAACTTTAAGTATTTACTGACTGACTTATTTATTTATTTATTTTATTTATAAGTCTATATAAGTATAACTATAATCATCGTTTATATTTGTTATAGTTTTCTAAGAAACGGCCCGTGTTTGCACAATCTAAACTTTAAGTTTGATAGGCATCTTTTATTAACTTTGTTAAATATATTTTATATTTACTTATAGTTGTCTTTTAGCTATAATAAATAACACGTTTGGGTACAATATCTATACACATATCTATATGTTCTGTCAATATGTGTTATACATGGTTTTCTAAGAAACGACCCGTGTTTGCACACGGGTCTTACCGCTAGTTATATATAATAAATGAAAGTTATTTGGGCCACGTGCCAGTAGATTAGGGCATCCTTTTGTCCATTTTCCCGCCCAACAGTACCACTCTCCTCTTTTATCTATCTCACTCTCATTTAGGGCTTCCCCACTTTCTCTATTCGGATCTTAACAGATATTCAGATCAACGCTTCGAATCAAGGTTAGATTATCAATAACTTCCATTAAGCATATTGTTTTTATCATTCTATAAGTGTCAATCTTTGTTTTCATTGTTCACTCATTCGATCTTCAGCCCATACCTATTACTCCTTTTTCGTTGTTGTTTTGTAGTCTTTTCAGCTCATTTAACCCAAATTTGTTGATGTCAACTGCATGTTATTGAATAGATCTATATAAAAAACAAGTAGAGAAGGTATGGCACTTGTACATATAATTCAATGTTACATGCTTGATAACGTGTTCTTGACGATTACGATTTTTGAATCAGGTATACCACCCTACCAACCGACAAAGACGTTGATTTGAATAGTCGGTTGTGCTTCGGCTAGGGTTCCGCTGGGAACTTGATGACGGAGATGATCAGAGGTTGTCGGCTCCGCGGCCTGCACTTCTCTTGGTTAATTTTTGGTCAGGTTTCCTGTTCAGTTTTGAGGTTCACTTGTCTAATTTTCATTTTATTTTTAGGCTTCTATATGATTTTGAGGTCGATTGATTGGTGACTTGCTATTGTTGTTTGCTGTTGTTTGTTATCAGGTGTTTGCTTTCATTTTTTCTATGTTTTACTTATTTTCATATTATGAAATTTGTGAAGTAAGGTAAAAATGGCCATTCTAATTACCTGAAAATTGCGTATAATATCCTTTTAATTTTAATCGCCCAACAAGTTTTTTGGTTTGTTTCTTTGTTTATTTGTTAGATGTACACATTCTACAGAATGTAGTTAAGAGCCGCACATAAATCAGGTAATTGTTATTCTTTTGCTAATTGTTAATACACTTTGTAATCAGTTCTTCTTCTTCTTCGTTATTTCATATAATATAATGATTTGTTATACAACTACATGATTTCATATTTCATTACGATTTGTATGCTTTTAGGGTTTGATTTCATATTGGTCATCACATTAATGGTGAGTACTCAAGAATATTGGATGGTTGAATTAGTTTTATTTTGTGTATTTTTGGATGATTTCATCCATTTCTTTAAATAGTTCATGATTGAAGATGCAGTTGAAGGTATCTTTTGAGTGAAATGAATGTTGATTTATCAGAAGATGCAGTTGAAGGTATCTTAAATAAGGTAATAATTGCATTACATCCCTGTTGAAAAACAGAATTGATAAATTTAGGGAAAATGAGGTTGAAAGATGATAAGCCAACAGTGGAGGATCTCATCTAGAGCTTCGATAAATTCAGGGGTATTCTCAAATAATGCTTCCTAGATGCTTCCAAAGAAGCAGCACTTTGGATATTTATCGGTCTTCAAACATCTATTATCTATTATATATTATATATAATAAATAAAAGTTATTTGGACCATGTGAGAAAGAAGGTAGAACTTTCATTTATTATATATAATAGATAATAGATGTTTGAAGATCGACAAATGTCCAAAGTGCTGCTTCTTTGGAAGCATCTAGGAACCATTATTTGAGAATACCCCTGCAATTATCGAAGCTGTAGAATGAGATCCTCCACTGTTGGGTTATCATCTTTCAACCCCATTTTCCCTAAATTTATCGATTCTGTTTTTAAACAGGGATGTAATGAAATGATTCCTCTCAATTAAATAGACCGACACTTGCTTCCTCTCAAAGGGTTATGGAGTGGTTATAACAGCTGATCATGCTAAGGACTGTTATAACTAACCACTGCTCCTTATAATAACTGATGGACTTAAACACTGATGAGGCCTATCCACTGTTGAAGACAAAGCCTTGTTAAAGACAAGCACTTATGTACCTAAGGCTTGATCAACCAAAGGAAAACCACTGCTCAGTAACAACAGTGGTTCAGCATCTACAACGGATTCAAAATCAATATTTACGTATCAGTGTTTCTTATGTAACAATGTTTAGTGTATTAGTGTTTAGATTTTGTTACAGGTTTGATGATGGTTGTTAGATTTATGAAAATGTCTAACAATTTCGGATTGGGTATATTTATTCATAGTTTTATGAACTTCAGTGTTTATGATGAAAATTATGTTGGCTCCATGATTCAATGTTCCCCATGTTAATTCGCTTAATTGTATGTTATGTATATACAATCTCTCGAGACAAACCCTAGAGTTTATCTCTTGAGACAAACCCTAGACAAACCCAAAGGTGAACCACTGCCCAACAACAACAGTGGTTCAGCATCAACAGCAGATATTCTACCTTTGTTTATGTTAACAGTGTTTATATGTAACAGTATTTATCACATCGGTGTTTTATACTCTGTTACATGTCATATCACTTCAGTGTTTATATGTAACAATATTTATCACATCACATCAGTGGTTTGATCTGTACTATAAATAGAATAGTGGTTTGATCTTTATACTAATAAATAAAAATGAAGTACACTTGGATGATTATTAAGCTCCTCATTTTGATTGTTTGGGTATAGTATTCTCGAAATTGGTCTTTTTTGCAAACATATGTTTATGGGCAAACTTCTGTTTAAGATCAAACATTTGTTTAAGGCGAAACAACTGTTTGTGGCCAAACATCTATTTATGGCCAAACATCTGTTTAAGGTCAAACATCTGTTTAAGTCCAAACAACTGATATAGAAGGCCAAACATCTTCAAAATAGTTAAAAATGATAGTTTTCATTAATCCTTAAAAGTCTGTTACAACCACTGTTTTGGTTCAAACATCTGATTGTTAAATGTTATCCATTGCTGAAAGACAACCTCTGTTTCTTCATTCTTCATGTTGACCACTGACTGACCAAACATCAGTGTTTCAATCACTGTTGGTGTAAGACCCTAATTCGTACATGGCAAAAGTCACAGCGGAAACACGAACCATAAAATTTCTTTCATTATAAATACCTCAACTTATTTAAAATTTAACTTTAACATAGCTCTTTCTCATAAATCCGTCATCCTCTTATTTACTAATTAAAAACATAGCTTATGTTTACTACAATATACACATCAATGTTCCCGTACAATCTCTCTAGTGACTCGATCTTCGATCTCCCTTCCTTAGTCATCCTCATGGCTTGTACTACCTGCGCTCACCACATATATTCATAACATTAGCACACAGTTTATAAACAAGATACATTCACGTACACTTCACATTTCGTCATCTTTCAAACTTTAAGCATTTCATCTGCGTATCCATATCCTGGTGAGGCTTCAATAATGTACCTGCATTACTTTTCATTCTCAAGGTACACCATCAATAACGTTAACACTCAACATATCTAAGTCATACATACATACGTACTTGCATACATTCCTACATACACATCTACATACGTACATACCCTTCCTACAGCTTCACATACGTGCATACACTCATACATGTCTTTATACATACACACTTACACAACTACATACGTACATACCTTTACTACATCTTTACATACATGCATACACTCGTACATATCTTTATACATACATACATACATACACGTCTGCATACGTACATACCCTTTCTATAACATTACATACATGCATACACTCGTACATATCTTTATTCATATATACTCGTCTGCATACGTACATACCTTTACTACATCTTTACATACATGCATACACTCGTACATATCTTTATACATACATACATACACGTCTGCATACGTACATACCCTTTCTATAACATTACATACAGGCATACACTCGTACATATCTTTATTCATATATACTCGTCTGCATACATACATACCTTTCTTACAGCATAACATATATACATAAATACGCATCTACATACACGTACAACATCTTGCATACCTCTTACATACCTATACGTTATTTACATGAGACTTAAACTTTGATTCATAACCCATAAACATCTAAGGATTGATCAAAATCATGTTTAGAAAGTCCGCCGTAGCCCACGGATAACAAACCGAAGCCTACGGTACATAAATCAACTTAAATAACAAAATTTCAGACTTTTGGACTTGGGGAGGTCGTTGGCGACGGCCCGTAGTTTTTCCCGTAGCCAAAACCCCGTAGACAGGAAGATAACCCGTCGGAGAAAAAACTGATTTTCCCTTGCCCGTCGGCGACGGGCTCTCTAAAGTGCATTTTTTCTGCAGATCCGTTTCGACGTCCGAACGCACTAAAACGCGCATAACTTTCGAACCGTTTACCCGTTTAACCTCCCGTTTCTTCCTACATGCTTGTAAATTCACCTTCTAACATATGAACTTAAAATCCCACATTTGGATTAAGGAAATTCTTAACTTACACGCTATCGTCTTATTATTCATTTACGATTTATCCGACCCGTTCATGCATTCATTCACATAACTCGTTCGATTGACCATAACTTCTTATGAACCTAATAATATCAATGGCGACTATCATAAAAGATTAAATTCTCGGATGCTTTGCATCCTCTTAACCCATTTTCGCTCAAAAGCTTATTTTGACCCGTTAAGGGTATTCGCGCATTAATGGTCTATGACTAACCAAACCATCATCCCCACTTCCATACTTGTCCAAAACATTACACTAATCGAATAACTTGTTTCTAAACGACTTTTAAGATCGTTTACCCCAAAATACCCATCAAGTGCATTTTGGTCAACTTTAAACCCATCATTTACGACGAAAGACTTTAACACATATTTAACCTCAAACATCATGTTTAATTAATTACAACACTTTATTACTTACTTGAACTAAGAAGTGATTACGGGAATCACTTACCTTATGCGTCCGTGCTCGTATCCGATTCCTCCCCTTTCTTGACCTGTTATCCTTTAATGCTTGAGTCCGTCTTGACAGGATTCCTATACTCTCTTTTCATCAAGATCACGCTCCTATTAGCATATGCATTAGTACATGTTAACGATCATATCAATCGCATATTTCACCCTTAACTTTCATTAGTCATTTCTAACATACGTAACTCATATGATTATATTCATATCCGTTTAAACTCATGTAGTAATTCATCATATAATCACAAATAACGCATATTGACATAACATGTACCATACGACTTCCCATAATCATGCCTTTACGACAACGTGTCAATTCATGTTTCTTATGCTTAGTTGACTTCTGAAAGTCAACTATATACCACATTTCACCCTCGACTTATCATCATATACTCGTAACATCATAATCGACTATACGGACGACACTATATACATTTCATCATATACTTGATGTGAGTACTACCTTTTAAGCATAACGTACAACTATTTCATGCACAATCTTCTAAATTCATACATAGTTCATCAAATCCTTCTACTAATCAACATGTGGTATTTAAAATTAAACATCAAACATATTATCATCACATTTTATTCACTTCATCTAACAACAATTCATCATTTCTTATCCCATTTCTTTAAACATTCACACACATGTATGATTCCAAACATTATTAACATAAGTGAATCATCAATTTACATTACATCATCTAAAACCCACTTCATAACTACTTGTTAATCACTTACAAGTGATCTAATCTTAAGTTCCTCATTATTCATCATACTTTTGATATGTGTACTACCTTGTAAGCATAGTGTACAACTAGTTCATGCATATCATTCTAATCTCATACACAATTCATCAATTTCTTCCTTCTAATCAACATGAATCATACATGCATAAACATCAAACATACTAGTATCACATTTCTTTCAATTCCTCTCACAAGAATCCATCATACAAATCAAAATACATCAATATTAAGCAAGAATTTAGACATAGATGATTTACCCATGTCTTCATCTTCACCATAACAAACGGGTTTCACCCTTAAACATCAAATTAACCTAAACCATGCATAATCCATGTTCCAAATGATGAATCTAACACATACTCATGCTCAATTTCATACAACTTCGCGATTTACAACATAACCCACTTCGTGCATAATCACCAAACTAGCTTTTAAGACATACCTTGCGATCCCCTTGTGAAGGTGATCATTAATCTATGCTCGGTTATGAATTTAAGCTTCGTTTGACTCCTCAATTTGATGATTATGTTAGAGCTAGGGTTTGGTTCATGGGGAGTTCCCCTGATCGATCTAGAACACACACGATGTGTGTGTCGTGTGTGTGTTTGTTTTGTTTTTAAACATAACTTTCCCCTTTTTCAACTTTGGTCCCTCATGTTTATTACTTACTCATAATATTGGCAAAACTCTTGTCTTTTCATACTTCTAACCACACACTTAACTAGGTTAAATAGCCTAGTCATTTATTTCATGCTGAGTCATATGGGACACACGATAATTATAAACATTCGGGTTTTGGGGTGTTACAAGTCTACCCCCCTTAAACAAGGTTTCGTCCCCAAAACCTTTCTCACTTCCGTTTATACACATATCTATGTTTGACTTCACGGTCACAACATAATTATAAGCATTCATCCTTTCTCAATTCATACGTATTAATACATTTGACTTCTTCCTCTTAACAAGTCTATACTTTCCATGGCATATTTTCATATAACATTCTCATTTCCTTTAACCCGTTAATAACAGGTTAATATACATACTTATTCAAACTTATAATAATGCTTACACTCATATAATCCGTTTATAACGGGTTTAGTACTTTCATCCCATCCTTTAAGATTCCATTCTATAGACACATTGTTTAACATTTAACTCTTGTTTTGTTATCACAACAAAACTGCTATGTCATCGTCATACCTACGTGCTTAACTCCATAGCTAACATCATTCTACATTTCTATAGTCTTTTGTACCATACATATCCTTACGTTGCTTGCACATTCGGATATTTTCATTTCTATCATTCTTTTGTTCATCTGCTTTACATTTACTTATATGACTTGTTTGACGCATACATGGTCAAGCTATTGACTTCTTCTTATGTAGACTAGTTCCGTCTTTTATATCCTAAATCTGTTTCGTGGATTCGAACGCGTTATTCATACCTTTCGTACTTTCTATGTTTTGAATCCGTCTCGCGGATTCAAACATTGCATTCACATCTTTCATTCTTTGAATCCGTCTCTGGGATTCAAACATTGCATTTACGCCTTTCATCCCTTGAATCCGTCTCACGGATTCAAGCATTGCATTCATATCTTTCATTCTTTGAATCCGTCTCACGGATTCAAACATTGCATTTACGCTTTTCATCCCTTGAATCCGTCTCGCGGATTCAAGCATTGCATTCATATCTTTCATTCTTTGAATCCGTCTCGCGGATTCAAACATTGAATTTACGCTTTTCATCCCTTGAATCCGTCTCGCGGATTCAAGCATTGCATTAATATACATTGTTGATCCGTACCTTCTTACAGATTCAACATTCTTCATTCTTATCATTCATGTTTTTCATTCCTACATAGTACTCTCAATTTCCCGAGAGTCTTACTACCCACTTCACCCGCACGCCCACATGCTACCCAATTCTAACGGACATACCTGCGATAATTACCACGGTCTCACGAATGTCATATGCTTCTTGCGTACTGGCCAGGTGCGCAATTCACATACTAATTCCGTGCCTTCAGGTAATCATCGCCTTATGTCTGCAGTAGTGGGTCTCAATTCGTGCTACATTTTTTTTTACAACCTTATCAAGACAACATCGTTGTCTTTTATTTAGTACTTACCCTCCCAAGGAGATTTCTTCCTTTTTCTTTTAACACCAGTACCATACATACTAACATTTTGTACCTGGGGTCCGTCTGTCCATTCGCATCCTTGCCTGCCTTAGCATTCATCCTAGACTGTATTCAAGGGTCATCTTCTTCAAACACTTATACTTACCTTGCACATAACATACCGTCAGTTTCTTTATACGTATACATAAGTACACACTTACATTCGCTTCTACCTTTGGATCTTGATCGAGTCTTAGATTGTACGGGTTCCTTATCATAAGAGCACACAAGTTTGAGTTCAAGTACTTACTTTCTTGTACTTGATTCTCTCAAACCAGGGCTCTGATACCAACTTGTAAGACCCTAATTCGTACATGGCAAAAGTCGCAGCGGAAACACAAACCATAAAATTTCTTTCATTATAAATACCTCAACTTATTTAAAATTTAACTTTAACATAGCTCTTTCTCATAAATCCGTCATCCTCTTATTTACTAATTAAAAACATAGCTTATGTTTACTACAATATACACATCAATGTTCCCGTACAATCTCTCTAGTGACTCGATCTTCGATCTCCCTTCCTTAGTCATCCTCATGGCTTGTACTACCTGCGCTCACCACATATATTCATAACATTAGCACACAGTTTATAAACAAGATACATTCACGTACACTTCACATTTCGTCATCTTTCAAACTTTAAGCATTTCATCTGCGTATCCATATCCTGGTGAGGCTTCAATAATGTACCTGCATTACTTTTCATTCTCAAGGTACACCATCAATAACGTTAACACTCAACATATCTAAGTCATACATACATACGTACTTGCATACATTCCTACATACACATCTACATACGTACATACCCTTCCTACAGCTTCACATACGTGCATACACTCATACATGTCTTTATACATACACACTTACACAACTACATACGTACATACCTTTACTACATCTTTACATACATGCATACACTCGTACATATCTTTATACATACATACATACATACATACATACACGTCTGCATACGTACATACCCTTTCTATAACATTACATACATGCATACACTCGTACATATCTTTATTCATATATACTCGTCTGCATACGTACATACCTTTACTACATCTTTACATACATGCATACACTCGTACATATCTTTATACATACATACATACACGTCTACATACGTACATACCCTTTCTATAACATTACATACAGGCATACACTCGTACATATCTTTATTCATATATACTCGTCTGCATACGTACATACCTTTCTTACAGCATTACATATATACATAAATACGCATCTACATACACGTACAACATCTTGCATACCTCTTACATACTTATACGTTATTTACATGAGACTTAAACTTTGATTCATAACCCATAAACATCTAAGGATTGATCAAAATCATGTTTAGAAAGTCCGCCGTAGCCCACGGATAACAAACCGAAGCCTACGATACATAAATCAACTTAAATAACAAAATTTCAGACTTTTGGACTTGGGGAGGTCGTCGACGACGGCCCTAGGGCCCGTCGGCGACGGCCCGTAGTTTTTCCCGTAGCCAAAACCCCGTAGACAGGAAGATAACCCGTCGGAGAAAAAACTGATTTTCCCTTGCCCGTCGGCGACGGGCTCCTTGCCCGTCGGCGACGGGCTCTCTAAAGTGCATTTTTTCTGCAGATCCGTTTCGACGTCCGAACGCACTAAAACGCGCATAACTTTCGAACCGTTTACCCGTTTAACCTCCCGTTTCTTCCTACATGCTTGTAAATTCACCTTCTAACATATGAACTTAAAATCCCACATTTGGATTAAGGAAATTCTTAACTTACACGCTATCGTCTTATTATTCATTTACGATTTATCCGACCCGTTCATGCATTCATTCACATAACTCGTTCGATTGACCATAACTTCTTATGAACCTAATAATATCAATGGCGACTATCATAAAAGATTAAATTCTCGGATGCTTAGCATCCTCTTAACCCATTTTCCCTCAAAAGCTTATTTTGACCCGTTAAGGGTATTCGCGCATTAATGGTCTATGACTAACCAAACCATCATCCCCACTTCCATACTTGTCCAAAACATTACACTAATCGAATAACTTGTTTCTAAACGACTTTTAAGATCGTTTACCCCAAAATACCCATCAAGGGCATTTTGGTCAACTTTAAACCCATCATTTACGACGAAAGACTTTAACACATATTTAACCTCAAACGTCATGTTTAATTAATTACAACACTTTATTACTTACTTGAACTAAGAAGTGATTACGGGAATCACTTACCTTATGCGTCCGTGCTCGTATCCGATTCCTCCCCTTTTCTTGACCCGTTATCCTTTCATGCTTGAGTCCGTCTTGACAGGATTCCTATACTCTCTTTTCATCAAGATCACGCTCCTATTAGCATATGCATTCGTACATGTTAACGATCATATCAATCGCATATTTCACCCTTAACTTTCATTAGTCATTTCTAACATACGTAACTCATATGATTATATTCATATCCGTTTAAAATCATGTAGTAATTCATCATATAATCACAAATAACGCATATTGACATAACATGTACCATACGACTTCCCATAATCCTGCCTTTACGACAACGTGTCAATTCATGTTTCTTATGCTTAGTTGACTTCTGAAAGTCAACTATATACCACATTTCACCCTCGACTTATCATCATATACTCGTAACATCATAATCGACTATACGGACGACACTATATACATTTCATCATATACTTGATGTGAGTACTACCTTTTAAGCATAACGTACAACTATTTCATGCACAATCTTCTAAATTCATACATAGTTCATCAAATCCTTCTACTAATCAACATGTGGTATTTAAAATTAAACATCAAACATATTATCATCATATTTTATTCACTTCATCTAACAACAATTCATCATTTCTTATCCCATTTCTTTAAACATTCACACACATGTATGATTCCAAACATTATTAACATAAGTGAATCATCAATTTACATTACATCATCTAAAACCCACTTCATAACTACTTGTTAATCACTTACAAGTGATCTAATCTTAAGTTCCTCATTATTCATCATACTTTTGATATGTGTACTACCTTGTAAGCATAGTGTACAACTAGTTCATGCATATCATTCTAATCTCATACACAATTCATCAATTTCTTCCTTCTAATCAACATGAATCATACATGCATAAACATCAAACATACTAGTATCACATTTCTTTCAATTCCATTCACAAGAATCCATCATACAAATCAAAATACATCAATATTAAGCAAGAATTTAGACATAGATGATTTACCCGTGTCTTCATCTTCACCATAACAAACGGGTTTCACCCTTAAACATCAAATTAACCTAAACCATGCATAATCCATGTTCCAAATGATGAATCTAACACATACTCATGCTCAATTTCATACAACTTCGCGATTTACAACATAACCCACTTCGTGCATAATCACCAAACTAGCTTTTAAGACATACCTTGCGATCCCCTTGTGAAGGTGATCATTAATCTATGCTCGGTTATGAATTTGAGCTTCGTTTGACTCCTCAATTTGATGATTATGTTAGAGCTAGGGTTTGGTTCATGGGGAGTTCCCCCGATCGATCTAGAACACACACGATGTGTGTGTCGTGTGTGTGTTTGTTTTGTTTTTAAACATAACTTTCCCCTTTTTCAACTTTGGTCCCTCATGTTTATTACTTACTCATAATATTGGCAAAACTCTTGTCTTTTCATACTTCTAACCACACACTTAACTAGGTTAAATAGCCTAGTCATTTATTTCATGCTGAGTCATATGGGACACACGATAATTATAAACATTCGGGTTTTAGGGTGTTACAGTTGGCTATCCACTGATAGTTAAAAAACAGCCACTACTCACAGTTTTATTGTTGATGTGGTTAATTAATTATAGAATGAAATTATCAAATGAAAACTAGAATTACAATGAAATTACCATTTTACCTAATTGTTACTTTTCAATGAGATAAGAGTTCCTCCAACATTATTTTGGTGATAAAAATTAAAGTTAAAATATAAAATAGAAATAAAAAAATTGTTGATGACATTTTGTTGCATATCAAATCAGTAATTAATGCTAATTTCTTGAGCTTTGGACATTGAAAATATGCAAAATGAGAATTTCAAATTGATGGTTATTTTCTATTTATTAAAGTTAAAATAAAAATTAGAAAAGTCATGATAACAATTGCTTTCAAATCAAATCAGTAATTACTGATAATATCAATAACTTTTGAAATTCAAAATATGCAAAATGGTAATTTAAAATTGAAGTTCTCGCTTTTTTTCCTACAAACGCAACATAGATTCATAAGATTAAAATTTATTCATGACATTAAAAGTCCAATAATTACATAACATACTGAACAACTAAACTTTTAAATCTAACAATAACCGTAAGAATTAAGAAACTTTAGCTTCAACTCCATCGATTGCTGAACCTCTCGATGTATGTCCTTCAGCATCGCCATGAACTCCCACGTCTCTATCACCGCACTCTATATTGCTGACAACACAAAGCTCACGAATGGAAGTTGAAGGCATCCGCATAAGATTTCTGGAAACCTGCTCTCTCGTGAACAGGCCAATTTGCAATCCATCAAAACATTTCTTCAGCTCTTGTAGAGTAGCCCTATCTTCATACACCTGTTCCTCTATTTGCCTGAAACGCTGCTTTAAATCATCTGATTTTACAGAAGTGAATGACGCCATTTCAATAAACTATATTACTCGACTTTCCTGAAAGTATGATATCTTCGTAGGAAATCGTGATGAAAAACATGTGAAGTGGCTATAAGTTTATACACTTAATCAATTAAAACTTGTAGATTTAATATAAACGTATTAATGTATATTTCAAAACAGCAGACTTTTAATGCAAAAACCTTTTCAAACCCCAACTTTTATGGGAAAACTTTAAAATTAAATACCAAGAAACCCAAGGGCCAAATTTTCGAAGTTCAAAGAACAAAAGCAGATTATCATAATTACAATTAACCTCTTCATTTACCGTGTAGATGCGTTTTTAAACTCTATAAAAGATCGATAATTACTTTTGATTCAAAACATCAACAAATTGTCCTACAAATCATTGTCTGTGAAAAATTGTTCCACATCAGAAAATCCAACAAAAATCTACATGGCAAACTTCGGCTTCTACCACTGGTCAGACACCAGCGATGTTAAAACCCAATTCTCGATGTGGTCACTCAAAGAAAAAAGAACAGACGAAGAACTAAACAGTAAAGTCGACATAATCAATGACACTAATTACAAGAAAACCTAGAACAGCATAGCATTGCTCGATGAAGTCCTCCACTCTCCTCCATCAGATTTCCAGAAGAATGTAGAAGAGTTTCTCACACAACTTCTAAAACAGGATCAGAAAATCTGCAACATGCTAACTGACCCGAAAAACAAAAGAGAGCATGAAATCACATGGAGAAAGGCGAGAGTCTACGAAATCCTAACAAGTGTTAACTCTAGCGTGTAATAGTTTATAAATATTTCATTAAATTTCTATTTTTCTATGTAATAGTTTATTTTAATAATCTCAACATGCATCTTAACATATTCTAAAATGTTAGTGTCAATAAAAACTCTCAACATCATCAACAGTTAATCAAAATAAAAAACAAACCTAAAATGCAAAGGTTTCCTCATTTTCGAAGCTGTAGAATGAGATCCTCCACTGTTGGGTTATCATATTTCAACCCCATTTTCCCTAAATTTATCGAATCTGTTTTTCAACAGGGATGTAATGCAATGATTCCTCTTAATTGAATAGACCGACACTTGCTTCCTCTCAAAGGGTTATGGAGTGGTTATAACAGCTGATCATGCTAAGGACTGTTATAACTAACCACTGCTCCTTATAAAGGTTGATGGACTTAAAGACTGATGAGGCCTATCCACTGTTGAAGACAAAGCCCTGTTAAAGGCAAGCACTGATGTACCTAATGGCTGATCAACCAAAGGAAAACCACTGGTCAGTAACAGCAGTGGTTCAGCATCTACAGCGGATAAAACTTCAGTATTTATGTATCAATGTTTCTTATGTAACAGTGATTAGTGTATCAGTGTTTCGAGTTTGTTACTGGTTCGATGATGGTTGTTAGATTTATGAAAATGTGAAACAATTCAGGATTGGGTATATTCATTCATAGTTTTATGATACTTCAGTGTTTATTCATTCACACTGTTCAATCTAACATGGGTTTCCATCCAACTGTTGACCAAAAGTCAAACAGATGTTCAAACTACTGATTGAGTTATTCAAATATCTGTTGAATACTAAATGAGATGTTGATCAAAACTCAAACATATGTTGATCAAAAGTCAAACAGTTGTTCACCAATAGTCAAACAGATGTTGACCTTAAACAGATGTTTGGTTTAAGGCCAAACATCTGTTTATGGGCAAACATCTATTTAAGGTCAAACATTTGTTTATGGCCAAACATCTGTTTAAGGTCAAACATCTGTTTATGGCCAAACATCTGTTTAAGGTCAAACATCTGTTTATGGCCAAACATCTGTTTAAGGTCAAACATCTGTTTAAGTCCAAACATCAATGTTTCAATCACTTTGGCTATCCACTGATGGTTAAAAAACAGCCACTGCTCACATTTTTATTGTTGACATCCACTGATATTGACCATTAGTGGTTTCCCTATACAACTGTCATCCTATTTCATCAGAGGTTGTCACGTGGACAGTTCTTAGCCGTTCGATCTTTGTAACCGTTGCCACGTCGGCATTCACTTTTCACTTTTATAAAACCCTGATCAAAACCCCAAACAGGGTTTTAACTGCCATTTCGAATTTCAAATTTTTTTTTCAAAAGCAGTTTCCATCAAATTCCTTCAAACACTTCATCTTCTTCTTCCTCTCACAAATTCGTTCGAATCACCATGGCTCTTGCTCTAAAAAAACTCTCATAACTATCTGTGTACACTTGAGAAAACAAGTAAAAACACAGATTTCCACTCAATCATCGATGCTCTTTCATCCTCAAAGTACAAAACTTTGTTGACCTGCAATGCACCTATTTACCAAGAAACCCTACGATATTTTTGAAAAAATGCAAAATTAGAAGTTCAAGACAACAAGCCTTGGGCTATTACATCAACAGTAGGTGGGATTCAGGTTGCTATTACTCCACAAACCATATCTGAGGTTTTTGAGATGAACGATCATACAGGTAAAAACTCTTTCCCTAAAGAAGAGTATCAATGAGATTTGATTGAAAGGGGGTATGAAGAGCAATGCAACAAAGCTACTATGCAAAAAGGAGCATTCCCACCTCCTATGAAATTTTTATTTCATACTTTACTTATGTGTGTTTCAAACAAAACAACAGCTTTCAATGAAATTCCATTGAAAATTCAATACTTGGGATATGCTATTATGGCTAAACAAGATTTCAATTACTCCCAAGAGATTTTCAATAATTTGGTTAAAAATGTCAATAATATAAAAGATAAGAAAAAAACATTCATGTTGTTTCCAAGGTTTTTAAGCTACTATTTACAACAGAAAGTACCAAACGACAGTGCACAAGTGCTTGTCCAAGGTGCTCCTTGTGAAATAAATAGTTTGTCTACTGAAACTTTTACAAGGTTGTCAAAGTCAAAAGCTTTAAAAAAACAAACAGAGGAGCCTGAGCAAACTTTAGATGCGTCCACATCTGCCCCTCAGGTTTCTACTGTTGAGCCCACTGCTCTTGGTGACCACAGCAGCACAACCACTGTTGTGCAACCCCCACCAAAAATCACCAAAAAGACCCTCAAGAAAAAAATCAAAAAAGCCCCCCAAACCCTCCAAAGAGGACCTTCTGGAAGATGAGATCCCAGTAGTAACTCCTATGACAACACAAAAGTCACCAACACCCACTGTTGCTACTTCCTCACAACAGTTGGAAAGATCTCCACCACAGGCCTCAACTCCTCCTGCTTCCTCGCAAAAGGAACAGGTTGTAAGCACAGTGACACCCAACCAAGATACATTACCCTCACTTGAGAGTATGTTCAATAGCCCTGTTCCCGGGGCAAATTCTCTTTCAACTCCTATCCCTACAACCACATTTCCATCCAACATTTTACCTCTGTTGAAAGCATTGGATATGGATCAGACACTAATCAGTTCTTCTCAACAAACCATCACTGAGAATATACTCCAACAAGTGACTGAGTCTGATGCCTCTACCTTTGCTAACCCATCAACAGTTGAGGAGGTTACACCCCTAGAGTTAAATGGATCTCTTGGTGGTAGTTCAAGTGGAGTTTCTACTACAGGTGTTGAATCCACTGATTTACACCTTGACAGTAGTTTCATAAGTCAGACTCCCTTGAAGGCAATTTCTTCCTTCGGCACCAAGGTATCCACTGGTGTGCTTACTAAGGTAACTACTGCTGAAGAAAGAAGTCCCCAGTACCAAGAAAAAGAGGCATCAGTGGATGAACCATTGGAGACTTCTCCTGGTCCAACTGCTGATACAACCACTGCTGGTGGGAAATCAGATGATCCCATTAAATTGGGTGATAGTTTAAAATATCAGGATTTGACGGAGAGAGTTACCAATCTTGAAACATCTGTGGCAGATATCAAAAATATGCTGCAACAGTTGTTACAATCCTCAAAGTCTCAATCCACTGCTTCATCATCTGCTACCACAACAAGTGAGCTATGGCAACTTCTACAACCTCTGTTTCATCAACAAAGAAAATATGTTGATCAACAACATGAAATTCAGCTACAAATGTTCAGAAATGTGATGGAAGCAAGGTATAAGGATACTCAAGCTGACATTAAAGCCATCAAAGCTCATTTACTTCAAACCACAAGTACTTCTCCTCCTACTATTGTCTACGTAGAAAACCCTGATGATGCCAAAAAGGGGGAGAAAGGAAAGAAAGGAAATGATGTTTTGTATCTAAAACCTGATCCAAAGGCTAAACCTGTTGTAGAAATTCCAAGGCCAGATGGTACAAAGAAGGTTGATGTGACTCTCAATGCCTTTGCTAAACAAAAAGCAAATAGAAAAGAGAAAATGGAACGAAAGGGTTCTAAAAGACTTGAAAAAGAAAAGGAAGTTCTGATGGCAAAGGAAGAGCACGGTACTTCAAAAAGAATAAGAACTACCAGAAAGGTCAGCGAACCCACTTCCACACCTGTTATATCAACAGTTGTTGATACATCAGTGGTTGATACATCAGTGGTTGATACATCATCAGTGGTTGATACATCACCTTCTGAAATCCCCAAACGTTCCTCACCTCAAGCCACAAAGCCAACAAATGTTGAGACACCTGTTATATCAACAACTGTTGATACATCAGTGGTTTCAACAGTTGTTGTCACAACAAATGTTGTTGTCACTTTACCAACCACCACTTAATCCACAAATCCAACTCCAAATTCAACACCTCCAACCACACCAAAAATCAAAAGAAGGAGCATAACAAATGTCATACTTGAAGATGACACTGTACCTTCTCCACTTCCAATATCTTCACAACCTCTGATCCTATCAACTGTGCAAAAACCTACTTCAACTGCTTCAATTCTAACCCCTGACCAAACTACTGCCTTGGTTCCTTTGAGTGTGAAATTTCCTCTGGATCTTCCAGCAGTTAGGAGGGAGATTAAATCCTTCTATTCTGAAGATGATCCTGAAAAGAGGAATCTTCCATCTCTTCAAGGGTATTCTTTGCCAAAGAACATTGTTGAATACCTTCAATTGAAAGCCAAACAAGCAAAGGATATCTCAAAAAGAGACACAAAAGGAAAATCTGATAAAGAAATACAGAAAAATCTGCAATTTCTGCTCAGCCAAGTCAGAACACTAGAGCAGTTTTCAAAAGATCTTTGTCAGCAGTTATCAGAAAGAGATGATGAAAGCCTAAGGAATGGTTACATTGAGCTCATTATACAAAACAAGAAATACAAGGTAGAAAGGTATCAATTCAAAGAGTGGACCATAAGTGAGCTCAAGCAAGAAATTGTAAGAATACAAAAGATGCTTGAAGACTCAACAATAAAAGCAACCCCACCAGTCTGGTCCCAGTATAAAAAGAATGTACCTGAAAGGGCTTTGAAATTGAAGAGAATGAAGGTAGAGCTTATAACTGCAAATTATGGCTCAAGGAATCAAATCACAAGGTGGATAGAGATTAAAGTGATAGAGACATACAAAAAATTGGAAGAAAGAAGAAAGAAAGATCCCTCTGTTCCTAAAAAGCCAGATTATCCAGCATCAGAGGTTTTAATCAAACATACCGTACCAACTAAAAGATCTGCTAAACTCACTGTTCCATCTGCTGTTGCTATCTATCAAACAAAGAGGCAAAAATAGATTGATGAAGAAGAACAGGCGCAACAAGAATCCGAATATTTTAAATTGGCCATCAAGCAGATGTTGGTAGAAAATCCTGACTCAGTAAAGCTACAAGAAATAGCCAAAGGTCTGAACAACCAAAGGTGAACCAGTGCCCAACAACAATAGTAGTTCAGCATCAACAGCAGATATTGCATCTGTGTTTATGTTAACAGTGTTTGTATGTAACAGTATTTATGCAGTAAAATACACTTTGAGCGTTTTTGACCCGTTTAATATATTATCCTTCTAGTGAATTTTCTTTTCGAGTTGTCCCATCTAAGATAAAACACACGATTAAATCACATGGTCAAATTGTTAAGGTTCTTGATCATTTAAGATGCTAAATGTGTACCGTCTATTAGCTAATTATTTGTAATTTATGTTAACGGTGTTTATATGTTAACAGATGTTGACCAATAGTCAAACAGATGTTGACCTTAAATAGATGTTTGGTTTAAGGCCAAATATCTGTTTATGGGCAAACATTTGTTTAAGGTCAAACATTTGTTTAAGGCCAAACATCTGTTTATGGCCAAACATCTATTTAAGGTCAAACATCTGTTTAAGTCCAAACAACTGATATAGAAGGCCAAACATCTGTTTAAGCCCCAACATCTGTTTAAGTCTAAACAGATGTTTAAACATCTGTTCAAAACACTGTTCAATCTATCATGGGTTTCCATCCAACTGTTGACTAAAAGTCAAACTGAGGTTCAAACCACCGATTGAGTTATTCAAATTTCTGTTGAATACTAAATGAGATGTTGACCAAAACTCAAACAGATGTTGACCAAAAGTCAAACAGATGTTGACCAAAAACTAAATGGGAGGATCCGACCCGGTTACATGGGATATATTTAAACCTTTTAACTTTTTCAAGATCCTCACAAAATCTTGGTTCCCTTCTCTCTCCACGTATCTTTGTACACTTTCTCCAAGAAACTCTCTCATCTTCTTCGATTTCTTCCGATCTTCATCAATATCATCTTGGATAATAACAAAGGTATTGTTAAATAATCTAATTTGTTTTGTACTTTTTCATGTTTATTCTTTTAGTTTTGAATTCCATAGACGATTATGGTTCTTGCTGTTTTAATGAAGAAGTTGTAATCGACGGTGGTGTATTCATGTATCTCCCTGTTTTTTTTTTCAATCCATTGTTGGTTATGATTGCATTTATTGTTGCGGTTTATACTCGAACAACTTCTGATAGTCTTAATTTTTTTATATCTGATTACTATGTAGTTATAGTGCATGTTATGATAGACATATATGATTCTAAAAAAAGTGATCTACATTTCGTGTATCTACCATTTGTCTTATCCATTGTTGATTTTATTGGATATCACTTTGCTCATGTATTTATCTTATTTTGAAGTATGATATAAAATTTCAATCTTTACTGATGTATTGTCATGTTTATTTGTAAAGTTGTTTATAAAGTTGTTCATGTAATGATGTTATTTTGAAGTATAATATAAATTTCTGATTTTAACTGATGTATTCTCATGTGTATTTGTAAAGTTGAACTTAGTTTGATTAGTAGATGGTATACTGTTTTTAAGTTTTTGTTTGGGACAGACATAAGTCACTATCCTGTCTTTCTATACAATTTATTCAGCTGATGATCCTCCATGTCTATTTGTGATACTTAATCAGAAAAGTAGGTTTTAAGTTTTAATTATATGATTTGCTGTAAAAAAATATATACATGTATTCTCACCTTTTCGATATTCTCTATTATTATTTTGATATATATTAGTTGTATCATCTTTTATTTAGATGTACCTTAATGGATTGTATTCATTTATTTCTTATTGTTATTGATTTTGATTCTATATAATTGATACTGTTACAGTTTTACGTAACAATGATTTATGGATTTCCGTGTTACCTTGAAGACAGTAAAAGGAAATGTTTGGTTAGGAATTTTATCCGATCTTACTTTAACACTTAATTTTAATTTCTTCGTATGATATCTAGCAATAAAAGTGTTTTATTTATTTATGCTTAGATTTTTCCAAAACAGTATGAAAAGTGGTTTCAACAGTTTAATTATCCAACTGGAAATACAAACATCCGGACCACAACTGGAAATGTTTTTAAAGTGAAGATCTATCCTCTAAGCAATAGCAGATATTATTTCTATAATGGTTGGTGTCAGTTGGTAGACAGTTTGAAAATACCTTCAGATTCATGGTTAATATTTCACTATGAAGAAGCATTAGAAAGTTTTAGAATATTATATTTTTATCAAGACATTTCTCTTGCTCCTTGTGATGATTTTTACTACAAACCATCCGGTAACGAAGATTATGTGGTATGTAACTTCGAACAATATTCATCATGTAATTTTTTTGGAGATACAGTTGTTTAATTGTTGTTTATTATTTATTTACTTAATTTTCTGATATATTTGTACTAATATACTATATAATGTGTTTTATTCGGATTGTAGAGTATTAATCGTTCGTTTGTTCATCACAAGATGTTAAACACTATTCCTTCATATCTGGTTCTTATTAAAGGATCTGGAAACCAGAACTGGTCTGTACGGATGGAAGATATCAACAATGAACTTTACATAACTACCGGATGGAAGCAGATAAAGAATGACTTATCAATAACTGATGATCATCTGATTGTCTTTGAGATGATAGATCTTCAGACTTTTCATATCACGGTTTTCAATTGTGCTACCTGCGATTTAGTGCTTCCATCCGAGGTCTATGCTGTTGTTAAAGAAAATGTGGTAGAAGAGATTATCTTGAGTTCAAATACTGAAGCTGTACAGGACATTGTTAATGTCAATGAAGGTGGTATGGTTGTTGTGAATGAAGATAATTAGATCCTACCTATTGCTTTCCGTGTGGACGGTCATTTTGTAAGTTTGTGATGATGAGTTTACTAATATATAATACTTTAGTCAGATTTTAAAGATGTGTTAATTCTTTGTTTATTGAATTGTTCGTTGTTTGTTACAGCGCCTTTTTTAAAAAAACAGGCTGAAGATCTTGGACTGAATCGTAAGATGGGTTTGAAGATTGTGGACGTGGCAGGTGATGTTTGGAATGTTCAAGTTGCTATAGGTTCATCTCGAGGTCAACCAAGATATTATGTGCAAGGAATGAGAAAGTTTGTGCAGGATAAAGGCATGGCTCCAAGTCAAGCATTTACACTTAACTTTGTGAAAGGTAAAAAGCTTTTTTGTTTGGATGAATGTTCATGGGATTTAAGAAGGCAAATGCAGAAGGATAGATGGAACCAACTTTTTGGGTTGTAGTTGTTCGCTTTTAGAAACTGTCACACCCCCAAAATCCACACGCGGAGTATCACCGCTTGGAGGCGTGACTGACCAGGATCAAGCCACCAATCATATTGAACAAACATGTAAGTAAACATAATTCAACCAAACAATATGAAAGGTGTTCAAAAACCAAAGCATAGTTAAGTGTTTAGCGAAAGCATAATTGTAAAACCCATAGCAAGTAATAAGTATGAAATAAAGTAATGTTTAAAGCATGGCACACACTGCCATGTCCAACAACGACTGCTCCTCCCTGTGCAAGCTCCATGAGTACCTAATGACCTGCAAGGCATGTAGCAACGAATCAACACCAAAGTTGAGCGAGTTCACCGTTAGTTGTTTGGTTATAGTATTCATTTCATAAATCGTTGTTCGTTTTGTATGTATCGTATTAATCCATATCGCGGCCAATCCAGGCATGTGTGCGATGATTAGTAGGGGCTTCCCATGTATTCCAAGACCACGCGTATCGACTGCTACGAAAATGTAAGAGGTGCCCTAAGTCAATGTCTATCAGCATTGACCCTTTGCCCATAGTCCATTAGTACACGCCCGTCCGACTGACACGGTGTGAGGTTTGTTAAACCTAATAGCGCTATTAACTAATGACCCGCTCGCCATAGGTCTCGGCGATTAAGTCGATAAATGAGGGACTTCCTTTGATAGAGGTGATGGTCTTATGATCGTGTACGTAGGCTTTACGTACGTGCCCTTCAATCCGAGGACAGTAGTAAGTATAACTGTACGTAGGTTTTACGTACGTGCCCTTCAACCCGAGGACAGTAGTAATTAGTTTAATAGTTGTATGAGTAGTTATCCAATCCCATTCCCAACCCCTGTGAATCTCATGCCTTGGCTAGTGTGAACTCACCTTGGTTTGCTCGGCAGATACACAGAAAGGTCAAGCCTAGCTGCTAGTGGTCAACCACGTCCTAACATGGTTACCATACAAGTCAGGTTTTGGTTTCAAGTAATGCACATGAGTATCACATAAGCTAGCAGATAAGGAACACACACAGATCATGGCAACACACATTATCACGTTCAACACGTCTAACGTATTCAAGATTGGGCTCGCACAAGTCTAACAACTTGTGCGATTCACCCATTGAAGCCCAACAGTACCCGGCCCAATAATCAGAAAGCCCAAATACATCTGCATGCATATACACGGCCCAACATATAAGCAAATAATCCATCTTGTGCGATCCATGCATCTTGTGCGATCAGTCTTGTTACCCAGCCCAATACATATAAACATACGGCCCAAATAACAAACAAACAAACAATCTTGTGCGACTCAATGGTCCTTGTGCGACTGGGGACCTCTTGTGCGATCAGGTCCTCTTGTACGACCATATCAACTTGTGCGACTGGTCTTCTTGTGCGAATGGACCTCTTGTGCGACCAAGAGATCTTGTGCGACTAGTTAACTAATTCTTGTGATTCATGCAATCAATTACATCTATTCAATTAGTTTCCAAATTCACAATTTATCAATAAATGCCAACAACTTCCAATTCCAACAGAAATCGATCAAACAAGGTTTTTAATTCATTCCAATCATATGAACCCTAATTAATCCAAATCAATAACTTATCAACACTTAAGCATATATCAGGATTCTTGTTCTTGATTTCTAACATGCGTCCTATGATAACAACACAATGAATCATCCTAATTCTAAACATATCACAGCCGACTACAAGCATTCGGTTTCCATTCATCAACTAATCCAACTTGTATTAACAACCAAACCATTCGGATCCAAACCCATATAGAGCCGATTACCCTCATTCATAATCAAGCACATATTATTCATACTAACATAACAATACATTATCATATAATCATCATCAACCGAATATGAACACATAACATGAAACACTTATGAACCGATTATTTAAACACCAAACTCATCATGTATCGTTTACATATCAATGTATAGAATCATAAAAATCATAACATCATTCGACAAAACACCAAATCATAAATCACTAACCGATTAAGATAGGGTGAGGGTGATCCGAATCGAGAGCTTCGATGAGAATGGGATGTTGTTTGGCGTCGGCTTTGAGAGGAGAGAAAGAGAGCTAGGGTTTGTGTGTGTGAATGTTTTGCAACAAATGGGAAACAACCTCCTAAGGGTGTGTGTGTGTATGCGTATAATGAAGTGGGCCGAACCCAACTTGGGCTGCCCTAAGTTCGGATGCAAGAAGTGTAGCCCGAGTGGGCTTGTGCGATCGGGTGAGTGTTGTGCGTTTGGACCGTTTATATACATACATACATTACACAAAGCACGTATCAACATAACATTCATATAATCATTCACTTTCATAAAATCACATATCGTACACATACGTTACTTCAAAGTACAAAGATAGGTTCGGAAATACGAGTTGTCACAGAAACTGATGGTAGACTTGTTTGTTTAGTTTTGAAGTTGTGGTTCTAAAACTATATATGTAGATGTAAATTATTGGGTCCATGTCTAACGGAAACAATGCAGCCAGCTAATTCTGAATTTTGTAATTACCATTTTATAAAGTCAGAAACTTGCAGTCGTTAATCTTACTTTTAAAACCGGTATTGATGTTGGTGAATTTTGAGACACCGGTATAACCACACATTTAAGCAAAGAAACATCAAGAAATAAATTCAGTTAGATACTACCGGCAATGTAAGCTAAAGATAGTACACTCACTTACTCGCTTGAAACGATTCCTTGATCAAAAATATAGTACAAACTAATAGCAAAATCATGTTCAAAGTTATAAGCCCTATTCTTTGACAATGATAAGTTGGTTAATTATGCCATTAATGGAATAAATCATCGAGTTCTATTCTCTGATAATCATTTCAAGCAAATAGAAACACATACAGTTTCAATTATATTAATAAACATATCGCTTTTTGCTGGGACTGGTGTCCAAAATTTCCAAACTAAAACTGAAATTGATCAAATGAGACATGTTAAATATGTATAAGAAATCATGTATGGGTCACTTCGTTTGACTTTTGGTCAACATCTGCTTGACTTTTGGTCAACATCTGTTTGACTTTTGGTCAAAATCTCATTTAGTATTCAACAGACGTTTGAATAACTCAAACAATGGTTTTAACATCTGTTTGACTTTTGGTCAACAGTTGATGGAAACCCATGATAGGTTGAACAATGTTTTGAAGAGGAAAACAATGCTTAAATATAAGAAGACAGTGGATCTGGTTAAACATCTGTTTCACTTTTGGTCAACAACTGTTTGACTTTTGGTCAATATCTGTTTGCCCGATTAGATTGATTGTTAAATTATAGTTCTTTAAGCCATTGTTTTGTTTTCTTGAATTCTATGTAATTTTGTAAAGAATTACAAGAACAAACATTTTTACAAACTTGATGTAATAGGGTCAGTGGCGAAGCTTGAAAAAAAAGTTCGGGGGGTCGGAAAGTAACGGACCTAAAAAGTTTCTATCGCGTAGTTTCGAGGTGTATGTTCGGGTCGGACGTCGGTGATTCGATTCGGGTCGGGTTGGGTCAAACATTAATATCAAATAAAATACATTCTCAAACATTAAAAAAGAAGTTGTCATTTTATTCTTCCACATAGCATAATCTAATAACAAAACAAGTTAACAAATCACCCTAAATTTCAAACTCTAATTTCTATCTAAATCAAATCACAATAAGATTAAACAAATAAAATTAGACATAGTTACAGAAAGATTCAACAAGTTTATGGCAAAAATTCGGACCAATTTCACCCCTAATTTCAACCTAAATCACATAAATTGCAGCCCTAAATTAAACCTAAAGATAAAAAACACATACCTTTAACCTTATAAAGATTGAAGAAGTCGAACAAGAGTACAAGACCACAACAACGAGTAGTGTTTTGGCTTTTGTTATCGAACAAGAAGCTGAAGTTGAACAGTTCTGGAACCTGCGTCCCCCCCCCCCCTTTCTGCAGTTCTGGCTTGTGGCTTCTGTTCTTCTGGTCGACGTCCCAAAGTAAACGAATTTGGGTTTTTTTGGATAGGGTGGGCTTTTAACTTAGGCTATATAATGATTTGATTTGGGTTATATAATATACATTCTAGTATTCTAACAAATATAATGATTTGGACTATAATATTTGGACTTATTAAATATTTATTTGGGCTATATAAATAAAAAAATTAAAACCGGGAGGTCGAAAAAGTATATACCTAAAATTTTTTTATAAAACCGGGGGGTCGAAAACGTATATACCTACAAAATCCTATACGAAACGACATATATAACACTACTGACCGAAAAGTTCGGGGAGGCGGGCGCCCCTCCCCGCCCCTTAAATCCTTCGCCCCTGAATAGGGTCGTATTAATAACGAATAATAATTAATATAACTAAGTTTCTCGAGCCCGAGAAGCAATCCCGGGTAATAACCTAGTATATATATATATATATATATAAGGGTAAATTACACTTTTCATCCTTTATGTTTGTAGCAGTTTGCAGTGGATAGCCTTTAACTTCAATAATTACAGTGACAATCTTTTATTTGTAAAACTCATTACACCCTAGGTCCTTTACCCCTAACTCGGTTAAAAACTTTTAGTTAAGTATGGCATGTGCCTTGCACATGAGGGTAGATCGGTAATTTTACCTATTTATTAAAAAAAAATAAACAAAACACTAAGCAATATGTTAAAATCCAAGCCCCACATTCAAGGACCACAGAGCTATTGGAAAGCTAAGAATGGAAGCTGAGCGAGCTAAGAGAGCCTTGAGTAGCCAGCACCAGGTCCGTGTTGAGATCGAGTCACTTTTTGACGGTGTGGATTTCTCCGAGCCATTGACCCGAGCCCGTTTTGAAGAGCTGAACAATGACTTGTTCAAAAAGACCATTGGACCCGTGAGGAAGGCTATGGAGGATGCTAGTCTCAAGAAACGCTAGATCGATGAGAGTGTTCTTGTTGGTGGGAGTACCAGAATTCCCAAGGTTCAACAACTTCTCAAGGATTACTTTGGTGGAAAGGAACCAAACAAGGGTGTGAACCCTGACGAATCAGTCGCTTCTGGTGCGCTGTTCAATGAGGCATCTTGAAGGCTTTGACATGTCCATTTGAGTCCATTGAGGAGGGTGTGACCTGATTCGATGGTGTTAGGTTCTGAAAGTTAGACAGAGAAAGCTTAGAGCTGGTGCGATGTGAAGAAATGAGGGATTTGGGGGAGAAAAGAGGGTATTTATATGATGGGGTAGTTGGTAGGTGAATGGTCTTAAATGCCTTCACGTACGAACCGCGTGATCACAACTAACATATTTTCTAACTGGGTTTGAGGTAAAAGATGAAACGTTCAACATGTTTTTAAAGTAAAGAACTGTGACTGTAATTATGGAAGTTAAAGGCTATCCACTGCAACCCGCTACAAACATAAAGAACGAAAAGTGTAATTTAGCCTATATAGAATACATTTCCAGAAACAAACTCATTAAGTGGTTGGTGTTCATGTAATAAGGCTTTGGGACCAAATTGGTGGGCTTTCAAATCCCACAAACGCGAGTTTTTTTCTTTTATGTGTATTTCTCAACTTTTGCAACTTTTTAAATTTATTCAATTAATTAATAAGTTAGTTGTTAGGATCTGAGTTTACTTGATTGTGTTGTTTTATAAGAAATGTAAGATGAAGAAGATAAACAAATAAACAATTGCAGCGGAATGAAGTAAAACTTTATAACACAATCAAGGAAAGAACAAGTTTCATCATATATGCTTTTATAATCAAAAGATTGAATACATAATGTTTCGACTATGCATGCATGAACACTTTCCCCCCCTCAGCCTAAGCTCACAATGTTAGTTCGTACAAGATGCAAGTGTGCGCGAAAGAGCTAATAGAACAGTACAGGCACTGTCTATTTATAGTACAATCCTAAATACTGTGGCATCTTTGCTGACATCAGCTAGACAGTGACAGCTACAGTCTTAACAACCTCTAAACACTGATGATTACAGACACTGTTACATTAGACAATGATTAATCAAACACTGATTCATGCTATCCACTGATGAAGACTGAGCAGTGCTTTCCATTAAGGTTGATCAGGCCTTTGACTTCAGTAGTTCTTTGACTTTAGCAGATAATTAGTCTTCAACAGTCTTTACCTCCAACAGAGCTTTGCATATAACAGTCTTTGCAAATCAACAGACTTTAGAGGATCATCAATTGTTTAGTGCCACTGCCATTGGAGGGAAAAGGTGTTCAAACACTATTAATTGATCATATCATGGTTTTTGTACAAGGTTAATGGCACTGAATCAACTTAGAGGTCAATATGGCTGTCTAAAATGAATAGTGTTATTTGTAGCATAAAATAAATTTTTTTATGCTACTTATTGTTGACATATAACAGTAAGTTTTTATGTAGATGTCGTTTGTATGGAAACATGCCAAGGTGGAGACTGGAGGCCTTGTATAAACAAGTTTTCAGGAGGTATGAACACCGGTCCATCTTCGAAATATGAGTTGACTTTTTGACGCTTTTCGTATCTTACTTTACCATCTCAGTTTAAAATCTTCGGAAAGGACATTTCTTACAAACGGGTACATATATGTTGAGGCAAATAGTGGCTTGAACCAGCAAAGGACATCGGTAGTCAGAATGCTTTATAGTTTATATATTAATTCACTTTCTATTTTAAATTTTAACACATATTAGCTTTCTATCTCTAGATTTGCAATGCAGTTGCTGTAGCAGGCTATCTTAATGTGACACTTGTCATCCCCAATTTTCATTTTCATAGGATTTGGAGAGATACTAGGTTTGTGATCTGATCTTCAACTATACCCATGAAGTCTTGTTTTGTAACGCCCTGCGTTTTCATACTTACTATATTTAGAAAACATTGCTTGGAATTCTACTTTTGGAAAACTTGCATTCTCGTAATCATCCTTTCTTCTTAATCAAATGTAAAATACGGGACTTGATTCATAAATGAAACTCGTACTTTGTTAATTACATGTTATACCTACTTTATATATAATCATACGTTTAATTGTGAAACAATTAGTTACATGTCCGTAACACTTGCAAACGTGTAATAAACCTACTAATACGTAACATACATGCTTCGTGCGATACTTATATACGAGTCTTATACTCAATTTTATTCATTTGGTACTTGTGTTACCTTTAGTACATGTTAAGTATGCCTAAATACCCTAAAATGATCATAAAATACGTAATATATAACATCTAGACATGTTGCGAAGCAATAAAACAAAAAACAAAAAATTTATTGTTCCTGACAAAGGCTTACGAACCGTAAGCCTCATACCCTTACGGTCCGTAAGGGTGTCTGGCGGGACAGCAGCTTGAATTCTCCGTGATTTTGCACGAAATCCCAACACTTCTTCTCCTCCAATCACGTCTAAACCTCCATTAAACACCTCCAATCAACCCTAACTCCTTCCCCTATAAATACCCACCTTCTCCAAGCCTTTTTCCACTTTCACAACTCTCAAATCTCTCCAAAATCACTCTCAAGTTCTTGCAAATCAGAAATTCGGGCAGATTCATACCTCTTTACAAAAGTGAGCATAACTTGCTCAAAACTCAACCAAATCACTTGATTCTTCTTCCTACTTGCTTGGACAATCATTGGGTTTGATTCCTTGATCTCTCCTTGGAGAAATCCGACCTGGAATTGCCCTAAAGATGTCCATGAACTTTCTGTTATGTTTTAAACTCTTTCAAAACTTGTTTAAACTTATCAAACTTGAGTCTAACTCATCTCACACCTATGTCCTAATGCTTACAACCTATCTTATGGTTGGTTAGGCTTAAAAACAAGGCTGAGAAATGTGAAATCAGAGGTGTAAACCTCACATATTTTCTGTTTTAATTTGGGTTCTTAGCCCACAAGTCATGTTCAAGCTTCAAGCTTGATGAAGGAGTGATTATGGATCAACTTGGGTTGTCCAACATAGAATCCCCACATGCCTTGATGATTTCTCATAGTATAGTTGATTCTCATTCTTGTATTGTTATTAGTTCATGACCAATTAATGACCCTCCTTGGTTGTTTTTACATCAAGTGTAGTGGTGAACACTTAAGAGGTACCTAAATGGAAGCTAGTTCTTCCTACCTCCTACATGATTTCTATGACATTAGAGGTACCTAAATGAAGATGTTAATCTTCTACCTCATGCTTGAACTATTAATCTTTTGGACCTATTAATATATCTATATAACCTATACGATACATAACCTCATAATCCAAATAATCGAATCTTAGATGATGAACTAGTGTTCATATGTCAAGTACTAGATTATATCACCCTATAGTTTGATAACTTGTTACGATTCTAATGGAACCGTGTTCCATGAAACCATATAAACTCATTGGAGTTACTTAGTGTCAAGAACAAGAATCATATGTATTAGATGATCCTTTTCACATGTTGTTCTCATATGTTATTTTCATATTGTTTTATACCGAATCTCGACTCTAAACATACTTGAACTTTAACCTTTACACGTTCAACCTTCTAACCTCATCAACTTCGTCACATTGGATAATCGGAAAGTAAATGCAATATTGTGAGTACACTCGACCCATTTACATTTTAAACCACTTTTGGGTTGTAACATGTTACCATACAAAAATTACACTTACACACACTTAAACATACTTTGCGAACTCAATCCGTTATACATGCTACTTGTTATGCTAGATAATACATGTTTATGCCATTACTATGTTATACCCTCGCTTAACAATTATAGCGCTATAGGAGTAGCACACCACCCGACGGGGGATTGTTAGGTCATTATACTATACGGTCTCGTCACTTTTGTGGCGAGGGATGCTAAATACTAGTTGACACTTTGGGTTTAGACGTAATGATATGCATGCTAGTTACCTTGCTTACAAATTGCCATGTGGATTCGAGTAAAATGCTTTTATACTTATGCTATACTTATTCAAACCTTGTGTACTCGCCTTTGCTTTTGCATTGAACTTTATTTTAACATGTTACAGGTTGATGATGATGATGATATGAAACGAAGTAGCGTTGAGGCCTAGATACACATATAGACGTTTAGGTTTAAATGTTGTATCAATTTTGCTTATGTTGTTATGTATTTCTTTTGAACTTGTTGTTATTTGGGTTTATGTAATGTTGACAATTTGAGGTTATGAAATGAAATGGGAATTATTTAATTATCGTCACATAAGGGTTATGAAGTCTCTTGCAATCTTCACACTTCGTCTCATCCCGATGTTTCCGCCATTGGTTGGGGTGTGACAGATTGGTATCAGAGCCATAACTATAGGGAATTAGGAAAAGTAGGAATGCTTTTACCTAGTCTATAGTTTTAGAGCCTTATTCTTATGTTTTGCTTGAACTACTACATGATACTTTATTTGTTTCTTATTTATACTCTTTTAAACATGTATATCACTCGTGGGTAATATTCGACATGTTATTCTTATGCATTAATGCTTGTCTTATTATGTGATAGTACTTGTTTCGTTGTTCGATCCTTTACATATTATTTTGACCTATTCCTCTACGTGTTAATACTTGATTTATCATTTCATTATTTATGTACCATTCTTGATATGTCCTCTTACGTGTTTATACTTGTTTGTGTATTCCTTTGACATACACTTCCATCATGCATTTTACTCGGTATTTCTAAATCCGAAAACACTCATAATACACAAACGAGACGACTTCCCAAAATAGGCGTGAAACCCACAATTTGGTGAATGACTCTCAATCCTTCTACTTTTTTTTTTACACGAAGTTCACCATCAAGTTAGGAGTGAAATCCTCACCTTGATGGAGAAATTCAAATTTCAAATTCGAGTGGACCCTCGTCAAAGTTAACTTTTGACCCGACGAGTACCAACCACACTTAGGATACTAAATCGCCAAGTTAGGGGTGAGACCCGTACCTTGTCGACTAGTTCCACTCCTAGAATTTTTCATAAATCCCGCCAAGTCTCGAAATTTCGATTGATTTGGGACATGTAGTAACCGGAAGGGTAAATACCGTTAACCGACTTGTCGGCGAGAGTATTCCACCTATTAGGCCAAATCATGCTCCTCAAATTCGAAAGACTTTTCGACCATTTTGGTTAGTCAAAGTTCCGTTTTGGAACCATCCCAAATTTTAATCAAACTTGTGTTTTACTACTTATTTTATACGATGCAATCTTTCAAATTCGAATTTACTTTCGATGTTTACTCCTCACACACACAATATATTAAATCCTTTTCATACGTTTATACATATGCATAATTTCATATAATTTGAATTTGTATTCCTTGTAATGACGAGTGGGGACATATCATCGAGATAGGAGTGATTTCCTTACCTTGACGATTAACTCCACTCCCCTTTTCTTAAAAACGACCTCACCAACGAGTTAGGGATGATTCCCTTACCTAGGTGATCGTTACCAAAACGTCTCTTCCAAATATCTTATTATGCAAACTCGATCATGTTTTATACCTAAATTATTTATCATTATTCAAAATACATACATATACGTATACAAAATACATTGTTTCATCAAGTGTACTTTCTATCCTACAATCTATTTTCACTCAACTCATATACACGAGATTCTTAATCATGTCTTAAACGTTTTACTACACGAATTTCCAAACCTTACGAAATGCTACCTGTCAATTTAATCGGTCCAATGAATCTTTTGCCCACGAACTTCATATTCGACGTAATCACTAAAACGCACTCATGTGATATCACGAAACTAAAGACTTTCATTCTCAATCGGAGATTAAACCAACCTTTCTCATACACTTATAGAATCTTATGGATGTTAGATGATCATGTTACCAAATACTCTTTTCAACATCAACAAATCATTTGTTAAACTTTTAACGATCACTAAGTCCTTTTGTTAAAAATCTTTTCTAAGGATCCTCATTTTCACAAAATCCATAATTTCTGGTTTAAATGAAACGAACTTGCTTTTTATCGAAAACCCTTTTTCCTACACCAATTTACAAAACACGTGGGCAAGAAGACTCCATGGGGACCGACAATCTTCCACTTACGTAAACTATTTTTAAGAGCAAAAGTAGCATTTTCATCCATCACGAAACACATTACGCTTAACCAATGAGTACTGATATCCCTTTTACATGTACAAACTATATTTTACCCTCCAACTAAACCCAATCCATCTTGATTTGATAAAATTTAACGTTGCTCAAACAACTATACATGCACATCATTTCACGTGTTCTAGTTTATACCTCACGACTACTTCACATGTACTACTCAGTTTTGTTTCTTTTATACTCAAACCTCTTGATCTTATACGTATTTAAATTCATACCATATATAAAGTCATTAACTCATACACTAATAGTCGCGATTTATACATTTTACGTTGTACTCATATGTTACACTTATATTCAAATTTATATTCATATTCGTATTCTTAGAATTATACTTACACTCACGTTTACACTAACATTCATATTCATGCTTACAATTATACATCCTACTTATACTCATGTTTGTACTCACACATATACCCATTTTCATACACGTTATGCTCATACTCTTACTCATAACCATGACAATACATTTATGCTTATACTCATGTTTATATCATACTCATACGTCATATGTTTATACATACATTCGCATGCGTATTCATAACTTACACTTATACTCATACTTATCTTTCATACATATTCATGATTCATACATTCATGCCCGTACGCGAGCGGAATCCGAGGGATTCGCTTACGTGGGCCCTATACATACTTAAGCATGGACTTGCTTACATACTTTATTCTTATACGCACACATTCTTATTTTTTTTTTGTGTACCACCCAAATTCATACACAACTAGTACAAGCTATGCGGATCATGCGACGATCAATATAATCACGGGTGCACACGGGATTATAGTGATAGGCGTATGAGAACCATAGAGTGTACTACTGTGTATGGTAAGGCACAGAACGTAACATGGCACCGAATACGGAACAGACGTAATGTGGTCAAAACATGGTGGATACGCCGCTGGTACTTCCTATATATAAGTGTTTTCACCACGTTACCAAACTTTCGTAAAACGTGCCATGAGAAATTCAATGTTTTACAGACTTATTTAGACCTAATACAACTTTAGACAACTGACAAACGCATTATGTCTGATTATCCACGATGAGACTTCATCCTTAACACACTGCGTTCATCTATCCAACACTTATGCTATTCTTATACTTGCATTCTTTAAGAGTCATTCGTTCATTCTACACTCGTATTATACTCCTATATCCTTTCTTTTACACGAACCTCGTTCACAATCAAGCTTGTTTAAACATTCGAATCCTAACTTATCTTATTACCTTTAGAACCGATTTTCTATTCTTTATTCTTGTGTAAACGCATTTAGTAGGTCGTTAATACTTTATCTTACCAAACCTCCTCGTTCCACTCGAGAAGCAACTTCTATGAACATGTGGTCTTATACTATCTTTAAAACTTCCTACGCAATCTATTTTATTGATTTCAAACCATTGTATAAAGACCTCCTTCGTAAATACAATACATTTGTAAAACAACTCCAATTTTAGCCATTCAAAATCGTTTTACCTATACACGTTTACCCCTGCTTATGCCTCAAAACCATTTTAGCCAGACAAATCATTTTACAAACTTATTTTTTATTCTCCTAAAATTTCATACTTTTCAAAACGTTTCAAAACTTCAAGTCTCAAACTTTTACCAAAACTCTTTAAAATCTACCTCTTAAATAAATTTCGGGACGAAATTTCCTAAAGGAGGGGAGACTGTAACGCCCTGCGTTTTCATACTTACTATATTTAGAAACCATTGCTTGGAATTCTACTTTTGGAAAACTTGCATTCTCGTAATCATCCTTTCAACTTAATCAAATGTAAAATACGGGACTTGATTCATAAATGAAACTCGTACTTTGTTAATTACATGTTATACCTACTTTATATATAATCATACGTTTAATTGTGAAACAATTAGTTACATGTCCGTAACACTTGCAAACGTGTAATAAACCTACTAATACGTAACATACATGCTTCGTGCGATACTTACATACGAGTCTTATACTCAATTTTATTCATTTGGTACTTGTGTTACCTTTAGTACATGTTAAGTATGCCTAAATACCCTAAAACGATCATAAAATACGTAATATATAACATCTAGACATGTTGCGAAGCAATAAAACAAAAAAATAAAATTTTATTGTTCCTGACAAAGGCTTACGGACCGTAAGCCTCATACCCTTACGGTCCGTAAGGGTGTCTGGCGGGACAGCAGCTTGAATTCTCCGTGATTTTGCACGAAATCCCAACACTTCTTCTCCTCCAATCACCTCTAAACCTTCATTAAACACCTCCAATCAACCCTAACTCCTTCCCCTATAAATACCCACCTTCTCCAAGCCTTTTTCCACTTTCACAACTCTCAAATCTCTCCAAAATCACTCTCAAGTTCTTGCAAATCAGAAATTCGGGCAGATTCATACATCTTTACAAAAGTGAGCATAACTTGCTCAAAACTCAACCAAATCACTTGATTCTTCTTCCTACTTGCTTGGACAATCATTGGGTTTGATTCCTTGATCTCTCCTTGGAGAAATCCGACCTGGAATTGCCCTAAAGATGTCCATGAACTTTCTGTTATGTTTTAAACTCTTTCAAAACTTGTTTAAACTTATCAAACTTGAGTCTAACTCATCTCACACCTATGTCCTAATGCTTACAACCTATCTTATGGTTGGTTAGGCTTAAAAACAAGGCTGAGAAATGTGAAATCAGAGGTGTAAACCTCACATATTTTCTGTTTTAATTTGGGTTCTTAGCCCACAAGTCATGTTCAAGCTTCAAGCTTGATGAAGGAGTGATTATGGATCAACTTGGGTTGTCCAACATAGAATCCCCACATGCCTTGATGATTTCTCATAGTATAGTTGATTCTCATTCTTGTATTGTTATTAGTTCATGACCAATTAATGACCCTCCTTGGTTGTTTTTACATCAAGTGTAGTGGTGAACACTTAAGAGGTACCTAAATGGAAGCTAGTTCTTCCTACCTCCTACATGATTTCTATGACATTAGAGGTACCTAAATGAAGATGTTAATCTTCTACCTCATGCTTGAACTATTAATCTTTTGGACCTATTAATATATCTATATAACCTATACGATACATAACCTCATAATCCAAATAATCGAATCTTAGATGATGAACTAGTGTTCATATGTCAAGTACTAGATTATATCACCCTATAGTTTGATAACTTGTTACGATTCTAATGGAACCGTGTTCCATGAAACCATATAAACTCATTGGAGTTACTTAGTGTCAAGAACAAGAATCATATGTATTAGATGATCCTTTTCACATGTTGTTCTCATATGTTATTTTCATATTGTTTTATACCGAATCTCGACTCTAAACATACTTGAACTTTAACCTTTACACGTTCAACCTTCTAACCTCATCAACTTCGTCACATTGGATAATCGGAAAGTAAATGCAATATTGTGAGTACACTCGACCCATTTACATTTTAAACCACTTTTGGGTTGTAACATGTTACCATACAAAAATTACACTTACACACACTTAAACATACTTTGCGAACTCAATCCGTTATACATGCTACTTGTTATGCTAGATAATACATGTTTATGCCATTACTATGTAATACCCTCGCTTAACAATTATAGCGCTATAGGAGTAGCACACCACCCGACGGGGGATTGTTAGGTCATTATACTATACGGTCTCGTCACTTTTGTGGCGAGGGATGCTAAATACTAGTTGACACTTTGGGTTTAGACGTAATGATATGCATGCTAGTTACCTTGCTTACAAATTGCCATGTGGATTCGAGTAAAATGCTTTTATACTTATGCTATACTTATTCAAACCTTGTGTACTCGCCTTTGCTTTTACATTGAACTTTATTTTAACATGTTACAGGTTGATGATGATGATGATATGAAACGAAGTAGCGTTGAGGCCTAGATACACATATAGACGTTTAGGTTTAAATGTTGTATCAATTTTGCTTATGTTGTTATGTATTTCTTTTGAACTTGTTGTTATTTGGGTTTATGTAATGTTGATAATTTGAGGTTATGAAATGAAATGGGAATTTTAATTATCGTCACATAAGGGTTATGAAGTCTCTTGCAATCTTCACACTTCGTCTCATCCCGATGTTTCCGCCATTGATTGGGGTGTGACATGTTTCGCGATTGAATCTTGATATTTATGCGTGCTTTTTATTCCAACAAATTCAGTGACATATACAATAAAGAATTCTTTGTTAAAACATTGGAAAATGACGTACGCGTGGTTGACTCAGTACCTGGATACCTAATGAAGACGAGGATGAAGCACATGGTACTGTATCGGATCGGGAATATATGACTCACGAACGAGTTGAGATTGCTGAGCAGTTAATGCAAAACATGGATTCAATGATTTAAAAAAATGTTATTGTCTTTTTATGAATATTATTTCAGTACTGTATAACTATTATTTATGTTTGAATGTTAAAAAAACTCTTTTAAGTTAAATAAAATCAGTTTATTTCAGCAGCTTGCAGAAGTTAAAAACAAACAGTCTTCTTCTTGCAGACTGCAGAGGTTTGATCCACCTCTTCAGCTGTAGATGTCTGCAGATATGGTCCGCAGACTGCAGACGTTTTACCTCTGAAAAAATAAACAGCACATAAGTAACCTAAATAGAGGGTTGAGTTATTCTACAAAGGAATATAAAAATAAGAAGTGTAAGAAAACACTATAGAGTGACAAGTGTCTCAAAAGAAATCAAGTGGGAAGGGTAATTTTGTCAAAGAGAATAAAAAGATTATGCACATGTAATTCACATGCTATTTCCCCATATTTTTAAACATCCATGTCTTTTTTATACGGCATTTGTTTTTAAAAAAATTATACCATATAATCGAGCGTCTTTTTATCTTTAATATGGGTACCATATTGTTATATTTAGGAAAAAACGAAAACCCAGTTTCGTGTTACACAATGGACATAACGTAAAACAAAATGACAAAACCCAGTTGCATATTACACAACGTACATAACATACAACAAAATGAGTATCAAATTAAAAACACAATGGAAAGTAGACCAAAAACACAATCGATGACAACAGATAAAAGACACAATGGATAGCAAACTAAACACAATGAGTATCAAACTAAAAACACAATTGATGACAACAGATAAAAGACACAATGGACAGTAGACTAAAATACAATCAACCTAAAAACACAACCGATGACAACAGATAAAAGACACAATAGATAGCAGACTAAAGACAATGAGTATCAAACTAAAAACACAATTGATGACAACAGATAAAAGACACATTGGACAGCAGACTAAAACACAATCAAACTAAAAACACAATTGAAAGTAGACCAAAAACACAATCGATGACAACAGATAAAAGACACAATGGATAGCAGACTAAACACAATGAGTATCAAATTAAAAACACAATTGATGACAACAGATAAAAGACACAATGGACAATAGACTAAAACACAATGGAAAGTAGACAAAAAACACAATCGATGACAACATATAAAAGACACAACGAATAGCAGACTAAACACAATGAGTATCAAACTAAAAACACAATTGATGACAACAGATAAAAGACACAATGGACAGCAGACTAAAACACAATCAAGCTAAAAACACAATGGAAAGTAGACCAAAAACACAATCGACGACAACATATAAAAGACAAAATGGATAGCAGACTAAACACAATGAGTATCAAACTAAAAACACAATTGATGACAACAGATAAAAGACACAATGGACAGCAGACTAAAACACAATGGACAACGAATTAAAACATAATGAACAACAGATTAAAACACAATGCGCAACAAAACAAAAAAAAAAACACAATGGACAATGGACAACATATTAAAACACAATCGATAGCATAATAAACACAATGACTAGAACCTATAACATAATGTATAGAAAACCCAAATATAACACTATCTTCATTGTGTCATACATGGTGTCATAGGTTGTGATAAGAACGCAATGGACATAAGCCAAATTAACATTGTGTTATAAGTTTTGATAACAATACAATGTATAGAAACCTTAGTAAAAACGTAAAGACCAAAACTCAGTTGAAAGACACGGTGACCAGAACCTTTAACACAATACAAAGAAAACCCTGTAAAAATGAAATTTTTTATTTTATTTTTATATAACAATATTATACTCATATTAAAGATAAAAAACGCTCGTTATTGTGGTGATTTTTTTAAACAAATGTCGTATGAAAAAGTTATAGACGATTTAAATTGATGGGAGGAATTGGCATGTGCCTTGCATGTAAAGAGAGAAAGTCAATAAATATTAGATTCATTTTATGCCCTTCCATTCTTTTCTTTTTTCTTAAATTAATCACAACCATCCAAATCTAAAATCAATGGACTATAATCCTTCTTACGCTTCTTATTTATGTTGTCCTTTGTATTTGATCATAATCCCCTAAATAGAATATGTATAAATATTGGTTACTATTTAGCATTTATTTTTTATAACCTAAATAGAATATGTATAAATAATGGTTACTATTTAGCATTTATTTTTATCATTTTGACTTAACCTGAACAATTATAAAAGTAAGTGACATTTGAGGAAAAATAATTTGATTTATAGTAAAACACTTTTTTTTGAACGACATATTTTATTAAAAGAACAAGAACAAACACAGACTATACAAACAGAGAGACATACAAGAATTACATGAACCTGAAAGAGCACCAATCCGACCAATCTAGAGTATGCATTTTTCCTCGGTATTTCACCCAAAGGAAGCTAGTGGCCTTGATTTCAGCAATCAGCTTGGAGATATCCACCTGAAGACTAGAGAAGATTACTTCGTTTCGTAATTTCCAGATACTCTAGCAGGAGATTAGGACAATGGCATGGACGATTTTCTTCAGAGCGGCCGAGCCGGTGATTAGGACAATGGCATGGACTATAGTAAAACACTTAGAATTGGTTACTATTTAGCATTTATTTTTATAACTTAAATAGAATATGTATAAATATTGGTTACTATTTAGCATTTATTTTTATCATTTTGACTTAACCTGAACAATTATAAAAGTAAGTGACATTTGAGGATTTTTTTTTTTTTTTTTATAGTAAAACACTTAGAATTGGTTACTATTTAGCATTTATTTTTATAACCTAAATAGAATATGTATAAATACTGGTTACTATTTAGCATTTATTTTTATCATTTTGACTTAACCTGAACAATTATTAAAGTAAGTGACATTTGAGGAAAATAATTTGATTTATAATAAAACACTTAAAAAACTTGATTGATTATAATCTTTTTTTTAACTCACTTGACTCTATCCTGTTAGTCCAACTATGAGATTTTCAATTAATACCTAAATTTTAATATTAATAAAAGGTATGTAATCAAGTAATCAACTACATTTAATACAAAAGATATTATGAAAGAATATATTGAAATAAGTATCGTACTTTTAGTGATTATATAAATGGATTTAAATCATATTAATTACTCGTTATTTGTTGGGGAAATATCATAAAAAACCAATATACTTTCTATTTTTTCTCACAAAAGTCCCTCAACTTTTTGTTTGCATATAAAAGTCCCTTAACTTGTTAAATTTGAACATTATGGTGAAATGACTTATAATTAGGGGTGCTAAACGGGTCGTGTTCGCGGGTTGGCGGGTTCAACCCGACCCGAACCCGAAAATTTTACATGAACCCGAACCCGACCCGAAAATCGTATCATACATATGAACCCGAACACGACCCGAAGTTTCATGGGTTGACCTGAACACGACCCGTTTAACCCAAATTTTTTAATTTTTTTTTCTGAAATTTATATATTAAAATTATTTACTTAAAAACATAAATGTATATAATAATATCATATTTAAATTATAAAATCTATGTTAATTTCTCTTTTTAAGTTATAATTATATCATAAAATACACACCTCATTTAAATAATAACATAAAAAATAATGTAAAAAATAAGTTATAATAGCCTATTTATTGCTGATGTTAGGGGTGTTCAAGATCGGATAATCCGGTTTTCGGATACCGGGACAACCAGTTGCCAGTTCTCCTTTTTTAAAATTTTCACCATAATGTTCAAATTTAACAAGTTAAGGGACTTTTATATGCAAAAAAAAAGTTGAGGGACTTTTGTGAGAAAAAATAGAAAGTATATTGGTTTTTTATGGTATTTGCCCTTATTTGTTTTTCAAAAGATGATTTAATAATCAATATAAAAAGCAAGAAAGCCATTTATCCCCACTAAATCAAATCTTAAAGTAGATCCAAACACTTGTCAAAAGCGTCAAACACCGACTCTAGTGACATTCAACTCATACCTTCTAGTCCACGCACAGTGGCTCTTTCGTAATACTTTCAAACCCCAGACCCATTCTCATCAAAAGTAATCACTTGACTCTCGCCACGCTTTAACTTTTGTCATTATACTCACTTTGAATGCTCCCCTTTCTTTCTTCCCCTCGAGCAATAAATATTTATTATTTTTTTTCAAATTCTTTCTCATCTCGCCGGAAAAAAAAACAACAATGTCGGTTTCCGGCCATACCTCCGATCACATTCCGGTTCACACCCTCACTTCCAAAACACCTATTTTAGGTCAAAAACTCTACGTCGTCATCGCAGTCACAGTAGCAGCTTTAACGACGGTGCTTTTGCTAATTATCATCCTTCTAATTTACAAACATAAATCGAAACGACGACGTGTGATGCACGTCAACCGCAGCTCCGTACTGTCAACGGAAACAGTTAACGCGGTTACAAAATGCTCGGATCAGAATGAGAAAGCGGTGACGACGTTGATGAGTATGTTCGAGTTGGATAGTGACGATGGAGAAGAGAGTAAACCGATAATCAAAGTTGTTGAGAAAAACCTACATAATGATACTAGCTTTGGTAGCAACAATTCATGCTCCGGTTTAGGTACCGGTTCAGGTTCAGGTTGTGGAACCGGCACGAGTGGTAGTGAAGGGGCGTCGTCTTCTTCCGCACGTGCGGAGAATGTTAATAATATCGGGTGGGGTCGGTGGTTCAGTTTGAGTGAGCTTGAAACAGCTACGAACAGATTTTCAGAGGAGAATGTGATAGGTGAAGGGGGGTATGGTGTGGTGTACAGAGGGGTGTTGCATGATGGTTTGTCGGTGGCGGTGAAGAATTTGCTGGATAATCGGTGAGTTTTTTTTTTTATTAGTTTAAATTTGAAATATGTTTGTTAATTGCATGTTTAATTGGTTGTGAAGGAATGTGGTGATTTGGATTTTTTTGAAAAATTAATATGGGAAAATGAGAGTAGAGGGTGTTTTAGTCTTTTAGATCTAAGATCACGTCGTTGCCGACGGTACTGGTGGTGGTGGCAGAGGGAAGTTATTGGGGTTACTTCATTACTCTCTCGTTTCAAGAAAACTTCGATTGAATCGATAATTTTTTTTTTTTTGCATTATAATATATTTATTTATATTAAATTTCGTTATGGGATGTATAACCGTATCAAATTAGGTATGGCAAAAAAGTCAAAGGAATTATAGATGATGTGATATATTAGTTTTACACGATGTAATAAACAGTATGTAGACATGTGGTTTAGACCACCCGTAGTAAAAAAATTGAAAAAAAACGCCCCAAAACGCCCCCCACCCCATTACACCCGGCGTTTTGGGGCGTTATTTTTGGAAAAATTGGTTGTGGGCGTTTGAATTAAAACGCTGAAGTTGCAAATGGTCTCTCACAAAATGGTCTTGTCCACCAATGAATTTGAGATACCCACATGCCTTTTCCTTTTCAACCTGACATGCCATTTTCCTTTTTTTTTTCATTAAAAATAATATGGGCGTTATTGGCATAATGCCCCACTACGCCACTTTTGCTATAATGCCCCATCGCTGACTAGGACGCCACGTGTCGGATAATGCCCCATGGTGGGGGCATTATAACCCACTACCACTACACATGGTCTTAGGATCGAGTTCTAATAGGTAATTTTAACCGTATAAAAGACTGCACAAAGTGGAGTCCTTGCGAGCATCGAGATTTCACGGTAACAATATGGAACACGCCCTATGTGTTGCGTGGTGTTCCAAATACTTCCCGAGCGAACAGTATCCACTAGGCCACTCGGGGCGCTACGTGGTGGTTCAATGACCACGCGTTGTTTATCGTGGAACACCACCGCCGCCCTTGCCCATCACGCGTGATCAGTAAAACGCGTTGTAGCCATAACGCGTTGTGGGTTGTTTACTGCCGCACATGTTCGGTTGTTTTTCAATGGTAGATGTTTGTGTGGTGTGTGATGGACATTTCCACTAAAATCCATCACTAGTGATGTAATAAAGCTCGATGACGTGACGGAACTTGATTGAATGTTGTGAGTGATGAACTCTATCACTAGTGGAGCACCCATACCCCCTTATAATCTCCCTTTCACTTTTCCTCTCTGCTCCTCCTTAATTCAATCAATCAAGTTTTAAACAACATATTCTTTTTTAATTTTTTTAGAAAAGTAGGCTATGGAAGGAGAGGAAACTCCACCCCGCCCTTTCTAGGGAGTCTAGGGAAGTCTATAGGAAAAATGAGGTAGCATGGTTGGTCATTGGTTATATACTTATATGCACATGCACCTAATAGGTTTTTTTTTTTTTTTTTTTTTTTTTTTTTTTTATGAACAACTAACCTTTCATCCTATTATAAACTACATCTCTCAAGAATTGAACATTATCTTCTCACAAGAGGTAATTCATTTTGACCACTAAACCAAATGGGTATAATATATGTTTATAATCGGGTATGCGACTGAGAGTAACAATACCCGTCCCTTCCTGTCCCGCTCCCATCCTTATTAGATGATAAAATATTTTTGACACACTTAAATATAACCAATTTTCGTTGGTACACTCGGTTATAGACCTCTGAATCAAATTCAACTCATGTACTATATCTCATTTAAATATGAGATATTGACAAGAGTCAGACCCTTTCTTTATTAAATGAGATGTAGTATTCACTCATTTCACGGTCCACATTTGAATTAGGATATATATGATTAATTTATTGGCTAAGCAGAATTCCGTGAGTAATTAGTAGTCTCGTGAACATCAATGTCAGTTTAGAATTGTTTTATTCAAACGAAGTAACTATTATTTTAATATTATAGTCTTGTAGTCGTATTTAAAATATTAAGGGACATGGTGTGGTGGTAACGTGTCTCCACTTTATCTAAGGCGGAGGTTCAAATCCTGCAAGGTGACGTTATAGGTGGATAATATGAGTAGATTAGCATTAGGAGCCTTCTAAAGAAATTAAAATATTAACTGATTATCTGTGAACTTCATAATGACGAAAAGTGTTATACATCAAACCGAACACTTAACTAAATGACTGATCCATTTTGAGTTGTTATTTTGATCCGACCCGCCACCTCTGTTGACCAAATAAATATGGATTGAATGTGTAGGGGGCAGGCGGAGAAGGAATTCAAAGTGGAGGTTGAAGCCATTGGCAAAGTAAGGCACAAAAACCTTGTTGGTTTAATTGGATTTTGTGCAGAAGGTGCTAAGAGGTATTCTTGGTGTTTTTTGTTTCTCCATTACATATATTTATATTCCTATATGTAAATTTGATTTTGGTTTTGGTTTGGTTTCGGATTTAAAATAATACAAACCAACTTTTTTGTCCGCCTAAACATTGCAAACCCCCTTCAATACAGGATGCTTGTGTATGAGTACATTGACAACGGGAATTTGGAACAATGGTTGCATGGAGACGTAGGACCTACGAGCGCTCTAACTTGGGACATCCGCATGAAGATTGCTGTCGGGACTGCAAAAGGGTATGCTTGTTTTCTTTTTTCTTTTCCTTGATCTTACATATGGCGGTGGTTTTCGTTCATTATATAGTCTTGATCCATAAATGACATCCAGGTGACAAAATGTGTGGGTAGGGCTGTAAACGAACCGAACGAAAACGAACATGGCCTTGTTCGTGTTCGTTCGTTAAGGAACAAGCTTGTTCATGAACTGTTCACAAACGCTTACCGAACGAGATTTCTTGTTCGTGTTCGTTCATTAAGGAAACGAACATGTTCGTGAACTGTTCACGAACACTTACCATATGCTAATGAACTCTAACAAATGTTCATGAACATAAATGAACACAAACGACGTTTATAAACACAATATTCATTTTAGAATAAAATCTGCATTTTCATCACAAACATTACGAAGAATCCACAAAAAATAAATAAATACTTACCATAATTATCCGAACACAGTTGGCGTGATTATCAAAAACATGATAAACACAAAATTAAGAGTTTGTCAAGCTTTAACACAAACTAAAATTGAAATAGTGAAATGAAGGATGTTGTGAGAGGCATATAAGATAACTAGAGTTTCAAAATTTTAAAAACTAGAAATAATAAAACAAAATACAACATATAAAAACCGTTAAACAAACTAACACAAATAAATATTAACGAGCAAACATAAACGAACTCATTACTGAACGCTCACGAACATAAACGAGCTCATTACCGAACGCTCACGAACATAAACGAACACATTACCGAACGTTCACGAACATAAACGAACGAACGCAACCTCTGTTCATGTTCGTTCGTTTAACTTAACGAACAAAATTTCTTGTTCGTGTTCGTTCATTTACTAAACGAACGAACATAAACGAACTTCCCGCCGAACGGTTCACGAACTGTTCAATGAACGTTCGGTTCGTTTACAACCCTATGTGTGGGTTTGGTAAATTAAAAGGGTTGGTTCAAACAAGTCATTGTGGTCAAGGGTGAAACAAGTCACGATGACCCGAAAGGCGAAACTATTTTTTGCCAATTTTGTAACTTATATTTTATAAACTGTTTATGCATTACAATTTACATATGATGACAAACTGTTTTATTACAATATTAGGATTTTTTTTTTTTTTTTTTGCATAAAATGGCTTATAAGCCTCTGTTGTTAGAAACAGATTTATGACAAATTTTGATACTTTGACCCATTAATTCATTAAGAAATCTGAACTCAAACTACCCATATTGTATTATTATGCAAGGGAGATAACTGAACTCAACCTACCCATATTGTATTATGACAAATTTCGATCCTTTGACCCATTAATCCGTTTTCTGTTTAGATTGGCATATTTACACGAAGGCTTGGAACCAAAAGTTGTTCACCGTGATATTAAATCAAGCAATATTCTTCTGGATAAGAAATGGAACGCGAAAGTAGCTGATTTTGGACTCGCCAAGTTACTTGAATCTGAAAAAACTTTCGTGACAACACGTGTAATGGGAACATTTGGGTTAGTTTTTATTTTCGCCTCTTCGATTTGAACGAAAGTATTATCATCTCGAGTTTGAATCCAACTTCCACTGGTTTCTACCTTTAACTACTTGAAGGCCGCCTACCTGCGTGGCCCCATTGGTTAGCACGGTTATAAGAAAAAGTTTGAGACCGGGAACAAAATTCTTACCTTCAGTGATATTTGTAGATACGTGTCACCTGACTATGCAAGCACTGGGATGCTCAATGAGGGAAGTGATGTCTACAGCTTTGGAGTTTTACTTATGGAAATTGTTACCGGAAGGAGTCCGGTTGATTACTCCAGACCACCTGGAGAGGTAATTTAACAAATTTACCATCTTTTACCTCACTTTTATGACATGAATATTCCCCCAATATTTTTCTTCTTTTTTGTTATTTTTAGATGAATCTGGTTGACTGGTTTAGAGGAATGGTAGCAAGTCGACTTGGTGAGGAGTTACTAGACCCGAAGATCGTTGAACGACCTTCTTCAAGAGCTTTAAAACGAGTCTTGTTAGTGTGCCTTCGGTGTATAGATATGGATGCAAGTAAGCGTCCAAAAATGAGCCAAATTGTACACATGCTCGAGGCGGATGACTTCCCTTTCCGCAAAGTAAGTATGTCACTCCTTTGCGTTGAAGTCAAATCAAGTATCGAGCTCTAAGTGTTTTGAGTTGTTTATAATTTACAGGAATCGCGTCCACCTAAAGACCCAAACATGCGCCGACCAGATGCATTTGCTGTCAGTAAGGTTTCTTTACCAACGGGTGGTGATGAAGATAGATCAACCTGGAGATGATTCTTCGTATACGCGGGTGGAGATACACTAGTTATCAGAATCTTTTTTTCTAGATACGATTGGTTTGTAGTTCGTTTTACTAAACTGAGATGCCAATGCTACAAGTATTAATATGTAAATATAGGTTGATTACTTCTTTGTCTCTTGTACTCGAACTTGATTGTTTTTAATCAAAAGTCATCTGAATTTAGCATTTAGCAACACATGATTGCTGACACTTTTTTTTAGAAACGGCCAACGAATTCTTCAAATGAGCTACTGGTGAAATTCACCACATCGGGATACACTCACCTTCCGAACCGGGGAAAACCCTCACCTAGGGCCGAAGCCCATGAACACCCGCCCCAAGGCATGACAGTGCGGTGAGGTAAAACCCACTCAGTTCAAGGATCGAACTAGCGATCGCTGCCTACTCGCCTGGTCTCCCGTCATCACCAGGTGCCGCAGAAACTAAATGTTGGAGGTAGGAATTGAACCTGGGTCACTTGGAACACCATGTCTTTCTCTTACCACTCCACCACTAGCTCATTGGCGATTGCTGACACTTGACTTAATACGTTGCAACGTATCCAAACCTTAGGTTCCCGGAGGAATTCTTAAACTCTATTTCAATGATGTTAGCAGCCAAATCTTTTTTTTTTTTTTTTTTTTTTTTTTGGGGGGGGGGGGGGGGGGGGGGGGGGGGGGGGGGTTAAATGGGAATGTTCAGAATAACCTTATACCATATAGTTATTATCAGCAAATTCAATGTTGATTGGTCAAATTTATTTAAAAATTATTGTGTATTAATTATTTAACAAATACATCGAATATTAGTATAAATTATATAAATTAGGATATCATGCTTTCATTCCAATCACCAAGGCAAATCACATAAGGATAGCAGGTAGACGAGCAGCAAACTGTGCCGCCATCCCCATCTGAATAGAAAACCCTAATCTACTACAAACAAAGTCTCGCCCCTTAAGGGTCGAAAAGTTGCTATGGACCACACGCTGAACTCTAGCCAAGAACCGAACCGCCTCCGGCGCCAAGGAGCCGAACGTATCAAACGACAGGGGGATAAAGGCATGCTGATTATCCTCACAAACTTTCGCGTGCTTTTCCACCTTCTTTGACTCTGCTTTCAATAATGTTTGCCCTGCCACAAACCCATTTTCCCGAAACCCGGCTAGGGGGGATACACCTGTGAGATCAACACAATAGGTTTTGTTTTTATATAAACTAGTAAACATACCCGTGCGCGTTGCGGCGCGGGCACATCGCAAAAATCGAACGAATAACATGTATAGTACCTGTAACGACCCGCAAAAACAATAGAGAAGCTGAACGCAATTGTTGTTGAGATGATTGGTATTGTTGGAGGTTGATTTGGTATGGGAGATGTGGTTGATGAGTTAACGGGTCGATTTTGGTTAGGTGGAATGATATTCTCATCAGATAATATCCTCACATATGGTGAATAGTATTGAGCAGTAGATGTTTGGGTGAAAGGTGGATTTTGGGAAGATGTTGGCTGGGTTGGTAATGGTGGAAGGTGATCTAGGTTGGGAAACGGTAGCGGTGGAATTGGTGGGATTTGAGTAGTGGTTTGGGTGGATTGATGTAGTGGTTCAGATGTTTTAAAGGTATTGGGTGAAGGTTGGGTAGGAGTTGGTGAGAATTGACCTTGTGGCAACGGGTTGGCAAGGTGTTTGTCCGGGTTTCCTGAATTCTCCATTGGTTTGGGTATAGGTGTTAGAGATTGTAACATCTTGTTTTCTCGATGGAGTACTCGGGTCTGCCGAACTGTTCTCTCAATTTCCGGTTCAAATGCTAGTGGTGAAGACTTAAAACAAAACACTTTGCACAAGACTCCTCGGCAACGGCGCCATTTTGATGACTCTCGTGAATGTCATGCAAAAACCTAAATAAACTAGATAACTAGAGTAAGTAGGGTATCGAACCAGAGGAGTATGGTGGAAAGTGTCTGTTGATTAAGTATTAAAGATCTACTTGCAAAAATGTAAAATTGGGTGTTTGAGTGTTTTAAACTAAATTAAGACTTACTAAAAAGAGTTTGTAACAATAAGAGAGGAGATGGTTCCTCCGGATTTTAGACTCAAAATGGATTTCAATTATGTTCTCGATTGCCACAATCACATAGACATGATTGCATAACTCAATTTATAGGTTGTGATTATTCAAAGACTAAGTACTTCGATTGCAAAACAACGGAAGGTTATCACATGAACATTAATTGGAACTACCAACCCCATTCCCTATCAAATGTATCTCAATTACTAAAACTCTCAGGAATTGAATGAATTAGAACTAAGGATTCGAATAAAAATCAATCGTTTACAACCAGTCAATTGAATCAAAGGGTAAAAAGCATCGAATGCTTAGATTACCAAGTTCACAAACAATAAAAACACATAAAATCTATCCACTTATAAGAATCCTCCACTTACAGTCCCATTGTTTGTATTTTTTTTTTTTTTGTTTTGGGTTTATTTTATTTGTGTTCACACTAGTTTTCACATTCTCTTCTAAAATATGATTCGCGCATGAACCCTACCATATATATATATATATATATATATATATATATATATATATATATGGGGTCACTAAAATGAAAACCACCCCCAGTTGTAAGAACCGAGAGAACCACTTTTCAACCATTAGATCTTCAAGATAGATGAACAAGATTAAATGTGGGTTTTTCTAATGGCACACCCCGCTGTCTATCTACACACTTTTTCAATTCAATACGCATCGTATAGGCCTATACGATGCGCATTGAATTAAAGTAAAAAACATGGCAGACTGACAGGTGCAGGTTATGTCTGGCGACTGGCCTGATACGCATCGTATAGGCCTATACGATGCGTATCAGGCAACTGTTTTTTTGAATTTATTTTTTGTTGTGTTGTGTCGAATGCGAACCCGAGAAACGAAAGGGATTTTCGAGCAGTTGGTCGATGATATGATTAATAAAGATCTTGACACGATTATTTCCATTTTCAAGTATTATTAAAACCATTCAAGCCAACCAGTCTACAATGTGGTTCCCAATTTGCGGAACATAATCCCAGATTGTCTAAAAAGCGCTTTTATCATGTGTCATATTAGATGTGTTATGGTGAGATTTTTCAAGTTTGCACAGTGGGAGAAAAGACCATCACCTATGTCAGTATTGTCCTTTAAATTCGAATAAACATATATTCGTTTCATAACCTCCTCCTATAAATGAACCACAACTCACCCGATACGTCTTCTCTGGATCACACATGATAAAAGCGCTTCTTCAGACAATCTGGGATTATGTTCCGTTTCTTCAAGATTTACGTATGATGTCTGATGTGCGGTGAAGTGTCGTATATATTAGGTGTATATTTTAAGCCCTTTTTAACACTTATTTTAGCCAAGTTTTAAATTTATAAAACACGATATTTCACTAACACTAAACACACATATGGGCAAGTGCACCCATCGTTGAGCGTAGTATAGTGTTGGTAAGATACCGAGGTCGTCCAAGGACACAAGAGCTTTTAGTACCGGTTTATCCTCAACGTCTAATCAAAAATAAAAGTTTAGAAAAATGTTTTAAGCTAAGAAAAATAAAAACTAACTAAAATGCTGAAAAATAAAGATAAAATAAAAAACAGATAGACAAGATGAATCACTTGGTTCCGACTCGTATCTAGTATAACCTTTGATTATTTCCGCACTTTTGCACATAATTAAGAGATTATCTTAGTTATTGTAGTAGGCCCCTCTTTTGAAGGTGACGTTACCCTCACCCCAGTAGTTTGAGTCAGCAAGGATACAATCCTAAAAGGGTGGATTATTGGAAGATAATGAATTAAGTTATTAATGCAGTATTGTGGGAGGCCCCGCTTTTGACGGTGACGTTACCCTCGGCTAAGTAGTCTGAGTCAGCAGGGATACAGTCCTAAATAGCCGGGTTATAGTATTAATAGTAGTTAACTTATGAGGGGATCAAAGAGTTTGGACCCCCGCCATCCAATACCGTGAAGTATTGAAGGAGGTCCTACTAAATTTGACCCAGGTCCATTGCAGGACCTCTAAACGCTGAACAATGGCAAGACCTTTACCAAACCGTTCCCTTAACCCCCGACCAGGTAGCCAACATACCTCCATATAGACCGTGGAGATATGAATGGTGAAAATCCTTTATTTTATATAGACAGTAAAATAATGCCAAGACACCACGGACAAACGATAAGGAAAGAGCACCTTCAGCATAAGTAACTAGTTATTAAAGTCATTAATACAAAACCAAATAAAAAGTGCAAAAGATTAGAAATAAAAAAGTATTATACTAGACACTTTGTCTTCACCAAGTGATGTAAGAGACTTAGGCAAACATGGCCTTGATTGTCAAGAACTCTTACGATCAATCTTGGATCCCGAGACGACTCACACACTCTACGATGGACAATGGGTGATGGTGGTGGATGATGGTGTTGTGATGGTGGTGGGTGGTGGATGAAGTGTGAGAGAGGTGGTGTGCCAAGGGATGGTTTAAGCTTGAGCTAAGCACTCCTATTTATAGCCTGTACAGAAGCCTGGACACGGCCCCGTGTCCGCTGGACACGCCCCCGTGTCCGTCTGACACTCTCTCTCTTCATTAATTGTAATTCGCAATTATAATTAATGCGCATGCTGTACTTTCGTCACGCCCCCGTGTCCGCTGCGCACGGCCCCGTGGTGGGCAATAGAAGCTTCTATAGGTTTGTCTTTAGTGCCAGGGCTGTCCATCCTGAGCACTGCCCCGTGCTGAGCTGGACACGGCCCGTGCTGAGCTGGGCACGCCCCGTGCTCAGCTGGGCACAGCCCCATGCTCAGCTTTTTTTCTTGTTTTTGCTTTGGGAGATGCTGTTGAAGGGGGTCGGGCATGCCACATTTGTTCCTTTTCTTGTATTTATGCTAGATTTAGCTGCCTTTTTGCTTCTTTTGTTAATTTGAGCTCATTTAATCCTGAAAATACAAAAGGAAGACAAAAGCACACTTTTTCCAACATTAGTACTAAAAAATGGTTAGTTTTATGCCACAATTGATGTAATTTATATGTTACATTTTGAACACATCAAATACCCCCACACTTGAATCTTTGCTTGTCCCCAAGCAAAACTCTTTAATATGTGGCTATTACACTCCCAAATGGAATGGGTAGAGAAGAAGGTTTTTGGGCTTGTCGTAGAGTGTCGGGATTTCCAAGATTCTTTATTTAATTTTATTTTTATTTATTTACAATCATATTCGTCATGATTTATTTAAAACTTTTCATAAGATAAATTACTTATTAGGGCATAACATGCCTCTTTAAAATTCTATTTAAAAACGAGTTCACATACCTCACGGGGATCACTCAACACTCGGCCGAAGATGTATTATAGTGAATCACTCGAGAGCGGCATGGAACTTACTCCTACCATAGGCTTGCCAAGCAATCAATCATCCTCCTTTTTAACTATATACCTTTGTAAATATCAAGAGGACTTTGTGGGTGAAAGGTTAGACTTGGGTTAAAGGTAGGTGGTTGGGTTAGTGGTTAGTAAAAGGGCGAAAGGCGTAAAAAGCGTCGGTTTTCGTAAGACTTCTTTTTTTTTTAATGAAGCCATTATTCAAACAAAGTTATTTTTGGTAAACTTGTTTGTTTATTCCTTTTTGCTTCATCATCATCATCTTTTTTTTTTTTTTTTTTTGGAAGTCGTAAGAAAAACCGAGCTTGTTACTAAAACAAAGGGTTAAAAATAAAAAGGGTTTGGTGGGTAAAAGGGTGTTTGGTTTGGGTTATGAAATGAAAAGGTTTAGGCTCAAAGGGGCTAACTAGGGGGATTTTGGGTAGGTGGTAAAAAAAAGAAAATAATGGTGTAGAAATAAAAAGGGTTAGTCCTAATGCCTCCATCATTTACTTACTCGGGTTTAAGTTGGTAAGGACCGGGAATGTATCGTCGTGGCAAGTTCTAGAGTTGTAAGAACCAAGCGGCTATTCACACAAGAAACGAAAGATGAGCATTTAGTCTAATGATATGTAATTGTATGCTCAATAAAGGCTCAAAACTCACTTTTGTGGGAATGGGTTTTTATGTGATCAAGTATATATAATCAAATTTTAACTAAGCTTGTCATGCCTTTTCATAATTTTCTTATGTTGGTTCTTTTTATCACGACGCTGTCGGTTGTAAATTCGTAAAAATATAACCTTTTTAGAACTTGAAATTCCCGAGTTAAACCTAGACAAGTAAAAAAAATGAAAAATTTTTGAAAAAATTTGGGGTGATTAGTGGTTCCAATAGAGTTTTGTGTAAGGCTTGTATTTAGGACTTGCAAGATTCAAGGTTTTAACATCCCCCCACACTTAAATTACACATTGTCCTCAATGTGTCCCAAAAATAAGTTTTTAGGTTGATTAAAATGTGTAAAAGTGGGTTAAAACAAGATTTTATGGTAATGGGTAGCTGAACACGGGGTGGTGTTGGCTGAGCACGGCCCAGTGTCCAGACTGCCAGTACCAAAAGTAAACAGAAGGCTGGGCACGGGGGCGTGTCCAGTGAGCACGGCCCCGTGTCCAGGTACCTGAACTGGGCAGTTTCTACAGAACCTTGGGCACGGGGCGTGTTGAGGTGAGCACGGCCCCGTGCTGAACTTGCTGTAATGAAGAAAAATCATCGGGAAGCTCTGTTTTTGTGTATGGGGTGTTGGTTCAAGCTTCCCTTATCATCCTTCACCATCCCGAGTGTGTTTTATTCCTGAAAATTAAAAACTAAACTAGAAAACATAAAGGTTAATCTAAACTAAACTACGGATAGTTCCGCGGAATGCCTCCGTGGTGCGCCACGTTTATAAGGGTCCTTGGCTAGACCCACCTTATCGGGTGGTTCTGGCTCATCTTCAATTAGGGGCTCGTCATTGCCGAATGGATATTTCATTGATCGCTCAAGATCGACACTTCTTTTAAATGCCCCTAATTTAAGAGGTAGATTGTTGAACTTCCGGTTTTTCAAAGCTTCGTGAGTTTTTACAAATGGTCGTCCCAACACTAGAGGAGCGTCATCGAGGATGACAAAATCGGTCGGGATTACCATTTGATTTGTTTGAACCAATACATCCTCAACTATACCGATTGATTTTATTACTTTCCGATTGGATAGAAAAATTGGTATTTGAAGTGGAGAAAAATCACTAATACTTAATTTTTCGAAAATGTAGTTAGGTATTATGTTAACACAAAGATCTTTATCGATTGTGACATTACTAATAAACGAATTTTGAAAGAAACATGGAACCGGTGTGATGTTAATTTCAAATGGGTCTTCTTTTATTAGCGAAGTTTGATCATTAGTTAACTTAACACTTACCGTTTCGTCAATTTTAGTGTTAGTGTTTAACTCTTTTAAAAACTTAGCATGAGTGGGTACTAAACAATGATTTTCAAAAGAAGGTGTCAAGAGATTAATTTCTTCAAAATTAGACTCTTCTTGGAATTTAACGTTGTCGGACTCACCTTTTTCGTTGTTTAACTCATGTGTCGGTTTTTCACTTATTTGTTCTTCCATTTTTACATTTTTAGTTATCTCTTCCTTTTTTAATTCTTCTCTTGCACGGGACTCCTCTTCCCTTGCGCGAGCTTCTTTTATACATCGATCGATAACTCTAATGTGTTCTAATATCCTATCGGTCACTTCGGTTATAGAAAAAGAATCATTATTTTCTAAGCTTGAATCCGGTTGTTCGACCCTTTGTTCCTCATAATACCCATATGAAGTTGATGGTTCACACCATTGTTCTTCATTGCAAGCATATGATGGATAAGGTTCGTAATTTTGTTCTCCATAATACTCATATGAGGTGGGTTGTTCACGCCAAGGTTCCTCATAGTAAGCATACGAAGGTGGTGGCTCATATCTTGGTTCCTCAAAGTATGAGTATGAAGGCTCATACCTTGGTTCATCAAAATATGAGTATGAGGGAGGAGGTTCATACCTTTGGTCTTCATAGGATGTGTATGAAGTTGATGGCTCGTACCTGGGCTCCTCATAGTAGGTGTATGAATTGGATGGTTGATATGAGCGATTATTTTGAACCGATCGTGCGTTACGACAATTAGTGCAATAATTACCCCTATAATCATCCTCCTCATAGGTGTAGTTGTAACCTCCTGAGTATTGATTCATAAGAATCACTCAGCAGACCACAACCGAGTCTCGAGATCAGAAAACAAAAATAAAAAGAGGAGACAGAGGCTGGACACGACCCCGTGTTCAGTGGACACGGCCCCGTGTTCAGGATCTGTATCTGGGCGTTTTAATTAAATTTACTGATTTCGTTGAGCACGGGGCGTGTTCAGTGAGCACGGCCCGTGTTCAAGCTACTGTTACTGGGTGTTTTATGAAAAATATGCAGCACGGCCCCGTGTTTAGCGAGCACGGCCCGTGTTCAACCTACTGTAAATGCAAAACTAAACTAAAATGCAGAAAAAATGTGGGCCCGTTTTGAAAAGGTTTTGAAAAACTGATTAGGCCGTCGATTTTAAGCTTTCCTAAAATCCTTGTGTCCCCGGCAACGGCGCCAAAAACTTGACGTGCGGTGAAGTGTCGTATATATTAGGTGTATATTTTAAGCCCTTTTTAACACTTATTTTAGCCAAGTTTTAAATTTATAAAACACGATATTTCACTAACACTAAACACACATATGGGCAAGTGCACCCATCGTTGAGCGTAGTATAGTGTTGGTAAGATACCGAGGTCGTCCAAGGACACAAGAGCTTTTAGTACCGGTTTATCCTCAACGTCTAATCAAAAATAAAAGTTTAGAAAAATGTTTTAAGCTAAGAAAAATAAAAACTAACTAAAATGCTGAAAAATAAAGATAAAATAAAAAACAGATAGACAAGATGAATCACTTGGTTCCGACTCGTATCTAGTATAACCTTTGATTATTTCCGCACTTTTGCACATAATTAAGAGATTATCTTAGTTATTGTAGTAGGCCCCTCTTTTGAAGGTGACGTTACCCTCACCCCAGTAGTTTGAGTCAGCAAGGATACAATCCTAAAAGGGTGGATTATTGGAAGATAATGAATTAAGTTATTAATGCAGTATTGTGGTAGGCCCCGCTTTTGGCGGTGACGTTACCCTCGGCTAAGTAGTCTGAGTCAGCAGGGATACAGTCCTAAATAGCCGGGTTATAGTATTAATAGTAGTTAACTTATGAGGGGATCAAAGAGTTTGGACCCCCGCCATCCAATACCGTGAAGTATTGAAGGAGGTCCTACTAAATTTGATCCAGGTCCATTGCAGGACCTCTAAACGCTGAACAATGGCAAGACCTTTACCAAACCGTTCCCTTAACCCCCGACCAGGTAGCCAACATACCTCCATATAGACCGTGGAGATATGAATGGTGAAAATCCTTTATTTTATATAGACAGTAAAATAATGCCAAGACACCACGGACAAACGATAAGGAAAGAGCACCTTCAACATAAGTAACTAGTTATTAAAGTCATTAATACAAAACCAAATAAAAAGTGCAAAAGATTAGAAATAAAAAGTATTATACTAGACACTTTGTCTTCACCAAGTGATGTAAGAGACTTAGGCAAACATGGCCTTGATTGTCAAGAACTCTTACGATCAATCTTGGATCCCGAGACGACTCACACACTCTACGATGGACAATGGATGATGGTGGTGGATGATGGTGTTGTGATGGTGGTTGGTGGTGGATGAAGTGTGAGAGAGGTGGTGTGCCAAGGGATGGTTTGAGCTTGAGCCAAGCACTCCTATTTATAGCCTGTACAGAAGCCTGGACACGGCCCCGTGTCCGCTGGACACGCCCCCGTGTCCGTCTGACACTCTCTCTCTTCATTAATTGTAATTCGCAATTACAATTAATGCGCCTGCTGTACTTTCGCCACGCCCCCGTGTCCGCTGGGCACGGCCCCGTGGTGGGCAATAGAAGCTTCTATAGGTTTGTCTTTAGTGCCAGGGTTGTCCATCCTGAGCACTGCCCCGTGCTGAGTTGGACACGGCCCGTGCTGAGCTGGGCACGCCCCGTGCTCAGCTGGGCACAGCCCCATGCTCAGCTTTTTTTCTTGTTTTTGCTTTGGGAGATGCTGTTGAAGGGGGTCGGGCATGCCACATTTGTTCCTTTTCTTGTATTTATGCTAGATTTAGCTGCCTTTTTGCTTCTTTTGTTAATTTGAGCTCATTTAATCCTGAAAATACAAAAGGAAGACAAAAGCACACTTTTTCCAACATTAGTACTAAAAAAGGGTTAGTTTTATGCCACAATTGATGTAATTTATATGTTACATTTTGAACACATCAATGTCCAAGTTTGATCACATTTGACTTCATCGACGACAGTCCAATGACTTTCTTGAGTCACATATCCGACAATAGGGCCCACGGATCTTATGCCCACCCGGGACCGACCTCTGGATCACACATGATAAAAGCACTTCATTAGACAATCTGGGATTAGGTTCCGTTTCTTCAAGATTTACGTCTGATGTCCAAGTTTGATCACATTTGACTTCATCGGCGGCAGTCCAATGACTTTCTTGAGTCACATATCCGACAATAGGGCCCACGGATCTTATGCCCACCCGGGACCGACCTCTGGATCACACATGATAAAAGCGCTTCTTTAGACAATCTGGGATTATGTTCCCTTTCTTCAAGATTTACGTCTGATGTCCAAGTTTGACCACATTTGACTTCATCTGCGGCAGTCCAATGACTTTCTTGAGTCACATATCCAACAATAGGGCCCACGGATCTTATGCCCACCCGGGACCGACCTCTGGATCATACATGATAAAAGCGCTTCTTTAGACAATCTGGGATTATGTTCCGTTTGAAGCAATGAAGATTGAATGTGGAAAACCACAACCATTTTTATTACGGAAACGGTGGCTATGGGAAATACAAACCTAACACGAACCACAATGGACTCAGACTCATACTACCCTTGCCGTTCCGTATTTTCTCCTTTTCTAATTCTCGAAGAATCTCGTAACTACCGATATCTCATCCTTCTGTTGTTTAGTACTTCCGAGACGATTCAAGTGAGTCCTATGAAGCAAGTGTCTGTCTATTCAATTGAGATGAATCATTGCATTACATCCCCGTTGAAAACAAATTGTGTCTGTCTGAACCAACCGAAATCCACAAATTTCCAACAATTAACAGGACATTGTTAAAAGGGGAAATCTAATCGAACACCTGATTGAGAGAAACTTCTTCGAGCTAACTGCCGATATCTCATCCTTCTGGTGTTCAGTACTTCCGAGACGATTCAAGTGAATCCTATGAAGCAAGTGTCTGTCTACAAATTCCAACAAATTATGGGTTAATAGATTCTGAAGGTGTTATTTCAGTTATTTCCGTTGATTCAGTACTTTAAGGCATACCTGTTTGATTCAGTATTTCAGTTATTTCTGTTGATTCAGTACTTCAAGGTGTGTACGTTAAATACCCTTCACCGCTTTTTTAGTTTCTTCTATTGTTAAGTGAGACATTTCATAGAGAACAAGTTCACAGCAGAATGAAATTTTATAGAAAACTTCTAAAAATGTTAAGTGTTTGAGGCATGCCTGTTTGATTCAAGTAAGTCCTATGAAGCAAGTGTCTGTCTATTCAATTAAGAGGAATCATTGCATTACATCCTCGTTGAAAAAACAAATTGTGTCTGTCTGAACCATCCGAAATCCACAAATTTCCAACAATTAACAGGAAAGATGACCGAATAGAGATCTGAACCAACCGAAATCCACAAATTCCAACAAATTGTGTCTAATGCAAGGATCTTCGAATTAGTTGCTTCTCTTGTTAAGTTTCTAAACCAAACGCTTTTTTAGTTGCTTCTCTTGTTAACCAACCGAGAGGAAACATTGCATTACATCCCTGTTGAAAACCAGTGGTTGTAATGATGGAACCCTTGATTTGAAAAAACATTTTTGAGAAATTTATAGTTCAATACACATCGTATAGACCTATACGATGCTTATTAATCGATGATTTTACTGAAATACCCCTGGTTTTTTGATAAATTCAGGGGTATTTTTGAAAAAATTCAAAGTTTAATACGAATCGTATAAGTCTATACGATTCGTATAAAGCTGATATATGATACAACCTAGACCTATACTATCGTATATGGCATTATTTCAAATTTAGTGTTGTCGTGTTTCCCTCGGTTCGACGCGTATACGTCTCGTTTTTTGCCGAACTTTCGCATATTTTGTCGTTTTATTACGTATACCTTCAACATAAGTCGTTTCGGTGCCATTCGGTTGCGTGAGAATATCGTATTCTATGATTACCTACAGTTTTGTTTGAAATCCACTTGTACTCCATAGTGTCGTATTATATGTATACGTGTGTGGAAATATCGTTAGTCGCGTACTTTGACGTATTTTTGCGTATTTTGACGTATTCTAACATATTGTTGCGTATTTAATAATATTTTTGACGTATCTGAGCGTATTCTAACGTATTTGAGCTTATTTTAACCTATTTTAGGGTATTTTTACGTATTTTAGCGTATTTTAACATATTTTAGCGTATTTTAACGTATTTTAGCGTAAGTTAGCGTATTTTAACGTAAGTTAGCTTATTTTAGCGTATTTTAACGTATTTTAGCGTATTTTAACGTATGGTGGATGCAAGCATAAAGTTAGAAACCGGTGGTATTGAACCAACATTTCCTTGAAACATTCTAAGCCCTACAAGGATGTTGGGAATTAAACGCATGTACGTGACAAAACAAGGATCGTTCTAATAGATTAAAGAGAATAAACCAACGTATTTTAGTTGGTTTTGAATATACCCAAAGTTGTCAAATTCATTGCGTGTATTCATATTTGAGAAACATTTATTCAGTTATTTCTGTTGATCCACAAATTCCAACAAAGTTAATATTCACTGTGGTGGATGCAAGCATAAAGGTAGAAACAGGTGGTATTGAACCAACATTTCCTTCAAACATTCTAAACCCTACAAGGATCGTTCTAATAGATTAAAGAGAATAAATCAAGTACAAAATCATCTGCTTTCTGAATCTGAATCTGAATGTTAACTTTGACTCATAAACCCTTGATGGATAACGCAAACAAGTTCTCCACAGTTTGTTATTCAAATCTCTATTCGGTCATCTTTCCAAACTGCAACACACGATAAGTTCTCCAAACGAATGCATACACAAATAGTACCGGGACCACTGGAATAGACACATGTCCAAACTGCAACACACGGTAAGTTCTCTAGAAAACTCGTAATCCTCAACCGGGCGGAATCTACGAAGAAACTGTTCGATTTCATGGTGAGTGGATAAATTAGTGACGGAGAAACTGTTGGAATTTGTGGATTTCGGTTGGAGGTGATTGCTACTTTTAATAAGCTGTCATAGTTATCAAATTCGATTTCAACAAATCTTTTCCTTTTCCTTCAATTTCTAGAACATTCTCCGTAACATGAAGACGTGTCAGGTTCTTCTACTAGTGGTATTTTAATGAAGTATTGAAGATTGAATGTGCAAACCGCATCCATTTTTGACTACAGAAACGGTGGCTATGCGAAATACAAACCGCAATCGTTTGTGACTATGGGAAACACAAGTTTTCTTTTTGAGCTTGATGGATGTCCGTTATCTCTGTTGAGGCGTGCATTGTTTAAATCTGAATATAACTAGATGTTACGTCTAACTTCATTAAACCAAGAACAAAGCCTATTTCAAAACACATGTGTTCGTATCAGCGTTGTTTATCACCCTGTGTGAGCATTGGAAACCCGACAAACAGTCTTTGACAACTGTGACAGCTTATCTATCTGTGTGTGTTACATCCATCCTGTTATAGCAATCGATATGATTAATTTTACAGATTTTTTTCTAATTAGCGTTGTTAACTACCAAAAGAATGCATACACAAATAGTTCTAGTGGACGAAGCAAAGAGACCGTTGTGTATCTGAATCAGGTTCTCAAACAAACCGTGAAATCGAACAGTTTCTTCGTACATTCCGTCCGGTTTCAAAGCCGGTTGAGGATTACGAGTGTTCTAGACTCGTTCAAGGCATGCTTGTTTCAAAGCCGGTCCGGTTTCTCCGAAGCTGTTATTTCTGTTGTTCAGTACTTCCGAGACGATTCAAGTGAGTCTTATTTCTATTGAAAAAACGTAACCGAATTTTTGAAGTACACGTTCTCCGATACCTGATCGTGTTTTGTTTTGTTTTGTTTGCGATTGAATCATCGATGTCCTTTATGTCGATTTCAACTTCCATTGATCAAATAATAAAAACCCTAAGAATGCATACACAAATAGTTCTAGTGGACAAAGCAAAGAGACCGCCTTGTTAATTTTAATGAAGCAATGAAGATTGAATCTGCAAACCACAACCTTTTTTACTACCGAAACGGTGGCTATGCGAAATACAAACCACAATTGTTTGTGACTATGGGAAACACAAGTTTTCTTTTTGAGCTTGATGGATGTCCGTTATCTCAACGCTTCTCCTTACATTATTGATCTGGAATTGGAGAACCGTTGTTAACAAGAGTATGTTGTTCCAAGATCAATTCCAAGATTATTGATGGTAACAAGAGTATGTTGTTCCAAGATCAATTCCAATTGCAGTTGATGAAACAAGTGTCGGTCTATTCAATTGAGACGATTCAAGTGAGTCCTATGAAGCAAGTGTCAGTCTATTCAATTGAGAGGAATCATTGCATTACATCCCTGTTGAAAAACATAATCGATAAATTTAGGGAAAATGGAGTTGAAAGATGATAACCCAACAGTGGAGCATCTCATTCGACAGCTTCGATAAATTCAGGGGTATTCTCAAATAACGTTTCCTAGATGTTTGAAGACCAACAAATGTCCAAAGTGCTGCTTCTTCGTTCGCGTGACGGAAAGCTACCACGTGACAGGAAGCTACCTTGCAAAAAAAAATCGACACTCTCAATACGCAAAATATATAGGCCTATACGATGCGTATTACTTTTTGGTAGGGGACAATGGCAGCTTTTGGCAGGCATAGAAGTTTGAACCCACCTCAATACGCATCGTATAGGCCTATACGATGCGTATTGAGGGTGTCGATTTAATCCCCCAAGGTGTGCCAATAATACGACCCTTAAAAGTAGTTAAAAATAATATTAAGTAACTTTTGTCTTATTATGTTCTTAATATTTTAATGCAAAATGGCAGTTTAGTAAAAATACTTTTTTTTTGTCTTTTTATCTTTATTGTTTTTTTTATTTTTTTTATTATTATATTAGTTTTTATTTTTTTAAACAAAATTATTTTATTAAAAGCATTTAAATTCAGATTTCTTAACAGATTTTTTAAACTTTTTACGTTTTACGTTTTATGTTTTATGTTAAACTTTCTACGTTTTACGTTTTACGTTAAAAAGTTTACGGTTAACTTTTTTTTACAATTTTTTTTTTACGCAAAACGAACGCACCCAGAAATCTCAACTCGGTAGGTGTCTCAGATAAATTGTTATCATCATCGATTGGGGAAAAATATAAAAAACCAAAAAGCAAAAATCAAAACAATGAGTGGATTCTTGAAAAAAACGGGGGTTGGCTCAAATTTTCCGATAATCAGAGGCTGCAAAGTGGGGTTGCACGTTCAAAAACCTACCCTCCACCATCCTTGCCACGCCATCGTCATCAAAATATGCGTTTTTTTTTTGCATCATCACCGCCCCAATCCAAGAACACAAATCAACCCCCCAAACTAGATTGAAATCATCGACTACAAAAAACCACACTTACGCCGGAACCCCCATACCTCCACCTGCAACAAAACCACACTTCAAAATTTCAATGTCAACACACAGTTGATTCCCAACCTATCAATAGAATCAAGAAAAAAAAAAAACTAACCACTTTAACAAATCAACAGTTGGTGACTCTAGCACCATTTCCATCACCCATTTTTGATAAAATTAGAAACAAAAAAAAAAATAGAGAACAAACAAAAGAAGAAATGGTTATTGTCACACGCCCCCACCTACCGTCGAACCACCGAAAAAACGTCAAAACACCCAAATCCGGCACCACCTCTACCCACCACCCACCACCGGTTGTACTACCTCTCACCGTAGATGGATGTCGTTTCCGAACAGTTACATCCACCATCTCTTTTTGCAGATCTGTGATAGGTTGCAGATCTGAGGGGTTTGGAGGAGATGAGAGATGGGTTGCAGATCTGAGGGTCACCGGAGATGGGTTGCAGAACTGAGGGTCGCCAAAGAAACGAGGGGGATGGCGGGGAAACGAGAAGGCCGCCGGAGTGGGTGTGGTGTTTGGGGGTCGCCGGTGTGGGGGTGTGGTGGGGACAACTTGAATTCCTGGAAATCAGTTGAATATTTCGTGATTTCTTCGTGTGAAGAAAAGAGAGAGATGAGAGAAGATTTTGGTGATTTCTGGATGTGAAGAAAGAGAGATGAGAGACATAAAGACAAGTCTCTTAAAAAGAGATAGTGTGACAGAGATGTTGACATATGAAGTAAAATCTAATACGATCTAATTGAATTTGTGATAAATAACCTGTTGAGTGAGTCAAACTAAAAAGAAAATAACAAGATGCAGACTTAGATAATCTCTAATTTTGAATTGATAAAAGAAAATGAAGATAAGAGATTCGTTTAAATATCCCTAACAATTGTAACAATCTAAACCACTAGATTTACTCAACTAAAAACTAATAACATGCATAGAAAAAAGGAAATCATGCAAAGATAAGGAGTAATTTTAAAATAAAACATTTTGTATTTGGGTTTCTAAGGTTTTATTTTTGTTGTAATTTTCATATAATTAGCAAACTGGGTTAAAGTATTATGTTAACTTCTTTTTTTTTTAATTATTTTCCTCATTTAATTAAAATATATTATGGCATAAAAATAACGATTATACCTTTTATTTAAACGAGAGAAATGACAAAAAAGGGAGAAGTTGACTAAAAATTCTAACCCAATTTGCTAATTGGATGAAAATGACAACAAAAATGAAACCTTAGAGACCCAGATATAAAAAGTTTCATTTTTGAACAGAACCGCAAATATACCTAAACTTAGGGAACATTTTGAATTTTTTTCTGTTAACGAGAAGGGTAATTCTGTCATTTTATATACCTAAACTTAGGGAACATTTTGAAATTACATATAAAACACGGGTGGTGGTGGCGACGACGACGGTGGGTGGTGGTGGTCGACGGTAGCGGGTGGTGGCAGCGGAGGATGGTGGTGGTGGTCGGCGAAGGGTGGCAGTAGTGGTCGGGGTGGCAATGGTTTACGATGGTGGGTAGCAGCGATGGTAGTCGATGGCGGTGGCGGTGGGCAGGGGTGGCGGCGGGCGGTGGAGGACGGTGGTCGTGGTCGGTGAAGATTGGCTGGCGGGTGGTGACGACGGCAGGTGGTGGTGGTGCAAATGGTGGAGGTGATGTACGGTGTTTGTGACGTGGGCTGAGCGGGGGGAATGAAATGGAAAAAAAAACAGAGGGTGTGGATGGAATGAATTTGAGGGAATAAAATAACTTATGTAATGGGTGATTCCATTACGTTGATCAACCAAACACACTTTTTTGTATTCCCTCACAATAGTTCATTCAATTCCACCTCCCATTCCTGCATACCAAACACTAAAATTGCTTATTTAAAGACGTTGGTTCATCCATTCATTCATCATCCACAATTTCACATAACAGAACACACACACACACATCTTTCTCTCCGATTTCAATGGAGAAACCATCACATATCGCCATTATACCCATCCCAGGGATGGGCCACCTCATCCCATTGATTGAATTTTCCAAAAAACTCTTAGCCCAACACAATCTCTCTGCAACTTTCATCATCCCAAACGAAGGCCCATTATCCAATTCACAGTATGAGTTTCTTGATTCACTCCCAGATGCCATTAACTACACCCTCCTCCCTCCTGTAAACTTCGATGATTTACCTCAAGATACCAAGATTGAGACCCGATTATGTCTCCTGGCGACCCGATCTGCTACTGTTCTTCATGCAACCATAAGTTCCATGATGGCAGACAAAAAGATTGTTGCTTTGTTTGTTGATTTGCTTGCAGCAGATGCTTTCGATGTTGTGGACAAATTTGGTGTCCCGCGTTATCTTTTCTTTGCAGCATCCGCCATGTGTTTGTCTCTGTGTTTATATCTTCCAAAGCTTGATCAAATGGTGTCATGCGAGTATAGGGACGTACCCGACCCGATTCAGATACCGGGTTGTATACCGGTTCATGGTAGGGACTTGCTTGGCCCGCTTCAGGACCGGAATAATGAAGCATACAAAAGGGTTTTGCACATTACTAAGAGGTATGTGATGGCTGATGGCATAGTGGTAAATAGCTTCAAGGGGTTGGAGGCTGGAGCAATTGAAGTTTTGCAAAAGGAGCAACCGGGTATGCCTCCGGTTTACCCGGTTGGACCGTTGATACAGTCTGGGTCGGTTGAGTCCAGTAAGGGTGTAAACGAGTCGAGTTGTTTAAAGTGGTTAGATGGTCAACCATGTGGGTCTGTCTTGTACGTATGTTTTGGGAGTGCTGGGACCCTTTCTTCTGAGCAAGTCACTGAGTTAGCCATGGGTTTGGAGTTGAGTGAGCAAAGATTCCTATGGGTGGTTCGACCCCCACATGATAAAGGAGCAGATGGTACATACTTAAATAGCCAAGGACATGATGGCACTTTTGACTTTTTACCAAAACCTTTTCTTGAAAGAACCAAAAACCGTGGGCTAGTGGTGCCCAACTGGGCACCGCAAGCCCGAATATTGAGCCATAGCTCAACAGGAGGGTTTTTAACTCACTGTGGTTGGAATTCGATTCTCGAAACTATAGTTCATGGGGTGCCGGTGATTGTTTGGCCACTTTATGCTGACCAAAAGATGAATGCTATAATGCTGACCGAGGGACTGCAAGTTGGTATGAGGGCTAAATTGAATGAAAATGGCATTGTGGATCGTTTAGAGATTGCTCGGGTTGTTAATAGTTTATTGCAAGGTGACGAAGGGAAGGCTATTCGAATTCGGACTCATAAGCTTAAAGAAGCGGGTCTAAGTGTGCTTAGCAAAGACGGGTGTTCGACAAAAACACTAGATCAACTAGCATCCAAGTTGAAAAACAAAATTTAGTTCATATACCGATTTATCGTCTAATTTTCCTCTTATTTTATATAAATTTAGTTTCTTTTATTTTATATAAATTTAGTTTCTTGTGTTGATATGAGGCTTTCTCTTTGTAAGAATACTTATTACACAATAAAAAATTTAGTTTCTTTTCATGATGAGAACTCAAGAAAATATTAAATATGTTTTTGTTTGAGCCCCTCTCATTGTATCGTAGACTCTTATATGAAAGTTATTTGTAGATGGCTAAGAATTATTTTCTTAATAATAAAACCCTATTTAATATATTATTCTATTATCAAAACCAGTAAGTAGTTTGTGTGATCTGAGTTAAATGTATAGTGATGATGGTAAACAATGATCCGAGCCCACAACATATTAATGAGAAAAAAAAAAAAAGCCCGGATAGTCTATGTGGTTTACTCAGTTTTCACCTATAGTCCCTACATTTTCAAAATTACAACTATAATCCTCAACTTTTGCAAATTTGTTCTCGGATAGTCCCTGAAGCGGATACATGTTAGTTTTATCAATTAAGTGTGTATGTGAAATGACCTAAATACCCTTATAGTATAAATGTAATAAGAGAAAAGAATATAATTAGTATTTAAATTTTATATAGGACTCACCACCCACTTCATCTTCCACACTCTAAACCAACCACCACCATCTCCACCTTTCACCACCACTACCACCACCAACACCACCACCACCACCATCACCACCACCATCTGCCCACCCCACTTCACCGTAACCACCACTGCCACAACCACCCCCCGCCACAACCACCGTCGCCGCCATCATCACCACTGCCACAACCACACTCACCATCCGCCTCTCACCCACCATACTCCGTCTTGCCTTCTCCTCCACTCCCACACACCCGAACAATGGGCTTGTATAGGGTATTTAGGTCATTTCACATCCACTTAACTGATAAAACTAACTCTCATCCACGCCAGAGACTATTCGAGAACGAATGTATAAAAGTTGGGGCTATAGCTATAATTTTAGAAGTGTATGAACTATAGGTGAAAATAGAGTAAACCACATGGACTATCCGGGCATTTTTCTCTATTAATGACTTTTGAAAGGATGGCACATGGTAACACATACATTAAATATATCATGTGGTATAGTGAGGTACCCGCGCGATGCGGCGGGAACACAATTTAAGGTTGTTAACGCCCAGGTCCCTCTTCATTAGCTCAAACTAGTTCCAAACCCTACTGTTTCTATCTGGCTCAAACCAATTCCTCTCCATATGGGTTCCAAAGCGGTTTCGGTTCATGAACAAGTTTGATCAATGTGCACCTCTGGCACGTATAATATGCTGGAGGCAAAAACATTTGGTTGAAAGCAAAAAGTTGCATATAACTTGCATATACTCGATAACAACATGCATGAGAGAGTCATCCTATTAAAACCAATCCATTATATATTATATACTATCAATTTGTAACAATTCTTGGCATTGTTATTTGTACTCTATGTATTGAAGTTTGTATGATGCTTTTAAGAAACCTTATTAAATCATAATTGGCATTATTGTTTGTACTCTATGTATTGAAGTTTGTATGATTGTTTTAAAAAACCTAATTAAATCATAAATAAGCAACAATTATGTTTTTATAGAGTTGGCCCTTAGCATGAAGAGGCTTTTTTTAATGATTTTTCACTTTGATGCCCCATATTTTTCATCTTTTTGCAAGTTTTTCGTTTTACGTTTCGTTCTATATTTTGCAAGTTATCACGCCGCAACGTACGTGTGAGGTTCAATGTTTTTTCGTCAATTTTTTCCCATTTGACAGGCACGTAAACACGTCTATTTTTCCCTGTTTGGCAACTTCGTCGCAACGCGCGGGTCCTAGACCATCTTAGTTATTTCTTTCTATGTTTTACGTTTCAGTCTATTTTTTTTTTCACATTAACACGCCGCAACGGGCGTACGTGGTTCAAAGATTTTAATTTGCTTTTCGTTCGGTGTTATTTATTTATTTTTTTTAATTTATTCTGTTTTTACGAGCTTTTCTGGTATTGGTGGTCACGGACAGTGGTGTAGCATTGGTGTAACTTGGCATGTTTTTACGTCCCCGCCGCAACTCGGGGATGATTTAATACTTGTTTAATTTAATTATGACTTCAAACCAACATTTTCATAAAGGATCCGGACCAACCGTTGAATCATATGTCTTACCAATCTACTGGTCGAACGTATTTATAAACCAGATGACTTCGCATAAATAATTAGTAATTAAAATTATAAAAAATACTACAATGTAATTTAGACATGCAATAGTTTTTTATAATATATACAAATGTTGAGGGTTTTACCCTTTTTTAAATAAATAAAAATATGACTCTTGTAATAAGTTTTATCATTTTTTTTGAAACTTAAACTTCATTAAAAAACGGCTAAGCCCCCGAAAACAAGGACCGCCAAACACAAACACTACAACATATACAACGGATATCTACACCAATCCTGCCAACTAATATCTCGGATCTTAGATCTACTACGAAACCAAAGATACGAACACGATTTTATACAAGCAATCATATCACAAGCCCTTGGTTGAACCTCTTCAAAAATAGCCTTATTTCGAGTCTTCCAAATCACCCAACAAGCCGTCATTACAATCCCTCTAATAATGATCTTCTTCCACTTGCAGCCGTGTATCGAGTCAGGGAGCTTCAGAATATCTTTAATCTCGAGAAGAAAATTTGGATCCATATGACACCATCTTTCGATGAAATGCCAAATGCCAATGGTAAGAATGCATCCCGTAAACAAATGAAGAGCCGATTCCTCCTCCGATTGGCAGAACGCACAAAACTCGTTTCCCACGTTTATGTTTCGACTCCTGAGCGCTAACTTAGTGGGTAACCGGTCCATCTCAAGCCTCCATACATGTATGTTGACTTTAAGAGGAACCCATCCGGTCCAAACCATGTCTGAATTTCTTTTCACATCACGATCTTTGCGCAAAACCTTTTTAACATCTTTCACAGAAAAGATGTTATTCTTCTCTGTTTCCCAGCACCACGTATCTTTACCCCCCGAGAAAGCGCACTTCGGTAACATCTCAAGAAGGTCTCTATACTCCGAAATTTCCTCAACAGAGGTAATAAGTTTTATCATATATAGGTATCTTATAGTAATATATAAACAATCAACGATAAATATACAAAACTAATAAAAGTTAATAGCTCATTTAAATGACTGCGACCTTTTAACCACTAACTAAAAGTTCACGTACAACTAGTGGTTTACTTATTTATAGATAGCTAATGAACAATCTGAAATAACAGAAGTCACACATGAAGATTTTGAGTTAACAAATACAAAAACTTGTTTTTTCCATAATTACATCATGTCAACTGTCAAGCATTGCTGGTTGTGGAAGAGGTGCTCCACCATAATAACCTTTAAGAAACAAAAAAGTAAAAGATGACATGACAAGAATAAAAAAATAAAGATTTGGAAGGTAAACTCGAATCTGAGAGTGCCATGTGTGTGTCTTTAGTTATCCAACTTCAAGAATTAAGGGAGTTCTAAAGGAACAAAAGGAAACCCTTGAAGATCAAACAAAAGTAGATGTAATGGTGAAAGATATTGAAAAACAGTCCATTGAGACCTTTGATGAATACAATGAAGCTTATCAAAAAACTAAGAGAAAATTACCAAATTAGCCAAGAAAATCGTTGACTTACGAAAATGGCCATTTGATGCGTACTTGGAGCAGGGCATCACACATTTTGTAAGGACTCTCCAAAAAATGTCCCAATTTGACCCATAAGTGAAAACCCGAACTCCTGAAACACCACTGTACATGAAAGACTAAGAAAACAGAATTAGTGGTTTTCAGGCGGGCCGCGTAAGGGTTAGCTTAGCCTTACGCGGGCCGCGTCAATGTGTGGGTTGACCGGATAAGCGTACCCGAGCCACGTGGCATACACATGTCGACCCTACTCGTGACCAACCAGACCTACGCGTAGACTAGGTGGCTACGCGGGCCGCGTAAGGGTTGAGCCAAAGCTCACGCAGGCCGCGTGAGGCCCTAATTTCACTTATAAATAACCTGGTGCAGGAGCTTTCATTCTGTGTCGAAACAAACTTTCAAAAACGAAGTTTGGCTGCTCTAAAGTCGAAATTTCAATAATTATAGCGAGGCGCTACTACGATACCGGGTATTAACTCGATCGCTGCTACGATTCAATGTCCGATCGATTTAAACTATCCGATGAATGTTTAAGTGCTGCTCAAATTGGGTTTATAAATTGTCATTCGTCGTGAATTCGATGGATGTTTAAGTATTGCACTTTGTCATTCGTTGTGAAGGTTTTAATCTCGTGAGTTATCGTAAATGCTGTATTAGTTATTGACCTCGTTCGTGTACATTGTTATTTAAATTAGGTTATCAGGCTAATCAGTAGGCTAAAGCTCTGCCCGTATAAATCTACAATGTGAGTCATTCTCTTTTATCAAATATTTTTACAATACTCCATTTTCAAATGTTATAATTATAGGGATTAAGTCGTGGTTATCTTAAATCACTGGCTAGTGGGGTATTGTGCACATTACTAATTTCTCACGGGTTAGGCTAATAAATCCTCACCGTGATAAACGTCAACACTTGGGGAAGGACCCAATAGTGGTATGACCATCGTCACACGGGTGACAAGGCGCCAGATAAAAATAAGATAGAAGCCATTGTAATCGCTCTTATGCTGTAAATTATAACTATGTGTCATTTTGTCAAAATGAATGATTCACCAGTATTTCCCCGCTGACAAAAATATTTTTAAAACATGTTTCAGGCGACCTGCTGTAAATCAAGGAAAACGTGCTACGGAGCACTAACCAGCTTGAAGAGGTGGCTCAGTTAAAATAAATAAACATGTTTTAATAAATCAGGGAATTTCCTAGTAAAATTCCTCTATTGTAAATTACGGGGTTTATCCCTGTTAGTGCATTTATGTCTATAGCCTTCGTCAATCCGAGCCGTAGCAAGAAACAGAAGAAAACGAGTCTTTATAGTGTTATATCTAGTAAAAAAGGCAAGGTGGCATAATTGTAATAATGAGAAATCTCATTAAAAGGCAAGGACTATAAATAGATCCTTATGTCATAGTTTAGGAACTTTTGCCATTTTAGAGATTTGAAGAGCTCTAGTTCTAGAGAGAGAAACTAGAGAGAGAAAGTCTCCAAGTGATTGTACAATTTCAGATTTCTAATAGAATCACGTTTAGATTACGTCATGTGTGTTTAGGTCGCGTTCGTGTACGGATTCCGCACGTTTCACGTTCGTTTCGCAATCGTTTCGGAGTCAAAACCGGTCTAACAAGTGGTATCAGAGCAGGAGCTCGATTGCACTGATTCAACACACATTTTCGATCGTGATTTCATCAGATTCAGATCCGAATTTCATCTATTTCTTCATCTTTTTCATATATTTCACGTTTTTACTGAAATTTGTCAAATTGAACGGGTTTTTATGGTCCAAATCGTCTGATTTTTTGATATGTTGTGCGTAAACACTTGATCTATAACCCTACCAAGTTTCAGATCCAAATTCCTAACCGTTTAGGAGAAATCGAAGATTTTCAGTCTGATTTCGCGTAAAAGTTGCAGGTTTGCGTTTCTGGTCCGCTCCAATGTACAAGAAATATCTGGTCCGCTCGAACAGACATAATTCTGGTCCGCTCATAGTAACAATCAGGTCCGCTTATTTGGACAATATCTGGTCCGCTCATCCGGACAATATCTGATCCGCTCATCCGGACAATATCTGGTCCGCTCATTGAGACAAAAGTTGAGGTCCGCTCTTATGGTCATTTCACAGGTTCGCTTATGTGGTAGAGTTGGTTCGCTCATATGGTTCATTAATAGTGGGTTCGCTTTTGTGTCATCATCTTCACGTGGTGGTTCAGATTGTTTATAAGTTGTCGGATAGTTAATTGGTTGGCTTTGAATGCACCGACCCACTAACACAAAAGGCCCAATCACAGTTTTGGTATTTTAAAATGTCTTGGTAAATTCAAATTGGGTTTAGTGGAAATTAGCGGCTCAATCATGTTGTTGGGTTAGTGGGTGCAGCCCTATCAAATCCAATCATAATCAATTGCAAGTCCAAGAATCACGTGAATTCTGAATAATTGTTGGCTGAAATGATTTACATGTGAATCATCTGTGCACCGACCCACTAAGGATAGAATTGAATATTGTATATCTGATGTTGTCGGCTTAGTGAACAGCGGCCCAATTAGAAATTACATCATAAAATTGTCGGTTTCGTGGATTGTTTGGCCCAATCAGGTGACATTTACGGCAAGTGTGATTTGTTGGAATATTATATGATGTTTTGACATGTGAGTTGTCGGCACATGTGAATTGTCGATATAGTTTTGATATAGAGTCAAGTATTATCATCAGCTCAAATCAGGTTTAAAATTTTGTTTAAGTTGTCGGCTAAGTGAATAGTGAGGTCCAATCATCAATTGACTCATCATCGGTTTGTTACATTCATTGGCTCAGTCATTCAGTGTTCTCATTTCTACAATTTTGGATTGAATCCGTGAATCTTTGACACGAGTCTTAGATTGATTTCATCAAACAAAACTGTTACATATTCAGTTTGTTTGAACTGATAGCTTGTTTGTTTTTGTTTGCAGGTGATTCGAGGTGATTTACAAGGCACAAATACCAAGAATTCAAAATGTTTGATGAACTGGAAAACACTAAATTTGAAAGAATAAACAATTGGACTTGTTGTTCTTCTTTTGAGAAAAAGGAGGTTTTGATTGAAAGATTTGAACATTTCATTTGTCAAAAGGATGAAACGTTGGATGAGTTGGAAATACGGTTTAAAAATTTAATGGACAATTTGAGAAACAAGAATATTAGAATATCAAATGATGAACAGATATCGAAATTGGCAAATGCATTACCTGCTAAATGGGATAAATTCTTGGTTAAGCTAAAAAGGGAAGATTTTTTTCAAGAACTTTATCCAAAACAGTTCTTTAATGAGGTTAATGGAGAATTTCGTAAGGAATATAAGAAAAAGAAGGAAATTTTAACCGAAATGGAAAAGAATTTACAAAAATTGGAATTGGATGTTATTACTGAAATTGATAATAGAATTCGTGTGTGTCTTGCAACAAAGAGTATTCTGAAATATGATATTAAAAGAAAATGTTATATTGATGAAAGTATGAATCCTTTTGATTTCGTTAAACTCTTTTGTGCAGGAACATATAAGATGGAAACAAAGGATATTCCAAAGAACGAAGAATCTTTGAAGCTTGGATCTTCAAGTTCAGAATCAGTGTGTTCTAAATGTGATAACTTTAAGGCTGACAATGACAAACTTTTGAAGGATACAGAAAGTTTGACATCGGAAGTCGAGAAGTTGAAAGATGGAAAGAAAACTGATGATGAACAGATTCTGGAGTTGCGCTTGAACTGTGAAAAATTGAGATCTGAAAATGACAAACTTTTGAAGAATGTTGAGAGTTTGTCATCAGAAAATAAAAATTTTAAACAATTAGAAAATGATTTCAAGAGTCAGATAAAGATTTTAGAAGATGAGAGAGATATTTTTGGTAAAGATAATCTTGAAAAACAAATTGAAATCAATTCTCATCTTGCTAAAATCATTCAGCTTGAAAAAGAAGCTGAAAAAGCTCGGATTAAAATCGAAGAGCTTGAGAATAAATTGAAAGGTTTTGTGAATTCTACATCACATGTTTCTCCAAAACCGATCAATTCTGTTCCAATAAGTGACAATGTCACAAATTTTGACAAAGTTAAAGTCAAAATTGAAGATTGTGATGAAATATCTGATGATGAAAAAGAAAAGAAAAGAAAAATATTTTTAGATTTACAAGAAAAATTTAAAAATACTGTTTTGCAATCTACTGAAACGGGTGAATGTTCTAAACAAAAACCTGTTAAGAAGAGTGTAGAACAGAAACAAAAAGTTAAAAATTTGAAAAATTCTAAAATTGAAAATAAAAGCTCATCAGATAAATCATCCAATCATTATAAAAAATCACAAAAATTTGTAAATGAAAACTCACAAAATGTTGGTAATAAGTGGTGCAGGTTTGACCACAGTGCTCAAAAGACAAATCCAGCATTGAAGAGGAGAAATGATTATTACCAAGCCAAACAATGTTATGATTTGAAGGTTTGGACTGACCAAAGTGGATGGTACGATAACAGAGTGTGCTACACCTGTGGTGTTAGAGGACACATTGCTATTAACTGCCAGAATTGGTATTGTGAAACAAGAAGATGCTTTGAATGTAATATCAGATGACATATTGCCAGAGATTGCCCAAGGAGATCGATGGGAAGATCGAGGGTTGAATCTCAGAGAATGGTAAAGAAACCAGTCACTGTCAAGCCCAAAGAACAGAAAGTGGAAGATAAGAAAGTAAAGCTTTCACAAGGGCAGAGAGACAGACTGAGGAAAAAGAGGAAAAAGGCGAGAGAATATTTGGAGAAGATTTTGTCTTCGGGTTCACCGGTTGGTTCAAATAAAAGTTCTGATGAATCGATTCAATCGACAGCAAAGTCAAGCAAATCGAATTCTTCAGATACAAATCTGAGGACAAACAAGAAGAAAAAGAAAGTTATTGGCAATGAATCTGGCTCATCCAAGTCAGACAAGCCAAGTTCGGGCAATGAATCTGATTCCACAAAATCAGAGGAGCCACAAGTTGAGGTAAAAAGGGAAGAGACAGTTCCATTAATGAATGATGAGAACTTTCCACCATTACAAGCCGCAAACCTAAAATCAAAAGGTGTTGATGCTGGAAAAATGTTTAATAGCAATGTTAAACATATTTTTAGTAAGATGGCTGATGGAAAGGTAAAAGGGGCAAAAGAATTTTATGATGAAAAGAGAAAAGCTCAAAATGCGCCTAAGGCTGGTCAGGCTTGGGTGTCAAAATCTATTGGTTGAATTCCTGACTTGCCGGAGCTTCCAGGTTGGTAAGTGTGAAGCAGGTATCGGCATCATTCTTGAGAAATTCACAGGATGGTAACTGTGATATTTCATCTTACAAGTGATTAATCAAGGACATTAAGTTGTACTTGATTTTCTACAAGTGATTGTGGTGTTTGATCTTATATTGTTAAAATCTGTACAAATTGGTTAAAAGAAAATCAAGGTGATGAGATGACCCCGAACCTACAAGTGATGGGTAAACAAACTAATTTTTCCGGAAAAACCATTCTGATTAAAACAAACTTAAGTGTTTTGAAATCATTATGGGAAAATAGTTTGTTGTAAGGGGGAGTTTTGATTGAATACGCCGAAACCCTCACGGCTGAACAAACATGATTACTTTCATCAGATTGAAAAACGGTTTTCAAACTGTTAAGATCAATGGGTTGTAAATCATGGGGGTATGTTATATTTTCTGCAAATCAGAGCACTTGAAGCAGAAAATGGATGGCGAGACAAAGCTATCAGTGTTGGTTGTCAAATTTTTCTTTAAATGGTTTTGCATTTTAGGGGGAGTAATGTTGTTAGAAAATACAAAAACATTTGAAAATTTGAAAAAGTCAAAAACATGATAAAATTCAAAAATTGAGTTTTTGCGTAGAAAGAGGAAATGATAGTACATCAGTAGACAGTTACAGTACGCTAAAGAATTGGAAAGTTTAAATGTGTTAAACGATCTCACCGTGGATGTGTCGGTAGGTTTTTATACATTTAGTAAACTTTTTCGGGATATAAACCTAAATTCAAACTTGCATATTTCGTGGGGAACACTACTTGGATATATAGGTAACCCCTGAAATCTCGTTTGAAAGGTTTCATAATCTGATATACTAGGTTTTTATACTCAATGATGTCTGGGGTATTATTCCGGGACTTCTGCTGAACGGTAGTTCTGACCTAGTCCTTGGATAATACTTTCTGAAATGCTTGAAACATAGCATTAAACCCTCAGCATGCCGATGAAACAATAAAATTGATAGTCGCTGCTGTTGTAAGCAAAAAGATCCTCTAAAGGGGACATACCGTAAAGTCGAAGCTGATATCTCTCTGCGTATACGGAAGTATCGACCTGAGATCCCTCGGCCCTCGCATACCTAATTTATATACAGATATCATTGTAGTATACTCACCTGTAAGACTGATTATTGGGATTCTGGATACGGGAGTATATTCAAGAGGTGGGACACATGAATGAGCTAAGTTCATAAGACACCTAATTCATATCCTGAATCAGTTGAAATTTGTATGAAAATTTAAGTGGACAAGTATATCGACAATCTAAGTGAATTGTTTAATGCATAATGTGATTTTAAGCTCAACGGTACTTGTGACTTGTCATAAACTGATATGATCCTCTGACGCATACTCAAACAAAAATATTGTCTGTAAATATGTTTGTACATATTTCTTTACTGCTTTATATTTTTCAGAAAAATACAAAAAGATTTTTGATTCTGCTTTATTTTCGACAACCGATGTCTGAGTGCTGAGTTTCAAAATCTAAGTAAGCTGATTGTGTTTCTGAAAATAAAACAAGTTCATTAATTTGAAACTTGAATTAAAAATCAAATCAAAAACAGTTTGTGATATCTCCAAGGTCATTAGTTTGGACTTGGATGATTAATTGTGAGGGATTTGGATGCTTATACTGTTATAGAGCTAGTTTCCGATTCGATTCGAAGAAACTGCCAAATTCATGAAAATTGTTTGTTTAGAATGATTTGAGTGAGCCAGGTTACAATTCCTGGATAGCTAAAATTTGAAATGCTGTTACTTATAAATGCTTGAGTGATTGCAGATGAGATTCCAGACTACGATCCCGGAAGCTGAGTCTAAGGGGGAGTCTGAAGACGAGCTCAAAGCAAGGGGGAGCTTGTATACGGAAAGCAAGGTGTCGATCCCAAAGCACGGAAGCTTGACGAAAGGGGGAGCCTGATGAAGAAAAGAGTCTATCGAAAGGAGAAGAAGCTGAAGCTGAAGACAGATCCACCGGGATTTTGTTCAAGAAGATTCGAAGAGAAAGAGAAGACGCTACGAGTTTGACTCAATGATCGAGATTGACTACGGCAATATCCAAGGGGGAGTCTGTTAGTGCATTTATGTCTATAGCCTTCGTCAATCCGAGCCGTAGCAAGAAACAGAAGAAAACGAGTCTTTATAGTGTTATATCTAGTAAAAAAGGCAAGGTGACATAATTGTAATAATGAGAAATCTCATTAAAAGGCAAGGACTATAAATAGATCCTTATGTCATAGTTTAGGAACTTTTGCCATTTTAGAGATTTGAAGAGCTCTAGTTCTAGAGAGAGAAACTAGAGAGAGAAAGTCTCTAAGTGATTCAAGTGATTGTACAATTTCAGATTTCTAATAGAATCACGTTTAGATTACGTCATGTGTGTTTAGGTCGCGTTCGTGTACGGATTCCGCACGTTTCACGTTCGTTTCGCAATCATTTCGGAGTCAAAACCGGTCCAACAATCCCGAATTATGAAATAAAATAATCGGGCATTTTCAGCATTAAAAAGATCCTATTAAAAATCTTCCGCTGTCGCATTATAAATACCACGGGTTCCTGTCCCACGGCTTCTGACCGGGTCAAACCGGGGCTGGTGCCGTGACAGGAAAAGGTGGTATCAGAGCCACTGATTTAAGCCAATTAAGTATTTAGAAAATACTTAATTTTACTAATTGCTATTTTGGTGATTACGTGTTTTATTATTTGAATAATTGTTTACAGTATGGGTAAGCAAAGACTTTCGGATATCTATCATAAATTAGATACTACACCGAAAGAAAAATGATCATCATCCTCAAAATACTCCGCAAATCCTGAGGAAGGAATATTTGTTCGTAAGGCACAATATGAGGAACCACTTTCTCCTAATAAAAGAAGTTTGATTATTAGGAAAAGTCAGGAGAAAAGAAAGAAATCACAACCAAAAGAAGTGAGGGTTAACCAGAAACCCAGAAACTAGATAATCACCCACCTTGGGAAGACGAATTAGATGAAAAATGGGCTGATCTTTATATGCTAGCCACTGTAGCAGTGAATGCAAAATTTTAAATACTCTGACCTAGTATTAACACCCATATCATCTACAATCCAGAAACTCTAAAGGAAAACTTTTCCCAGTAAATAAATAAGTTACAATAAACCCTAGTATGTTTTAATTATCAGTTGTCCTTTGTATTAAATTAGTCACACGGTATGCAATAATACTTGAATGTTTATCTGTGAAATTTTGTTATAAAATTTTAACTTAGCATTTTTGTGCATTTTGCATATATGCTAAACAGCATGAATGAGTTATCTGAAGCCCTTCAGAATCTCAATCTTTATCCGGTGAAAATAGAAGTTTCCAAGGACTTTACTGGTTACATACCCGATATAGAAGAACCTATGGAATTCAACGCTTCACCTCCGAAAAAATCAAAGCCTAAGAAAAGGAGAAGATTTGTAGGATGGAGGCGTGTACGCAAGAGAAAACCAGCAACTAGGAAAATTCCCAAAATAGAGAATCCCATAGATAAAGGAAATGGGATTGAGATTGGGGAAGGTGTTAGGAAAATAGAAATGGAAATTGGGGAAAGTTCTAAACAAGTCGAGGAATTACCACTACAGGAAGAATTGGATCGCATACTAGCAGGATGTGATATTATTAGACATATCAATACCAACCTTTACCCTTATCCTGCTGAAACTCAACTTCTAATAAATTTAGAACCAGCCATTCCAGACCCTTTAATCCATACTCAACCTCTAGGAATGGACGAGTGGTGGACCAATGACTGGCAGTTTAAAAACCTTCTAAATAATCCTTATACCTTTTTCCCCTAGTTCGACCCAGAACCTGTACCAAACCCACCAATGAGTAATGAAAACTTAGCTGAACTCCGCCATTTTGGCGAGGAGCTGATAGGTGCAGGAAATAGGATTCGGGAAGTAGGAGAACAGATCTCCTGGAAATACAACGAGAGGGAATGTCGTTACTAAAATGCCAACTGACGAGGGATAGTGGGGTTGTGAAACTGTGATTGTATAATAATAATAGTAGTAAAATATAATCGTGTAAAATAACCTACAAATAAAACTTTTGTAAGATAACGGTGTGTAATGATGCATAATATATATATAAAATGGGAATCGAGAAATCGATAATTTTGGCTATATATGTGTTGTGAAATTTGCATGATTGTTTTGTGTATAATTGTTATTTACTCTATACTAATAAATTATATATATATTAATTATCAGATGGAAAACGCTAATAATGAACTAGTTAACGAGGTTAACCAATCTGAGCAACACCAGGAGGATCAATTTATGACTAGGCAAGATATAGAAAATATCGTTGCTCAAGGAATAGCCAATGCTATTCCAGCAATCCTTGCTGCTGCCCAGAAACCTGTTGAGCCTCAACAAATTATTCCTAGCAAACGTACTTCTGAAGATAACTTCAGCAATAGCGTAAACGGAGGTGGTAATCATACTAACAACAATAATGATTCACGGTAGGCCCCGCTCCCTAAGAAAATGAAAGCCGCAACGTCTAGTTGCACTTACAAAGAATTCCTTGTCTGTAAACCTGCTGAATTCGCAGGAAATGAAGGGGCTACCGCAGCACTGCGTTGGTTGGAGAAAACCGAAGCAGTACTCATGATAAGTAAATGTGCTGAAGCAGACAAGGTCATGTATGCGTCACATCTCTTTAAAGAAGGGGCGCTAGAATGGTGGAATACGGTACTTCATGCCAAAGGAAGAAATATGACCTATGCCATGAGTTGGGAAGAATTTAAGCAGATAATGGAAAGAAAATTATGTCCCGAATACGAAAAGGAACAAATGGCAAATAAGTTCCTAAATCATCGAATGATGGGTGTAGATTGTCGAGGATATACTTCGACATTCTTCGAATATGCTAGAGTGGTACCAACACTGGCTTTGCCAGAACCGGTACTTATATCTCGCTATATTTGGGGATTAATTGGCGAAATCCGTAATATCGTTAAAGCTGCGAGACCTCGCACTATTGACGATGCGGTAGAATTAGCTAACACCCTAACTGATGAATTGGTACGCACAAGTGAAGAAAACCGGAAAAAGGAAGTAGCCCAAAAGATTACCCAAGGATTCCGTATGGGTAACCGTAGTAATTTCAAGATAAAAGGAACCGGGCAATCTTCCACTGTTCCATTCTGCAATGCCTGTAAAAGAAAGCATTTTGGAAGATGCAAAGGATATTGCAATTTCTGCAAAATTCCGGGGCATCAAGAAGAAGATTGCAGAAAGAAGAAAGCAACAGTTTGTTACAACTGTGGAGAAGCTGGACACTTTAGGCCAGATTGCCCAAAACTGGTCAAATCAGCTGATAACAAAGCCAAACCTGCAGAAGGGGCTACCAAGAAAAACGCAAGAGCCTTCAAGTTGACTACTCAGGAAGCAGAATTAATTCCTGACGTAATAGCTGGTACGTTCCTAGTTCACGACGTTTACGCACAAGTATTATTTAACTCTGGTGCAAACCAAAGTTTTATAAATACTACATTCTGCCAAGCTCTTAATTTACCTTTAACCAACCTTAGGCAGATTTTTACAGTCGAAACGGCAGATGGGAATTCTGTTAAGATAGATAAGGTTTTGCGAGAAGGAAAAATAGAACTTTCAGGTCATAATTTCTCTGCAAACCTGTTACCTATGAAGTTAGCCGAATTCGATGTGGTATTAGGAATGGATTGGTTAGTAGCCAACCATGCTCGAATTCTCTGTGATAGAAACTCCATAGAAATTCATGCACCCACAGGAGAATTAATAGTAATTACAGGAGATAAGCCACGAAAGCCACTAAAGTTCATTTCAGTAGTGAAAATTGCTAGTTATGAACGAAAGCAATGAGTAGTATATATGATTTCAGTAATCATTAACACTAAAGAGAAGGAACTTAAGGAAATTCCAGTAGTATCAGAATATCTGGATGTCTTTCCGGAAGAACTACCTGGATTACCACCCAACAGGGAAGTAGAATTTAGAATTCATCTAATTCCGGGAACTACACCGATAGCTAAGGCACCATATCGGTTAGCACCCACAGAAATGTTAGAACTGAAAAAGCCATTAGATGAATTATTAAGTAAAAGATTTATACAACCTAGTTCATACCCGTGGGGAGCACCAGTGTTGTTCGTAAAGAAGAAAGATGGGTCAATGCGAATGTGTATCGATTATAGAGAACTGAATAAAGTTACAATTAAGAATCGATACCCATTACCTAGGATTGATGATCTTTTCGATCAACTTCAAGGAGCTAGGTACTTTTCTAATATCGACTTACGCTCTAGATATCATCAATTGAAGGTGCAAGAAGAAGACATACCTAAAACTGCTTTCAGAACTAGGTATGGTCATTACGAGTTTACAGTCATGCCCTTCGGACTAACGAATGCACCTGCAGCATTCATGAACATGATGAATAGAATCTGTAAACCATACTTGGATAAATTTGTAATTGTCTTCATCGACGATATACTTATTTATTCCAAAAGTCATGATGAGCACTGTCAGCACCTGCATGCACTCTTAACATTGTTAAGAAAGGAAAAGCTTTACGCCAAGTTCTCAAAGTGTGAATTTTGGCTACAAGAAATGCAATTTTTAGGACACATGGTGAATCATGAAGGTATTCACGTAGATCCTGCTAAGATTGAAGCAATCACCCAATGGAAGGTTCCGCAATCAGCAATGGAAATTAGAAGTTTTATAGGGTTAGCCGGATACTATAGGCGTTTTATTAAGGATTTTTCCAAGATAGCTGTACCATTAACTAAGTTAACCTGTAAAGCAGTTAAGTTTGAATGGGGACCTAGACAAGAAGAAGCCTTTAGGATTCTGAAGCAAAAGCTAACAAACGCTCCAATTCTAGCCTTACCAGAAGGAACTGAAGATTTTGAAGTATATTGTGATGCTTCAAAGCTAGGATTAGGATGTGTGCTGATGCAATGCAAGAAGGTAATTGCGTATGCATCAAGATAATTGAAAAAGCACGAGGAAAATTATACGACTCATGACTTAGAGTTAGGAGCCATAATTTTTGCCCTTAAAATTTGGAGATATTATCTGTATGGAAGTAAGTTTACTGTCTATACGGATCATAAAAGTTTAAGGTACATATTTGGGCAAAAAGAGTTAAATATGAGACAGAGGAGGTGGATGGAAATACTAAGCGACTACGACTGTGATATTCAGTATCACGAAGGAAAAACAAATGTAGTTGCAGATGCCTTAAGTCGTAAGTATCATGAGAAACAACGACGGGTTCGTGCTCTTAGATTAAATCTGCAGTTAGATTTAATAGAACAATTGAGAAATGTCCAGGAAACAGCAATCAAGAATGATGCTGAAGGAATGAAAGGAAGAATAAAGGAAATGGAGCAAGGAGCTGATGGAATTTGGAGATTCCACAAGAAAAGAATTTGGGTACCTAAACAAGGAGAATTAAGAAATAAGATTTTAGAAGAAGCTCAAAAATCAAGGTATACCATGCATCTAGGTAACAATAAAATGTACAAGATTTAAGAAGTAATTTCTGGTGGATAGGAATGAAAAAGGACATAGCTAGATATATTTCTAAGTGTCTTGCTTGTTCACAAGTTAAGGCGGAACACCAGAAACCATCACGTCTACTACAACAATTAGAAATGCCTGTATGGAAATGGGAGCTCATAACAATGGACTTTGTTACAAAGTTACCCAAAACCAGAAAAGGTAATGATGCGATTTGGGTAATTGTGGATCGATTAACCAAATCAGCTCATTTTCTACCCATGAAAGAAACCTTTAGCATGGAAAGGTTAGCCAAGTTATATGTAGATGAAGTCGTATCCTTACATGGGGTTCCACTCTCCATTGTATCAGATAGGGATAATCGTTTTACTTCCCATTTCTGGAAAAGTTTCCAGGAAGCAATGGGAACCCGACTAAATTTAAGTACGGCATATCATCCACAAACAGACGGGTAAAGTGAAAGGACGATACAAACACTGGAAGACATGCTCCGAGCATGTGTAATAGATTTCGGTAGAAACTTGGATGACCACCTACCCTTAGTTGAATTCTCCTATAATAATAGTTATCATTCAAGCATCGAAGCTGCCCCATTCGAAGCACTGTATGGACGAAAGTGTAGAACTCCAGTGTGCTGGGCTGAAATAGGAGAAAGTCAGTTATCAGGTCCTGAAATAGTACAAGAAACTACCGAAAAGATCACTCAGATCAAGGAAAGACTGAAAACGGCTCGAGATCGTCAAAAGAGTTATGCAGACAATCGACGCAAGCCACTAGAATTCCAAGTTGGAGATAGGGTACTTTTGAAAGTTTCTCCTTGGAAAGGAGTAGTTCGGTTCGGTAAGATAGGAAAGCTAAGTCCACGATACGTAGGACCATTTTCAGTGATCCAACGTATAGGACTAGTTGCTTATCGCTTACAACTACCAGAAGAGCTAGCTAGAGTACATGATGTATTTCAAGTATCCAATCTCAAGAAATGTCTATCTGACGAGTCCCTGGTAGTACCTCTTCAAGATGTCGAGCTAAATGAAAAGCTAAAATTTGTTGAGAAACCACTACAAATAGAAGACCGAAAGATCAAGTTTCTCAAGCACAAGCGATTGATACTAGTCAAAGTCAAGTGGGATTCGAAACGAGGACCCGAATACACTTGGGAGCTGGAATCGGAAATAAAGCGAAAGTATCCTCACTTATTCCAGTAAATCTTGAGAACGAGATTTTAAATAAGGTGGGGAGGATGTAAGGACTCTCCAAAAAATGTCCCAATTTGACCCATAAGTGAAAACCCAAACTCCTGAAACACCACTGTACATGAAAGACTAAGAAAACAGAATTAGTGGTTTCCAGGCGGGCCGCGTAAAGGTTAGCTTAGCCTTACGCGGGCCGCGTCAATGTGTGGGTTGACCGGATAAGTGTACCCGAGCCATGTGGCATACACATGTCGACCCTACTCGTGACCAACCAGACCTACGCGTAGACTAGGTGGCTACGCGGGCCGTGTAAGGGTTGAGCCAAAGCTCACTCGGGCCGCGTGAGGCCCTAATTTCACCTATAAATAGCCTGGTGCAGGAGCTTTCATTCTGTGTCGAAACAAACTTTCAAAAACGAAGTTTGGCTGCTCTAAAGTCGAAATTTCAATAATTATAGCGAGGCGCTGCTACGATACCGGGTATTAACTCGATCGCTGCTACGATTCAATGTCCGGTCGATTTAAACTATCCGATGAATGTTTAAGGGTTGCTCAAATTGGGTTTATAATTTGTCATTCGTCGTGAATTCGATGGATGTTTAAGTATTGCACTTTGTCATTCATTGTGAAGGTTTTAATCTCGTGAGTTATCGTAAATGCTGTATTAGTTATTGACCTCGTTCGTGTACATTGTTATTTAAATTAGGTTATCAGGCTAATCAGTAGGCTAAAGCTCTGCCCGTATAAATCTACAATGTGAGTCATTCTCTTTTATCAAATATTTTTACAATACTCCATTTTCAAATGTTATAATTACAGGGATTAAGTCGTGGTTATCTTAAATCACTGGCTAGCGGGGTATTGTGCACATTACTAATTTCTCACGGGTTAGGCTAATAAATCCTCACCGTGATAAACGTCACTACTTGGGGAAGGACCCAATAATGGTATGACCATCGTCACACAGGTGACAAGGCGCCAGATAAAAATAAGATACAAGCCATTGTAATCGCTCTTATGCTGTAAATTATAACTATGTGTCATTTTGTCAAAATGAATGATTCACCAGTATTTCCCCGCTGACAAAAATATTTTTAAAACATGTTTCAGGCGACCTGCTGTAAATCAAGGAAAACGTGTTACGGAGCACTAACCAGCTTGAAGAGGTGGCTCAGTTAAAATAAATAAACATGTTTTAATAAATCAGGGAATTTCCTAGTAAAATTCCTCTATTGTAAATTACGGGGTTTATCCCGAATTATGAAATAAAATAATTGGGCATTTTCAGCATTAAAAAGATCCTGTTAAAAATCTTCCGCTGTCGCATTATAAATACCACGGGTTCCTGTCCCGCGGCTTCTGACCGGGTCAAACCGGGGCTAGGGCCGTGACACATTTCGAGAGATGTTATGCGTCTGCAGGTCTTAACGATGCGTCAGGGAATAATCAAGCGACACGTGTCTCAATGTTTGGGTTTGAAAAGTTCGGCTGCTTCCAAGGCATCTACGAGACGCATCCACTTTAACTTGCGTCTGGCTGGGTACAAGTTTTTATGCGTCGATCAGAGACGCTTCTAAGGCGTCTACAAGACGCTTCCCTTGTCAGCTTTTGGATGCCCCTCTGCACAGCTGCTTCGTATGCGTCTACAGACGCTTCCTTTGTCAGCTTTTGGACGCCTCTGTATAACTGCTTCGTATGCGTCTACAGACGCTTCCCTTGTCAGCTTTTGGATGCGTCATAACACGTTTTCTTATGCGTCTACAGACGCCTCTACTTATGCGGCTGAGACGCAACACGTGTCAAACGGAAGACCTGTTCAGACGCATGTAATGCGTCAGTAATCAGAAAAGTACACCTTTGACTCTTTAGTACTGACAGATGCATTGGAGGAGTCTCGAGACGCTTTAGACAAAAAAATTAGTTTTCGTTTTTATTTATTTGATGTATTACACGTTTCTATTTTTTGATTCTAGGTACCAGTACCATTACTCCAAACATTTTACAAAATTTGATCTCCAAATTTTCACAAAAAATATCTATCTTCATATTTTTTTCTCTATTGATATGGCAGTCAGATTTGTCATTTACTGTGGTGGCAAGTGGGAAGTCGTTGATGGGAGGCTTGAGTACGTGGTCCAACCAGATTCTGTTAGACGTGGTTTTGAAACTTCTACTACAATTTCTTATAACACATTTTTAAAAAATCTTAGTGAGTCAACAGGTCTTCAAAACATCACACGTGTATCTTACAAAATGTTAAGTTTTAGCGATCCCATTGATATAATTGATGATTCCGATCTTACTTTTTTTTTTTCAATATTGCGGAAAGAAACCCTCATGAGTTATTTAAATTATATGTGGTGCAAGAACTTGGTGTTGGTTCATCTGCGGGTTCTTCCAATTATTTTAAATGTCCCGATCTTAACGTAAATGTTTTTCCTGAAGATAAATGTAACGCAACATATAAATCTGGAGTTACTGATAATGTTAATTGTCCTCTTGAAAATAAAAGCCAGTTTTACATAGGTTATATTTTCCGTAACAATCAGGAAATGAACATAGAATTAGGAAAAATGTGTCTTTCCAAAAGTTTTTCGTATAAAGTAGACAGATCATCCAAAACTCATTACGAAGTATCTTGTATTGATGAGAATTGCTAGTGGAATTTCAAGGCTGCGAGTCGGGAATCTTGTGATGTTTTTACGTTAAACATTTTAACAACAAACATACATGTTCTAAGACGCAAACATATCTACATATGCGACAAGCAAACCCAATGGTGGTGGGTAGCTTATTAAAAGAACAATTCAAAGATTGTGGACGGATATACCGTTCGACAGAAATTGTAAAGGATTTTAGGATTAAAGAAAAAGTCAATTTATCATACATGCAAGCATGGCGTGGGAAATGTAACGCATTAGAACTTTTGCAAGGTAGTTCGTCAAGTTCTTTTTCCGAACTCCCCGTCTATTGTTATAACTTGGAGAAGGCTAATCCAGGAACAGTGACACACATACGCACTGATTTCGAAAGTCGTTTTGAAATGTTATTTGTCGCCATATGTGCGGTGGTAAGTCAAAAACTATATTAAATGTTACACTAAAATATAAATAAATAAATAAATCAATAAATAAATAAAATTTCCACAAAAATCTAACAATATCGTATTGCTTTCAGATTCAGAGCTTTCTCAGAAATTTAAGACCGCTTATTATCATAGATGCGGCCCACTTGAAGGGTGAATTTAAAGAACAATGTTTTTGGCTGTTGGCATGGACGGAAACAATCAGATTTTGCCTATTGGTTATGTCATTGGTAAATCTGAAGACGGTGATTCGTGGGCGTGGTTCCTTTCAAAATTGAAAAAATGCATCGGTGAGAATCCAGATTTGGCAATCATTTCTGACCGGGCAGCTTCTATACAATTAGCCGTACGGGTTGTGTTTCCAAGAAGCTTTCACGGGTTATGTTGTCGTCATTTGATGGTCAACCTTCGTTTACCGTCAAAAAAAAAGGAATACGAGAGTCTTTGGTGGAAGGCTTGCAAATATTACAGGATATCCGATTTTCAAGAATCATTCGACGTGCTATGTGCCGCTATTCCAAGATTACGGAACATTCTTATAGAAATTGGGTTTGACAAATGGTCAAGAGCACATTGTCCAGCCAGAAGATATCATTACATGACATCTAACAGCGCTGAATCTATGAATGCTTTATCAAAACATGCCCGAAAAATTCCAATAACCCAACTCATAGAATTTTTTCGACAATCTGTCCAAAAATGGTTCTATGATCGCCGGAACGAGGGAATTCAAGGTGAACACTTGCTTACAACGTGGGCTCAAAAAAAATTCAAGGCAAAGTTGATGGTTCTCATTCGTGGATGGTTGCTGGAATTGCTCAGAACAGTTTTGACGTTGATGACGGTGGAAAGAGAGGTTTAGTTGACTTATCTAATGGAACATGTAGTTATCGGGTTTGGCAAGTATCTGGGTTACCTTGTGGGCACGTTATTGCAGTATTTAGATTTTTAGGTGAACCAGATTGTGCTCATTATGCGATGTCATGTTACACTAATGAAGTTTATAAATCCACGTATGAGGAGCATATAAATCCAGTCCCTGATAAATCAGAGTGGGAAGTACCCGATGGACTGGTGAATCTGCAACCACCGCTTATTACGAAACGACAAGTCGGACGTCCTAAAGAAAACAAACGAATCCTATCGCTAGGAGAGGACCCCCTCCCATATACTGCGATAAGTGCAAAAAGTATGGGCATTCTCGTGCGAGCTGTTTAGCACCGCCCAAAACAAAGACTTCTTCTCTCCGCGTCGCTAAGCCACAACCCACACCCGTCCAAGTTGAAGCCGGAGAATTTCAGGATTATGTACTTCAAAATACATACCCCTCGTACAATTTGGGTGATATTAAAGAAATTTTTGTATAAATTTATGCCAAATGTATAACCTATTTAAGATATATTAACAATCCTTATTTTATTTATATTTATTTTCTATTTTAACTATTATGTTAAAAAAAGTCTTTTTTAATTTAAAAAAAAGAACATATTTCACTAAATAAACAATTAACAAAAATTTCGATTCAATTAATTAAGAGTAAACTACCATTTTGGTCCCTGTGGTTTGGCCAGTTTTGCCACTTTAGTCCAAATCTCAAACTTATTACATCCAGGGCCCTGTGGTTTGCATTTTGTTGCCATTTTAGTCCAAAATCCAAAAACCCTATTTTTTTTACTGTTGCAACCTCCTATTTTGTCCTGTAGTGCAGGGGCATTTTGGTCCATGTTAATTTATTATAACATTTCAGTAATTAATAACATCAATCTTCAAGAACATCATCAAACTTCATCATCAAAACCCAAAAAATCAAGAACATCGTCAAACTTCATCATCAAAACCCAGAAAATCAAGAACATCATCTTGAAGAAAATCAAGAACCCAGAACAAAACCAGAAACCATCACAAAAACAAAACCGATTTGTAAAAAGAAACGAGGCTCAGATCTGTATCTTCAAGAACATCATCAAACATCATCATCAAAACCCAGAAAATCCAGAAAATCAAGAACATCATCTTTAAGAAAATCAAAAACCGATTTGTAAAAAGAAACGAGGCTCCAACAACAAATCAAATGTTGACCCAATTTTGACTCGGATTAGGTGAAATCATCACAGCCTCGCAGTTTACTAAAAAAAAATCCACTGAATCACATAAAAGTAATTCAAATCAGCAATTGAAACAACAAAATTCTACCAAAACCACAGGGACCAACCACATCCGATGAACCTGCAACTCCCTGCAACCACCCACTCGCACCCCCTGCAACCACATCCGATGAACCTGCAACTCCCTGCAACCACCCTCTCGCACCCCCTGCAACCACCGCCCCTCTCTCTCAATCCGGTGAGCACCTCCACCCAAAAAACGACTGGGCAAACACTATAGGGTTAGGGTTTACCATGTGTTCTTGAGGCGGAGATCTTGAGACGGAGATCTGTGTGTTCTTAGGGTTAGGGTTTTCGAGCGTTTGAGCTTCGATTCGAGCACCAGCAGCGTTTGAGCTTCGATTTCGAGCGTTTGAGCTTCGATTTACCATGTGTTTTCGAGCGTTGCGGTATTTTAGAGAGAGAGAGAGAGCAGAGTTGGCGGCGGTGGGATGGTGGTGAGGATGATGCGATGGTGGGGGTGGTGGTGGTGTGGTGGTGGTATTTTAGAGAGAGAGCAGATTTTATGTTGAGAGAGAGATAGATGTCTGAGATGAGGTTGAAGATGATGATCTAAGGGTTTTATTATAAATGAGGTATTATAAAGAGATAATAAATCTAAAATGACCAAAATGCCCCTGAGGGTAAAGACAAAATAGCAGGTCATTAATGGGAAATCTGGTCAAATTTGAAATTTGGACCAAAATGGCAACAAAAACCAAACCACAGGGCCCTGGATGTAATAAGTTTGAGATTTGGAATAAAGTGGCAAAACTGGCCAAACCACAGGGACCAAAAATGGCAGTTTACTCATTAATTAATTTCACAATAATTAAATTAAATTATTTATTAGTCATTATTTATTAATTAAATTATTAAATTAACAAAAATTTCAATTCAATTAACTAAATAAACAATAATTTCACTAGGCATTATTTATTAATTAGATTATTAATGGGGTGTGAAACGTGCAGAATAGAGTTGATCTGCCATAAATCTTCTATATCTCATACAGGCATCTTGCATGTTTCGTTCCTGCCTGTTTGGAAGTACACTGTTTTGCACAAGATTTTGCAGTAACATAGACAATATCACACCCGAATTCCGACCAACCCGATGTTCGGATGTAGGCCAGACAACATCCCCGGTGTACTCCAACGCATCAACCTCACTTAGTCTAGCATTTTCCCAATATTGTATACGACTGAGGAACCATAAGAAGAGACTCTCGAATTCTACTAGAGTTTGGTGTATCCTTCTGTGAACGCAGAATCGTTCCCCGCAATTAAGTGCATCACATTTATTGGTAAAATAAACGGTAATATTTAGTGAGTGCATATCTATCTTTAAGATTATCCAGCCTTCTTTGTCTTGCGATACTGGTATGTAAACCTGAAAAGGAGATACGGTAAATATTTAGTGAGTGCATATCTATGTTGTTCATTCTTACAATGTAATTTTTTTTTACCATATCCACTTCCCAAAAGGCAGGGTATAGTTCTACATCGCCAGTAGCGTATCCGTAAGCATCCTGATCCTGTTCCGCCAGAAGGTTTATAAAATTTGGGGGTAGAATGGTCCAACGAACAGTATCTTATGAAGATGTCCCTCGGCGATTTTCTGTTTCTCTATCTTGTATTAGCTTGTTACACGATGCACGGACATGCTATAAATTTTTTAAAATGATCATATTTAGAAATTATAAATAATATAAATAATAAAACTATGTAAAATAATCAAATTACCGTTTCTTGCATAAATCCATCTCCACAATACCTTAGTACTCCACCCCACCACTCTCTGTCTAACGGCGTTTGCTCCATATAAGTTGAATAGCAAAATTATCTATCACCGTCGTAGTAGAAGTCAAGAACATTTTGTGACCAATAAACAGATTCGTCATTCAGATTAAGCCAAACAGTGTTCTCTACACAATCTGGAATGCTTAATTGACGCCTTCCTTTTGACGACATTATTGTACAAATTTGTTGTGGTATGAAGAAATTCCCACCAATGGTCCATATTTATAGACCAATAATAAGATCCACCTACCTCCTTTTTTTATAACAAATACTATTATTATAATTTTTTTAACACGTTTCTTAAAAATAGGTAAAGGAAATATTAATAAAATAATTTAATAACTTTTTATAAAGACTTAGAATCTGTTTTTTTTATTTAACGGTATTTTTTTAACTTATACAAAATTAGCATTTAATTAATGTGAATTTCAAAAGATGGAATGTGAATTGAGTTCTTTTATTAAACTTTAAGTTACAATTAAGATTATTTAATTGTTTCATACTAAATTTGCATTTAATTACTTCTACTCTATATAGCTAACTATATCTCCCATTTTTTCATCATTCCACTTTATTATCTCTATACAAAACCTTTGAGAACACTTCAAAATGGCCGATGATTCATGGACCGAGGTTGAAGACATTGCCGTTGCAATGTCCTACGTTGAAATGAGACACCTATGCCGGCATGCGACTATGGATGCCGCCTTTTGGACCAGCGTGTTCCACATGTTTTGTAGACATGTTGGTGAAACGAACCGAGATGTGAACGAGGTAAAGACCCGTTCGGCCTACCTAAGGTGCAAGTGTTCCATGTTCAATGGAAGGGTAAAGGCAACGTCCAAGGCCGAGAAGAAGCTAACTGAACAAGAAGTTATCGAGGAAGCACTGCTAGACTACCTCTTGATGTATGAGGAAGACTTCGATCGGGTCTCTGTTTGGGAGATTATGAAGATTTACTTGTAAATCTTCATATAGTTCGTCAATTATGTCTAAGTTCAGTCGTTTGTTAACCGATTTTGGTTTTATGTATTAGTTTGGTTAATGTAAGGACCTTCAAAAATGTCCCAAATTGAACCGTAAGTGCAAACCCGGACCCCTGAAACCCTAATCCATATCAAAAACCAAGAAATCTAGAAAATGGGTCTTCAGGCGGGCCGCGTAAGGGTTAGCTTAGCCTTACGCGGGCCGCGTCAACCTTAAGTTGACCGGATAAGCATGCCGGGCCACGCGTCACACACGTGGCAGGCCTAGGTGTGACACGCTAGCCCTAGTCTACGAATAGAGTGCCCTCGCGGGCCTCGTAAAGATCAAGGGTGGGCTCACGCGGGCCGCGTGAGACCCAAATTTAAGCTATAAATAGAAATGGCCATGGGCTGTTCACTGGTGTTGAAACCAAATCTCAAAAATGAAGTTAGGCTGCTCAAAAGTCGAATTTACTTTTATAATAGCGAGGCGCTGCTACGATACCGGGTATTAACTCGATCGCTGCGACGATTCAATGTCCGATCGATTGAAACTATCCGATGAATGTTTAAGTGCTGCTCAAACTTGGGTTATACTTTGTCATTCGTCGTGAAATCGATGGATGTTTAAGTATTGCACTTTGTCATTCGTCGTGAGGGTTTTTATCTCGTGATTTATCGTAAATGCTGTATTAGTTACTGACTGTTGGTGCAGTCATCTGTCGTCTTCGTCTTATGTCGAGTCTCGAGTTCAGTGTGAATCTAATCAAGTTTGAGAGTTTCGCTTGAAAGAATTAGGTTTCGCTTGAAGCATGTTCAAGCGAAATCATGAGTATGAAATTTCGCTTGAAGCATGTCCAAGCGAAATCTAAACACTATATATAGGCTTGTCATACTTGTCATTTGTAACAGTTTCTGAGAATTATACCGAGGTGCTGCCGGTTTCTCTTTCGGTTGTAAAGGTTGTCAATATCAATATATAAGAGATTAAAGTGAATATCAAGCTGTTTACACGTTCGTTTCTCTGTTTCCGCCTTTGAAACGGACTAGAACTCTTCCAAACGACTCGTTTAGGTCGCGAACCCGATCCTACAATTGGTATCAGAGCTAGTGAAGAAGAGTTCTTGTTAATTCAGCCGTAAAATCTGTTTCTACACCTTTCTTTTTGAAAATTTTAAACTTTTTATGGACAAATTCGGTTCAAACTTTCACAATACATGCGAAAACATGTTTTAACAAATCCTTGAGACTTTCAGATCTAAAATCAGATTAAAACTGGATTAATTGGACCAAAATCAGATCGAATTGGCTGACATCAGCAGGTTTCGCTTCAGAATACTTGTTGATTTCGCTTGAGAACATTATCTGATTTCGCTTGAAAGGTTGAATTACATGGATTTCGCTTCAGATTTGTGTTAGATTTCGCTTGAGAATTCAAATGTCACTAGATTTCGCTTGAATATTGTGTGATAATTGAAGATTTCGCTTGAGAGATTGACCAGATTACACTTGAATTTGTTTGATTTCGCTTCAGAGAGTTTTTCTGTTTGAGTTTACCTCATCATTCATCGGCTTATGTGAGAGTTTGAGATCCAATTAGATAATTGTTGCAAGAATTGTTGTCAGATACCGAGGTACTTGTCGATTTCTACAAGAGATTCAAGTTGTTAAAAAAATGGATTCCGAGTTCTACAACGCATTTGCTACACCCTCGATTACTCCAGCTTCAATTGCTCAAAACATGAAGGCAGAAAACGAAACTGGAACGATGCAAAAACCCCCGAAGCTTATGGGAATTGAAGATTACCACGGGTGGAAGAAACGGTTTGAGAATTGGGTTCAGGCGAATCATCTAAAAGCTTGGGAGAGCATTGAAACTGAGTATGAGAGACGAAAGAATACAACGGGAGCTGATAAAATCATATCTGAATTTACTGAACAAGAGAGGGAAAGTTATAGAGGAGAGAAAATGATGATCAATTTGCTACAACAAGCGATAACAGAAGATATATTTGTATTGCTTCAGCATGATGAAAACGCTTATTCTATTTGGGAAGCTCTTGAAAAGAAATTTGAAGGGAGCACTGAAATGTTACAGAGTAAAGTAGCTTTGTTGAAAAAGGAGTTTGAACTGTTTACGTGCATGCCTGGTGAAACAACAAAGAGTCTTATTGAAAGATATTGTCATCTTGTACGTACCATGTCACAGTTGAAGATTAAGAAAAATGCAGCAGAATGGGTTGAAAAACTTGCTGATGCGTTACCGCAACAAGAATGGGGTACATATATGATGATATTGAAAAATTCAGGACAGTATAAAAAGCTATCAATTGCACAGTTTATAGAGAAGTTGGAGGCACAGGATCTGGAGCAGCAGAAAATTGCTAGAATGAACAGTTCTACTCATCAACAAGATATCAAATTGTATTATAAAGGAAATGTTCAAACTGCTGAAGCAAGTCCAAAGATACAAACTGCATTTAGTGCTGGAAATCAATCTACACCAAGCAGTCAAGGATCAGTCAACACTAGTGGGTTTTCAACGGTGAATCCTCCAAGTGTTCAAAGTTCATCTACTGGAAATGGTCATCTACTTCAGTGCAATGTAGCTCTACATCTTCAAAATGGTCAAAATTATTCTGAAGAAGTTGTAAAGCATCATATGGGATTATTGGTCACTGCATTAGAATCTTATGAAGGATTGATTGCCGGAAAAATTGGTAATCCGATGCTGACAAAAGAAGATTATGACCAAATTGATGCAGAGGAGTTAGAACTGATGGATATTAAATGGGCTTTAGCTAGTGTTTTGAGGAGAGCAGAAAAATTTAGATTGGTTACAGGAAGAACTGATTTCTTGGATGCAAATCTTTCTAATCTTGGATTTGATAAATCTAAAGTTGTTTGTTTTCGTTGCAGGGAGAAAGGCCATTTTAAAAGAGAGTGCAGGAATCAGGAGCCGAGAGGAGCAAAAGAGTCTGCTGGAAAAGATGATTATTATAGAAAGACCATTTATCAGCAAATCACTCATCAACCATATCAACAAAAGGAACCTCAAACGGCACATGGAAAAATGATCGAAGATGCAAACAAGAAAGCTTACTATGGCATCATGGATCAAGATGACGAGAAATTGGCTGAAGGATTTAGCTGGGACAAGTACATTCCAGCTGATTCAAATGTTGGAGCGTTTATTGCTCATATTATTCGAAAACCGGAAATGCTGAAGGAATGGATGGAAGTGTTATCTGATGAGGAGAAAAGTGAAGATGAAGGATCTGTTTCATCTGAAAACAGTTCGTCAGAGACAAGTGACAGTGAAGAAGAAATTGAACAGATTAATATTGGAAAAACTCACTTATCTTCTGATAGTTTTGAATTTTATTTTGCAGAAAAATTGAAGAAACTAAAAGAAAGGAAAGCTGCAAAAGATTTAAAAGAAGTCAAAGTGATCGAGAAGATTGTGGAAGTTGAAAAGATAGTTGAAGTCGAGAAGATGGTTGAAATCACAAAACCTTGTCTTACATGTTTAGAGTCTTGTAAACAGTGTATAGAAAAAGATGAAAGGTTTAGTGAGTTAGAAAAGTTGAAAGAAAAATTGTTGTTTGATGTAAAGAATTTGAAAAAGTCGTATGATGTATTGAACAGACATGTAAATGGTCTGGAGAAGACTAACTCTGAGAGAGAAAAAGCTTTGAAGATGTTGAATGCTACCATGATGACAAAGCAAAAAGAGATCAACATGTACATAGAAGAATGTGCAAAGAGGAAAAAAGAGTTGGATAGTGAAGCAGCTGAGAATGAAAGAATCAGAAGATTGCTGCAAAGTTACAAAGGTTGTGATTACATAATCGATAGAATTTATCCAATAGTTGAAGGATTTGAAGCTTTTAAAGATGAAGAAAAAAAGCCAAAGAAGAAAAAGGATACTGGTAAGAAACAGAGTGTATGTTATAACAAGTGTCCGCCTCCGATTTGGGAAGGTTACTCGCCTAGAAAACTTAACGAGGAAGAGATCCTGAAGAAAGCTCAAAGACTGATAAAGACTGAAGATTGAGGAGACTCAACACTTAAGACTCGTCAACATCTGAGAGGGAGTCTGTTGGTGCAGTCATCTGTCGTCTTCGTCTTATGTCGAGTCTCGAGTTCAGTGTGAATCTAATCAAGTTTGAGAGTTTCGCTTGAAAGAATTAGGTTTCGCTTGAAGCATGTTCAAGCGAAATCATGAGTATGAAATTTCGCTTGAAGCATGTCCAAGCGAAATCTAAACACTATATATAGGCTTGTCATACTTGTCATTTGTAACAGTTTCTGAGAATTATACCGAGGTGCTGCCGGTTTCTCTTTCGGTTGTAAAGGTTGTCAATATCAATATATAAGAGATTAAAGTGAATATCAAGCTGTTTACACGTTCGTTTCTCTATTTCCGCCTTTGAAACGGACTAGAACTCTTCCAAACGACTCGTTTAGGTCGCGAACCCGATCCTACACTGACCAAGTTCGTGTGCATTATTATTTAAATTAGGTTACAAGGCTAATCAGTAGGCTAAACTCTGCCCGTATAAATCTGCAATGTGAGTCATTCTCTTTTTATCAAATGTTTTACAATACTCTATTTTCAAATGTTATAATTACATGGATTAAGTCGTGGTTATTCTAATCACTGGCTAGTGGGGTATTGTGCACATTACTAATCGGTTAGGCTAATAAATCCTAACAGTGATAAACGTCACTACTTGGGGAAAGACCCAATAGTGGTATGACCATCGTCACCAGGTGACACGGCGCCAGATAAAAATAAGATAAAAGCTATTGTAATCGCTCTTATGCTGTAATTTATAACTATGCGTCGTTTTGTGCAAAATGAATGATTCACCAGTATTTCCCCGCTGATAAAATATTTTTAAAAACATGTTTCAGGCGACCTGCTGTAAATCAAGGAAAACGTGCTACGGAGCACTAACAAGCTTGAAGAGGTGGCTCAGTTAAAATAAATAAACATGTTTTTGGAAACCAGGGAATTTCCTAGTAAAATTCCTCTATTGTAAATTACGGGGTTTATCCCGAATTATGAAATAAAATAATCGGGCATTTTCAGTTTTAAAAGATCCTGTTAAAACTTCCGCTGTCGCATCAAATAATAAATACCACGGGTTCCTGTCCCGCGGCTCCTGACCGGGTCAAACCGGGGCTGGGGCCGTGACAGGAAAAGGTGGTATCAGAGCCACTGATTTAAGCCAATTAAGTATTTAGAAATACTTAATTTTATTAATTGCCATTCTGTGATTATGTGTTTTATTATTTGACTATTTGTTTACAGTATGGGTAAGCAAAGACTTTCCGACATTTATCGTCAATTAGATAGTTCCTCAAAAGATAAGGAAACATCATCCTCAAGATACTCAGCAAATACTAAGGAAGGAATATTTGTTCGTAAGGCACTATTTGAAAAACCACTTACCCCTAAGAAAAGAAGTCGGATTATTAGAAAAAGTCAAGAGAAAATAAAGAAGTCATAACCAAAAGAAGTGATGGTTAATCAGGAAACCCAGAAAATAGGCAATAACCCACCATGGGAAGACGACTTAGATGAAAAATGGGCAGATCTTTATATGTTAGCCACTACAGCAGTAAATGCTAACTTTTAAATACCCTAACCCAGTATTAGTACCTATGTCGCCTACAAACCAGAAACTTTAAATAACCTCTAGTATATTTCGAATTCTAGTTGTACTAAAAATAAATATTTTGTTTCAATAAAAAAGGTTTATTAGATAATTATAATTAATATTAAATTTTCCGATTTCCATTCTGTGATTCTCTGAAAACTTAAATTAACCTAGAATTTTGTATGTTTTTCATATCTGCTAAACAACATGAATGAGTTATCTGAAGCTCTTCAGAATCTCAATCTCTATCCTGTGAAAGTAGAAGTTTCCAGAGACTTTATTGGTTACTTGGCCGATGTTGAAGAACCTATGGAATTCCAAGCTCCACCTCCAGAGAAACAAAAACCAAAGAAAAGAAGAAGATTTGTGGGATGGAGGCGTGTGCGCAGAAGGAAACCAGCAACTAGGAAAGTTCCCAAGATAGAAAATCCCATTGATAAAGGAAAAGGGATCGGGATTGAAGAAAGTTCTAAGCAAGCAGGGATAGAAATTGGGGAAAGTTCTAAGCAAGCTGAGGAATTGCCATTACAGGAGGAATTAGATCGCATACTGGCAAATTGTGATATCCTTAGGCCTATCAATGAAAACCTCTTCCCTTATCCTGCCGAAACTCAACTTCCAATAAACTTGGAACCAGCTATTCCAGACCCTCTGATCCACACTCAACCTCTAGGAGAAATGGACGAATGGTGGACCAACGACTGGTAGTTTCAAAACCTCCTCAATAACCCTTATACCTTTTTCCCTCAGTTCGACCCAGAACCCGCACCAAACCCACCAATGAGCAATGAAAACTTAGCAGAACTCCGCCATTTTGGTGAGGAGCTGATGAATGCTGGGAATAGGATCCGGGAGGTGGGAGAACAGATCTCCTGGAAATACGACGAGAGGGAACTTCGTTATTGAGAATGCCAGTTGATGAGATAGCACGGGATGGAGAAAGCATGTGTTTAATAGTAATATAATAATTAAAATATAATCGTCGGAAATAACTTAAAAATATAACTTTGTAAAATAAAACCTTTGTAAGATAATAGTGTGTACGGATGCATAATATAAAAATAGAAGTCGAGAATTTTGGCAATACGTGTGTTGTGAAACTGTGTGACTGTTTTGCATATAATTATTAATTATTCTATGCTAATAATTTATACATCTATTAAATTACCAGATGGTACACGCTAGTAACGAACCAGTTAATGAAGTTAATCAGTCTGAGCAGAATAATGAGGATCATTTCCTCAATAGGTAAGATATCGAGAATATCGTTGCTTAAGGAATAGCCAATGCTATTCCCGCAATACTTGCTGCTGCCCAGAAACCTATTGAACCTCAACAAATCATTCCTAGCAAACACACACACGGTGACAATTTCAGTAATAGTGTTAATGGAGGCGGCAACACCAACAATAACAATAATGATAATGATATACTGCAAACCCCAATTCTTAAAAGAATGAAAGCTGCAACGCTTGGTTGCACTTTCAAGGAATTTCTTGCCTGTAAACCAACAGAATTTGCAGGAAATGAAGGGGCGACTGCGGCACTACGTTGGTTGGAGAAAACAGAAGCAGTAATTATGATAAGTAAATGTGCTGAAGAAGATAAGGTCATGTACGCGTCGTATCTTTTCAAAGAAGGGGCGCTAGAATGGTGGAATACGGTACTTCAAGCCAAAGGAAGAAATATGGCCTATGCCATGAGTTGGGAAAAATTTAAGCAGCTAGTGGAAAGAAAATTCTGTCCCGAATACGAAAAGGAAAAAATGGCAAATAAGTTCCTGAACCATCGGATGATGGGTGTAGATTGTCGAGGGTATACTTCGACATTCTTCGAATATGCGAGAGTGGTACCAACCCTGGCTTCGCCAGAGCCGGTGCTTATTTCGCGTTATATTTGGGGATTGATTGGCGATGCTGTGGAATTAGCTAACACCCTAACTGACGAGCTGATGCGCACAAGAGAAGAAAACCGGACGAAGGAGGTAGCCCAAAAGATCACCCAGGGATTTCGTATGGGTAACCGTAACAATTTCAAGAGAAAAGGAACTGGGCAATCTTCCACTGTTCCATTTTGCAATGCCTGTAAAAGAAAGCATTTTGGAAGATGCAAAGGGTATTGCAATTTCTGCAAAATTCCAGGCCATCAAGAAGAAGATTGCAGGAAAAAGAAAGCAACAATTTGCTATAACTGCAGAGAAGCTGGACATTTTAGGCCAGACTGCCCTAAATTAGCCAAACCAGCTGACAACAAAGCTAAAACTGTAGAAGGAGCTACCAAGAAGAATGTAAGAGCCTTCCAGTTGACTACTCAGGAAGCAGAACTAATTCCTGACGTGATAGCTGGACGTTCCTAGTTCACGACGTTTATGCAAAAGTATTATTTGACTCTGGTGCAAACCAAAGTTTTATAAATACTTCATTCTGCCAAGCTCTTAAATTACCCTTAACCAACCTTAGGCAAATTTTCACAGTCGAAACGACAAATGAGAATTTTGTTATCAAAGATAAGGTTTTGCAAGAAGGAAAGATAGAACTTTTAGGTTATAAATTTTCTGCAAACCTGTTACCTATGAAGTTAGCCGAATTCGATGTTGTATTAGGAATGGATTGGTTAGTAGCCAACCATGCTCAAATTATTTGTGATAAAAATGCCATAGAAATACATACACCCACAGGAGAGGTAATTTCAATTATAGGTGATAAGCCACGAAAACCACTGAAATTTATTTTAGTAATGAAATTGGCCAGTTATTCAAGAAAATAAGAAATGGTGTATATGATTTCGGTAATCATGAACACTAAGGGTAAGGAACTTAAAGAAATTCCAGTAGTATCAGAATACTCGGATGTATTCCCAGAAGAACTTCCAGGATTACCACCCAACAGGGAGGTAGAATTTAGGATCCATCTAATTCCTGATACTACACCAATAGCCAAAGCACCTTGCCGATTAGCACCCACCGAAATGTTAGAGCTCAAGAAACAATTAGATGAATTGCTAAGTAAGGGATTCATACAACCTAGTTCATCCCCGTGGGGAGCTCCAGTGTTGTTTGTAAAGAAAAAGGATGGTTCAATGAGAATGTGTATTGATTATAGGGAACTAAATAAGGTTACAATTAAGAATCGATACCCATTACCTAGGATTGATGATCTATTTGATCAGCTTCAAGGAGCTAGATATTTTTCTAAGATCGACTTACGCTCCAGATATCATCAATTGAAGGTACAAGAAGAAGTCATACCTAAAACTGCTTTCAGAACTAGGTATGGTCATTACGAGTTTACAGTCATGCCCTTCGGACTAACGAATGCACCTGCAGCATTCATGGACATGATGAATAGGATCTGTAAACCATATTTGGATAAATTTGTAATTGTCTTCATCGACGATATACTTATTTATTCCAAAAGTCAAGACGAGCATTGTGAACATCTACATGCACTCTTAACCTTGTTAAGAAAGGATAAGCTTTACGCCAAATTCTTGAAATGTGAATTTTGGCTGCATGAGGTACAATTTTTAGGTCACATGGTGAATCACGAAGGTATTCATGTAGATCCCTCTAAGATAGAAGTAATCACCAAATGGAAGATTCCACAAACAGCTATGGAAGTTAGAAGCTTTTTAGGATTAGCTGGATACTATAGGCGATTTATTAAAGATTTTTCCAAGATAGTTGTACCATTAACTAAGCTAACCTGTAAAGCAGTTAAGTTTGAATGGGGACCAAGGCAAGAAGAGGCCTTTAGGATTTTAAAGCAGAAATTAACAAATGCTCCAATTCTAGCCTTACCAGAAGGAACATAAGATTTTGAAGTATACTGTGATGCCTCAAAACTAGGATTAGGATGTGTGCTAATGCAACGCAAGAAGGTAATTGCGTATGCTTCAAGGCAATTGAAAAAGCATGAGGAAAACTATACGACTCACGACTTAGAACTAGGAGCCATAATTTTTGCCCTTAAAATTTGGAGACACTATTTGTATGGAAGTAAATTTACTGTCTATACAGATTATAAGAGCTTAAGATACATATTTGGGAAAAAAAGAATTAAACATGAGGCAAAGAAGATGGATGGAAATTCTAAGCGACTACGACTGTGATATTCGGTATCACGAAGGAAAGGAAAACGTAGTTGCAGATGCCTTAAGTCGTAAGTATCATGAAAAACAACGACGAGTTCGTGCTCTTAGATTAAGTTTACAATTAGACTTAAAGGAACAACTGAAAAGCATTCAGAAAACAGCAATCAAGGATGATGCTGAAGAAATGAAAGGACGGATAAAGGAATTAGAGCAAGGAGCTGATGGAATTTGGAGATTCCAAAAGAAAAGGATTTGGGTACCTAAACAAGGAGGATTAAGAGATAAGATTTTAGAGGAAGCTCATAAATCTAAGTATACCATGAATCCTGGTAACAATAAGATGTACCAAGATTTAAGAAATAATTTCTGGTGGATAGGAATGAAAAAGGACATAGCTAGATATGTTTCTAAATGTCTTACTTGTTCACAAGTTAAGGCGGAACACCAGAAACCTTCGGGTCTACTTCAACAATTAGAAATGCCTGTATGGAAATGGGAACTTATAACTATGGACTTTGTTACTAAGTTACCCAAAACCAGAAAAGGTAATGATGCGATTTGGGTAATTGTGGATCGATTAACCAAATCAGCTCATTTTCAACCCATGAAAGAAACCTTTAGCATGGAAAAGTTGGCCAAATTGTATGTAGACGAAGTAGTATCCTTACATGGAGTCCCACTCTCCATTGTATCGGATAGAGATATTCGTTTCACTTCCCACTTTTGGACAAGTTTCCAGGAAGTAATGGGAACCCGACTAAATTTAAGTATTGCATATCATCCTCAAACCGATGGGCAAAGTGAAAGGACAATCCAAACCTTGGAAGACATGCTTAGGGCATGTGTGATAGATTTTGGTGGAAATTGGGATGATCACCTACCTTTAATTGAATTCTCCTATAACAATAGTTATCATTCAAGCATCGAAGCTACCCCATTCGAAGCACTATACGGACGTAAGCACAAAAGATTGGTACTAGTTAAGGTCAAGTGGGAGTCAAAAAGAGGACCGGAGTACACTTGGGAGCTGGAATCAGAGATGAAGCGAAAGTATCCTCACTTATTTCAGTAAATCTCGAGGACGAGATTTTAAATAAGGTGGAGAGGATGTAAGGACCTTCAAAAATGTCCCAAATTGAACCGTAAGTGCAAACCCGGACCCCTGAAACCCTAATCCATATCAAAAACCAAGAAATCTAGAAAATGGGTCTTAAGGCGGGCCGCGTAAGGGTTAGCCTAGCCTTACGCGGGCCGCGTCAACCTTAAGTTGACCGGATAAGCATGCCGGGCCACGCGTCACACATGTGGCAGGCCTAGGTGTGACACGCTAGCCCTAGTTTACGAATAGAATGCCCTCGATGGCCGCGTAAAGATCAAGGGTGGGCTCACTCAGGCCGCGTGAGACCCAAATTTCAGCTATAAATAGAAATGGCCATGGGCTGTTCACTGGTGTCGAAACCAAATCTCAAAAATGAAGTTAGGCTGCTCAAAAGTCGAATTTACTTTTATAATAGCGAGGCGCTGATACAATACCGGGTATTAACTCGATCGCTGCTATGATTCAATGTCCTATCGGTTGAAACTATCCGATGAATGTTTAAGTGCTACTTAAACTTGGGTTATACTTTGTCATTCGTCGTGAAATCGATGGATGTTTAAGTATTGCACTTTGTCATTCGTCGTGAGGGTTTTTATCTCGTGAGTTATTGTAAATGTTGTATTAGTTACTGACCTAGTTCGTGTGCATTATTATTTAAATTAGGTTACAAGGATAATCAGTAGGCTAAACTCTACCCGTATAAATCTGTAATGTGAGTCATTCTCTTTTTATCAAATGTTTTACAATACTCCATTTTCAAATGTTATAATTACAGAGATTAAGTCATGGTTATCTTAATCACTGGCTAGTGGGGTATTGTGCACATTACAAATTTCTCACGGTTAGGCTAATAAATCCTAATAGTGATAAACGTCACTACTTGGGGAAAGACCCAATAGTGGTATGACCATCGTCACCAGGTGACACGGCGCCAGATAAAAATAAGATAAAAGCCATTGTAATCGCTCTTATGCTGTAATTTATAACTATGTGTCGTTTTGTGCAAAAGAATGATTCACCAGTATTTCCCCGCTGATAAAATATTTTTAAAAACATGTTTCAGGCGACCTGCTGTAAATCAAGGAAAATGTGCTACGGAGCACTAACAAGCTTGAAGAGGTGGCTCAGTTAAAATAAATAAACATGTTTTTTGAAACCAGGGAATTTCCTAGTAAAATTCCTCTATTGTAAATTACGGGGTATATCCCGAATTATGAAATAAAATAATCTGGCATTTTCAGTTTTAAAAGATCCTGTTAAAACTTCCGCTGTCGCATCAAATAATAAATACCATGGGTTCCTGTCCCGCGGCTCTTGACCGGGTCAAACCGGGGCTGGGGCCATGACAGTTAACAAGTTTTTTTTAATATTTAAGATATGTATGAAACGCACCCTTTTGGTTATATTAATACCTACTACGTTATTTACATAATTCTGTTAATTTTTAAGCATGAGAATAGTGCATTAAAATGGCCCGAAAAACCTGTTGCTGCACCCCCCTTCTCATTAAAATGGGCCGGCCCAATGGCGTTTTTAAAATGGGTACGTGTGCCTACTAATGGGCCAGACGCCCAACAACTTGTTGATATTCAAAATGAGCTCTGTGGACAAAAGGTAATTGCTGCACTAATGGAATGATTTCCCAATAACTCACGAAAAAACAGATATATTTTGTTGACTTTAGAATTGGTTTTTCGTGAAACAGATATATTTTGTTGACTCAAAATGAGCCTTTTGTCCACTAGAAGAATTAAATGTTTTTCGTGAAAGTGATTTCAAAACAAGACAAAAGGAATTTTCTTTGAATTCACAATATATTTTGTTGACTTTAGAATTGGTTTTTCGCCAAAAACACAGTGTCTCAGTAGTTAAAGCATAACCAGATTGGGCCAGCGCAATGTTATTTTTTAAGATGGAACAACTTTAATTTAGTGGAAATACTATGAAAACGTGTACCAGAATTGGACCATTGAATTGGGCCTCAAATCTGAATCAAAATTGGGGCGAATCAGAATTGGGTCGGCCCAATGCAAATGATCAATGCCATAATACCTTGTTTACGGATCTACAACTTTTTCATCAACTTGTTCATCCACATCATTTTCAAATGACTGGAAACTACTGACGAGATCAAAGTTTTCTGGTAACAGACTATCGTAGAACATGATAGCCAACCTTTGTCTCATTTGGTAAGCTGCCTTAGCGGTGTTTTCTTCTCGATATACAGGTTGCTTGTTGATCAACATTTCCATGAAAATGCAAACCCATACACCACAATCTCCTAAACTCCCTGATTGTTGAGGTACTTGCCTGGGGTAAACGACTTTGAACGGCAATGACATATTTAATGGCTCATCGGCTGAATAGTATCCATTGATGCGTAGCCATGTGTCGAAGGCAAAATTGATGTGGTAAATGACTTTCGTTCTGTCTTTCACCATGGTTTAACTTTCCAATAAACTACACACGTAGGCATATGTAAAGTGTAAGAAAGTGATTCAATAGACTACAGTGGCATATATACGATATGACGAACCTGTCGTAAATTGTAAGAGTCCGATTGCGAAGGTGGAACACCGCCAAAAGCCAATGCACATTTTTAATATTCAACGGAACATAAACCTATCCATGCATAAAAAAGTTGCTAGTAATTTTTAAATGAAATATATATAAACATTTCGGCATTCAAACATAACTTACCTCGTCAACTTCGGAAATTGGTGGAATAGGAATCAAGGACCCATTGAAATAGCCCTCCATCCTCCGGTGTGTATCACACTCAATTATGGTCAAATGAAAATAGGGTGGTAGAATGCTCCAACGATCGCTTTGGTTCCTCTGCTCGTACATCTTAATCATCCAACCGTATAAATGTTGTTTTGAAAATTTTTTAATAATTCAGAGGGCCATTTCGGTTTTGGATCTAGGACAATAGGTTCAAGAGATGAGAGAATTAAGGATACCCACCAGAAAGACTAATCCAAGCCATAATGATGTACCTGAAAATACAACATTTTTGTTACTTGACCAACCATCAGGAGAAGCAAATACAACGGGTACGCCAATCAATAAGATTGATGAAGTAGCAATTAATGCAAAAACAACCAATTGGAAAGCAAGAGTCATGCTTTTAATCCTCCAAGCTACCAACAAATGAACTATAACATTTGATCCCTATATCGGCCAAAAATTGTACTAAAATACATCATACAGGGATTTTACCACGAATCGATTGATTCTATATGATTTATTATATTACTACCCCTTTACCACTTTATTCGTACATGGAGTCGGGGGAGAATGGAATTTTGTTTTCTTTAACAGTTTTGAAAATATAAATAATTTGGAAGCATGAATATTGATAATTTTCTTACATCATCACTTAACCAACCGGACCCGTCGTCACCTAGCAACGACGACCAAAATTGTGGACCAACTTCACCAGCCATCGTTTTTCCAAGCTTCCGCGTCCTTGAATCCATCTTGCTTACCAGTGAACGTTCGATGATATACCAATCTCGGATCTTTTGTATCTATTTATCCGTACACGTACTATATTCTTTGTTCTTGTTTCTCTTTGACACATTCTTGAACAAAACAAAAGGTGATAGCATAGACGGACCCGGATTTACTAACCTCTCTGATCACCGTAATGCTGCTGTCGGGGCATCATCGACTAACTGTTTTGTATTATTGCATACAAGATCGTCACACGGTTGCAAGTTGTATGTTGCCACATGATAATCACCAACATCATTGAAGTTGACAAACGAGTCTACTTCCGGCTACATACATAAGTTTAAGTGATAACGAACATTAGTAGATGTTATTTTTGATGTAATTGAATTGCCTAAGTCCTCGCAATACAACATTACCTTTCCGACTGAATGAACGCTACCATTATCAAGACTTAGACTCATTAGCTGCATAACAAATAGACAAATTAAATTATAGCATCACTATTACATAAAACACATTTATTTAATTTCACCCTCACCTTTGCCTCAATTAGCAGAGTTAGCTTCTCATTGTTCTCGTCCAATATTGATTTAAATTTTTCCACAAGAGACGATTCTAATTCATCCATATTTGAAACATTTCCCCCATCATGAATTGCATACTTTCTTTTTCTTGCTTGTTGGGTGCCCATGGGGGACTGATGCGTGGTTAAAAACCGGTGCCTTATTATGTTTAATTTTATGTTTTTACATAAACTTTATTGTCGAATAGCCTACTTTGATTAGAATTATGTTTTGTAGGTCTAACGGAGTTAAAGGTGCTATTCGGGAAGCTTTACGGAACACCGGGATCAAACAGGATCAACCGGGGATGTGAAATGAACAACCATAAGCCTTTTTGTTTAAACCCGTGTGATGGAAATTCGATTATTGAGCAAAGTTTGTATAGTTGTATTTATTTGTATTGAAAAAAAAAAAAAAAATCAGAAAATGTTATGAAAAAGATGAGAAATTCATTGAGAAAAGAACAAAAATATGTGTTATTAGTTATTGAATAAAAGGGCGAAAATCGTGGCCTCGAAGTTGATATTTATAGATTAGTTTTGTTTAGAGTAGTCAATTGTAATAAAAATCGAATTTTTCATCACCTTAGCCACTTCAAAATATTCTATTTCCTACCCTTCACCTAGCCCCATTACAACCCTTTAAAGACCTTTTGACTTGTGCTTAGTATTTGTGTTCGGTGGTGGAGAACGATTGAGTTGCAAGCCTATGCGGGTACGTGTTCTATTCGGTTTTGAGTGTTCACTTTAAAAGTGCTAATACACCATTAAATTAGCCAATCTATAAGCCGAGTGGAGAGAACATTGTGAGGGATATGTATGAATTGTTAGTTTCAAGGGCGAGTTAATCTTAGATAACCATTTATATGTGATTTATCATTTATTGCTAAATATTCCGGAAATTGTAAAAATCATGAACCGGGTATGACATTAGACCTTAGCTTATGTCTCGAGAATGGGAAGTGTGTGTTCTCGTTCGACCCAAGTGAAAGTGAAAAACAGATTTGCTTGAGGGCAAGCAAAAGACAAGTGTGGGGATGTGATGCGTGGTTAAAAACCGGTGCCTTATTATGTTTAATTTTATGTTTTTACATAAACTTTATTGTCGAATAGCCTACTTTGATTAGAATTATGTTTTGTAGGTCTAACGGAGTTAAAGGTGCTATTCGGGAAGCTTTACGGAACACCGGGATCAAACAGGATCAACCGGGGATGTGAAATGAACAAAAACCGGGTTAACCACTAAGATTGGATGTGTTTTAGGGAATATTAATAGAGTCAACATGAATATATTTGAAGATATTATGATAGAGGCCTGAATTACGAGTACGTGGGCGAAAACGGTGAGTAAAACGGAGCTATAACGAAGAAGTTATGAAGAAAACAGTTTTCGAAGAAACCAGCAAATCTAGGTGGCGTCGGAGACGCCACATTAGGCGTCGTCGACGCCTAACGGCGTCTGAAGAGAAACAAGTCGCGTCGTCCAGAGGAAGCTGGCGTCGGAGGCAAATGGAGTTCCCTTAGGCGTCGTTGACGCCACTTCCAGCGTCGTAGACGCCTATTCAACAGTGTAAGCGGGCTGAATTCGTTTTTTAATGGTTTTGTGAGTTGGGTCCGCCTTGGGGGCCTCAAACCCGGCTTTTGGCATGCCTAGAGGAGTTTTTTACAACAGAACTCCACTAATAGATGTTCTTGAAGATCCAACATTCCCTTACACACCCACATTCCCCCACCTTCTTCCATGGATCCATTTCCATCTATTTAAACTTCATTCCATCCATTCCATCGAGGATCTCATACAAAACCTTATATCACATATCACACATCTGATTTTGGAGCTGAGTTCGAAGACAAGAAGAGAGGTGACGAACGGTGAAGGCAGCCGCCTTTGGCGGCGGTGCACCGTGAAGTCATGAGCGGCTAATTCAATTTGGTTTCACCCCGGTGTAGGTAGTTGTTTAATTTATGGTTTTGAATTGTTCTTTCTTTAATTTGTGACAATTTGTGTATGATTTTAGAAACCTTTGGCAATAGCTTACATTTGTTTCGAATTCATAAACCGTCGAGCGATGTTAAAAGTTATGACTTTATGAAATGGTTATGTGTAATATGCGTTGTCTTGGTTAGGATTTACTTGTGTTGATTACAAAGTGTATTCTTGTCCGTTCATTGAGCGTTGATAGTTATTAGCACCTAAGTCACGGTACACTAAATCCGCTAATTGTATGCATTTGAGTTGAAGCCTTAAACTTGTAGAAACCATAAGTTAGCAATTACCGAAACCGGGTGTGATTCCTTTACTTAGTATTGTTTAGTAACCAAATCTTCATTTCAATTGTTAACTAGTAATTGTTATTCACTTAGTTAAATTCATATCTTCCAACAAAACAAAAATACAAGAAAATTTATTAGCAAGCTTCATAATTTGTGACAACCATTTTAGTTTTAGTAAATCCATTCGCAAACCACATACTCTTCGTGGATCGACCCCTTGCTACCACTAGCTATTTGTTAAGGGTAATTTGGGCTTATAAATATTATCTTTGACCGGAGCGCGACACTCCGATCAAATTTTGGCGCCGTTGCCGGGGAGTTAGTGCGCTTTGTGTTTGGATTATTGTTAGAATTTAGTAAATTTTTTTTTTTAAGTTGTTATTTTCTTTTTTTTTTTTTGTATTTTTGTGATTTTACTTTGGGTGGTCGAGCTTGTTTGTGCAGGAACATGTTTTGCAGGTACCATCTTTCAATATGAATTGGGTGGATGATGATCCGTGTGAGTGTTGCGGAAGCGGAGAGCATTATTTAGAAGATTGCTATGTTTTCCACGAGAAAGTTCAAGCCAACAAGGAACGGGAAGACTACCTCAGCGGATTGTATGATTATAGGAGGGCGGACCATGAAGATTTCAATGGTCCATCCTCATATTATCCATATGATAATCCACCACCACCACATTATCAAGACTATAACTATGAACCCAAATCACCATATTTCTCAAGTTACCGGGATGAGGAGTATGATGATTATTATAATGAATACCCTCAACCGGTATACGAGAACTCACAAGATTCGTTAAACTCTAAGCTCGATATGATTATGGACATGATGATAGAAATGAAAAAGAAAGACGAGCTGAGAAACAAATCATTTGAGGCTTTGGTTATTCAGGTTGGTCAATTAGCGGAGGAAATAGCCGAACTTAAACGAGACCAAGAGGTTTGGGCCAATGGTACAATAGTAGATGGTGATGTGGTGGAAGAGGTTATAGATCTTCCGGAGCAAGAAAATGAATGCTTGAACCGAGCGGAAGACATCACACCGCAAGACGGGTCAGAACCAAAAGAAGCCCACATTCATGCTTATCATTCTCCCATACTTATCACTCCAACCAACAAAGTTGGGGATGAAGGTTCGGGTATAAGGATTCGAAGGGTGGCATTGCAAGACATTGGCCGGTTTGGTAAGAAGCGACCCCGAAGTTGTACGTTACGCATGCCGAATAGAAGAAAAAGAGAATGGATTCGGCATGCTAATTACCGAGCGTATGTTGGAAACTCGGTAGGCAAATGTGCACTTCGACCACCATGAGAGGTAAATCAGTTAAATGAACGTTGTGGGTGTGTTCCATATATAACCCTCACGAGACCTCTCGTCCTCCCAAGCTATTGGGGGGTTTAAAAGGGCTTGTTGCATAAGCTAAATGCAACCGTGATTCCTACGAAAGTGAGTTAGGCTTGTTATTGTTGTAACTTATTATTTTTTTCTCTCAAAAATAAAGGTAAAATAACGCATTGCTTGGTAATATTTTCATAAAAATGGTAGAACTAGGTAACTAACAAATTTTGATGGTTGTGAGAAGCATGCTTCTACACAAGGGTTAGAATTTGTAGGTACATAATGTTCACGAGACAACCGTTTTTATGAAGAGAAGAAGATATGGGCATCAAGTGAGAAAAAAAAAATCAGGTGCATGCGTTTCCATTTTACCTTGATTATTAGTTTAGTAATAAGTGGATTGTATTTTGTATTTTTTTTAATTTCAGGGGTGAAATTTTGGGAAGGATAGCCGTGTCACATCCCTTGTGCGTTTTAAAACTCTAGTTCTTACACATTGAGGACAATGTTTACCTCAAGTGTGGGGATGGGGGAGTAGTAAAAGTTTTCTATTTTGACCCGTTCATTTAAATACTACACATTGAGGACAATGTTTACGTCAAGTGTGGGGATGGGGGAAATTTCAAAAAATTTTCAAAAGTTTCTTGTTTCAAAAGCAATCTTAAAAGCACAAGTAAGTAAGTCAACGAGGGATGGCACACCCCATTTGGTCTTTTGTCATGGTCAAGTTCAAATTAATAGCATGAAGGGTATTTAGCGGGTGGTTATTTGGGAATAATTCGCCTATGGAACTAGCAATTTATGCATATCACATATCATACCCTTATACGTGAGATTTTGAGCCATTATTATACATCATATATACACACATTTCTTTGTTTGAGTGGACCATTAGTCATGTATTGTAGAACTTGCATCTTTTGATACGTTTGAGACCATAGACCGAATACTAGCACGAGAATGATTAAGGCATTAGGTGAACCTTTTCCTTTTTACACCATTCTTATACCCTTACCCAAAAATTATCCCCTAGTAGCCAATATTGAGCCTAAACTTTCGTTTGACTACCCACTTAGCCAACAACCATAAGCCTTTTTGTTTAAACCCGTGTGATGGAAATTCGATTATTGAGCAAAGTTTGTATAGTTGTATTTATTTGTATTGAAAAAAAAAAAATCAGAAAATGTTATGAAAAAGATGAGAAATTCATTGAGAAAAGAACAAAAATATGTGTTATTAGTTATTGAATAAAAGGGCGAAAATCGTGGCCTCGAAGTTGATATTTATAGATTAGTTTTGTTTAGAGTAGTCAATTGTAATAAAAATCGAATTTTTCATCACCTTAGCCACTTCAAAATATTCTATTTCCTACCCTTCACCTAGCCCCATTACAACCCTTTAAAGACCTTTTGACTTGTGCTTAGTATTTGTGTTCGGTGGTGGAGAACGATTGAGTTGCAAGCCTATGCGGGTACGTGTTCTATTCGGTTTTGAGTGTTCACTTTAAAAGTGCTAATACACCATTAAATTAGCCAATCTATAAGCCGAGTGGAGAGAACATTGTGAGGGATATGTATGAATTGTTAGTTTCAAGGGCGAGTTAATCTTAGATAACCATTTATATGTGATTTATCATTTATTGCTAAATATTCCGGAAATTGTAAAAATCATGAACCGGGTATGACATTAGACCTTAGCTTATGTCTCGAGAATGGGAAGTGTGTGTTCTCGTTCGACCCAAGTGAAAGTGAAAAACAGATTTGCTTGAGGGCAAGCAAAAGACAAGTGTGGGGATGTGATGCGTGGTTAAAAACCGGTGCCTTATTATGTTTAATTTTATGTTTTTACATAAACTTTATTGTCGAATAGCCTACTTTGATTAGAATTATGTTTTGTAGGTCTAACGGAGTTAAAGGTGCTATTCGGGAAGCTTTACGGAACACCGGGATCAAACAGGATCAACCGGGGATGTGAAATGAACAAAAACCGGGTTAACCACTAAGATTGGATGTGTTTTAGGGAATATTAATAGAGTCAACATGAAGATATTTGAAGATATTATGATAGAGGCCTGAATTACGAGTACGTGGGCGAAAACGGTGAGTAAAACGGAGCTATAACGAAGAAGTTATGAAGAAAACAGTTTTCGAAGAAACCAGCAAATCTAGGTGGCGTCGGAGACGCCACATTAGGCGTCGTCGACGCCTAACGGCGTCTGAAGAGAAACAAGTCGCGTCGTCCAGAGGAAGCTGGCGTCGGAGGCAAATGGAGTTCCCTTAGGCGTCGTTGACGCCACTTCCAGCGTCGTAGACGCCTATTCAACAGTGTAAGCGGGCTGAATTTGTTTTTTAATGGTTTTGTGAGTTGGGTCCGCCTTGGGGGCCTCAAACCCGGCTTTTGGCATGCCTAGAGGAGTTTTTTACAACAGAACTCCACTAATAGATGTTCTTGAAGATCCAACATTCCCTTACACACCCACATTCCCCCACCTTCTTCCATGGATCCATTTCCATCTATTTAAACTTCATTCCATCCATTCCATCGAGGATCTCATACAAAACCTTATATCACATATCACACATCTGATTTTGGAGCTGAGTTCGAAGACAAGAAGAGAGGTGACGAACGGTGAAGACAGCCGCCTTTGGCGGCGGTGCACCGTGAAGTCATGAGCGGCTAATTCAATTTGGTTTCACCCCGGTGTAGGTAGTTGTTTAATTTATGGTTTTGAATTGTTCTTGCTTTAATTTGTGACAATTTGTGTATGATTTTAGAAACCTTTGGCAATAGCTTACATTTGTTTCGAATTCATAAACCGTCGAGCGATGTTAAAAGTTATGACTTTATGAAATGGTTATGTGTAATATGCGTTGTCTTGGTTAGGATTTACTTGTGTTGATTACAAAGTGTATTCTTGTCCGTTCATTGAGCGTTGATAGTTATTAGCACCTAAGTCACGGTACACTAAATCCGCTAATTGTATGCATTTGAGTTGAAGCCTTAAACTTGTAGAAACCATAAGTTAGCAATTACCGAAACCGGGTGTGATTCCTTTACTTAGTATTGTTTAGTAACCAAATCTTCATTTCAATTGTTAACTAGTAATTGTTATTCACTTAGTTAAATTCATATCTTCCAACAAAACAAAAATACAAGAAAATTTATTAGCAAGCTTCATAATTTGTGACAACCATTTTAGTTTTAGTAAATCCATTCGCAAACCACATACTCTTCGTGGATCGACCCCTTGCTACCACTAGCTATTTGTTAAGGGTAATTTGGGCTTATAAATATTATCTTTGATTGGAGCGCGACACTCCGATCAGGGACAACGCTGCATAACCTTCAAACCGGTCAGCAACCCCATCATTTGGTTTAAAATCACTTGTGTGCATCGTATCATCATTGGGCTGCATGTTACGGGGTACCTCTCTTGCTATACGAATACTTTCTAAAAATTGCAAACTAGATATGTACTACTCAGTCTGCATCTCCTGACTAGTGGGAATATGGTTTGAATCGGACGGTCATGTTCATTCTAAGAATTGAATAATGCAAAGTTTTATCAATCAATTTATTCTAATCTTACTATATAACTGAGAATAAAATAACAAACAGCAGCAATTACCTTTTGTGCCGATTCAAAAATGCGTTCAACGGTAGCAGTTGTAACCCTTTTTCCAGGCCCCCAACCCAAAAATCTTGGAATTGCTTCGCTTTAAAAAATGAAACCATCTCCTTAAGTTCTGGAAAGACTTCATAAATCCACATATACATAAATTTATTTTAAGTAAGGGGTTGCAATGTATTGCATAAGATTAAATCAAAATTTGTACCTTGAACGGCCAAACGCAACCAGGCAACGAGAACCCGACGGTTCCCTGTTGGTGTCGACGACTCAAATCATATACATGCACATACGTGCTCTGCCAAAGATAGCTACCCCACGGAAAGTTGTTCCATGCTTCTAAATCATCAACCAAATTCACAACCATTTTGTCAATGGATTCGAACCGTTGGGTACCTTTAAAACCTAACTCTAGTAACATCAACAGACACATACGAAGACAATCGTCTTCACTGAGTTGTGACCAATCCGAATCAAATGCATCTTCTACATGACGTAACTTTACATCGCGTGTCCCCGGGAAAATTCTTGATCTGAACGAACTAGGTGATCCATTAGATATCGTATTTGTAAACGGTCCAAATCTAAACCCGGTGATAAGACAAAACTGGATGGGAGTAAAATGAATAAAATCATTCCCAAACACATAACTTATTCCATTGCTAGGATTATCAGTGGGAACCTGATGTCGTGCAACACAAAGCAAAAGTGGGCTTTCACAAATGATAGACTCAAGATCCAAATAGTGACCAAAGACCGTCTGCCTTAGCCTATGTTCTAAATTACCTGTCATTTTCTTTTTGATTTTATCTAGAACCCTCCAAGCTGCTCTAACTCTAATTGTAGGAGCCTTAGCCTACATCAGTGGGATAATGAATGGTAAACACTACAACAAAAACTAAAAAACCAATAACACTACCATAAAGAATTAAGATTAAAGAAATACCAGTTTAGTGGTAGCCGGAAGAGTGTTGTCCAGCATTGCAGCCGTATCTTCTACCGTGAATTCAATGTTAAAGTTTGGGATTGAGTCATCCTCCCAAAAATTCTGATTCATTGTGCGTGTTTCCGTTACAAAAACAGGTCGGATCGGGTCGAAGAGTAACTGAATCCTTAACAAAATCAAATCGGGTCAGATCGTGTGGTTCAGTGAGGAAAGATGGGTCGGAGCTCCGGCAAAGGTGGTCCCTGTTACCTGCTTCGGAAGCATCGAAAGGAACAGTGCAACCACCACATGTAGTGGTCCCTGCAATGGGAGGCGTCTAAACCCGGAAGCGTCTATGGACCCCTCGTTTAATGTGTAGCTGCATCGGATGCCTCTCCAATAACTTTAATGTCCATTAATAATTTAAGAGTCAAGGCCCGTTTTCCTAGGCGTCATAGACGCATGGGATGCGTCGGAAACGTCCCATTTCTTTAAATTCGTTTTTTTATTTTTAATGTAATCTTTTTTTATATAAGTAACTTTTAATTTTGTGTATGTTAAATCATATTTCATGATATAAAATTGAAAATTGCGTTTCAATAGTATATAGATCATGTGGTTTTGCATCTTCTTCAACATAAACAAATTTATTTTTCATTTATTTTTAAATCACATTTTTCTAGGATTCGTAGACGCTTGGGATGCGTCGGGAACGTCCCATCTCATTTAACTTGGTTTTTTTTAATGTAATTTTTTTTATATAAGTAACTATTTTTACAAGTGCAAAAACACATAAAAAATCGGTGGTTCCCTAAATTTAATAAAAAAGCATGTCTGAACGGCGGGGAAAAGTCTTAGCGGGTGAAGAGTACTGCTCTCAACCGGCTAAAAACTCCTCAAGTTGGATCCTTAATCGATGGAGGAAGCCGGTGAATGCAACAGAAAGCGGAACATCATCCAACCCCCCAAAAATGGGAGAAGAAGACTGTCTACATAATAGACATAGCCTACATCAGCACAACCGCGGTAGATGGGCGATACCAGACGATGAAACAGAAAATTGGTCGAAAGATGTGCTCGAATTCTACAACAGAGGCGACGTACCGTTCTGTTATTCAGCTGTTTTTAATAGATCAGTACAGCTTGATAAAAACTTTTGGGGAACTTTATTGGGATTTCGTTTCAACGGCTATCTCAACGACACAGTAAATTATATCAACAATTTTGCATAAACTATAATTTGTTAAAATATGTTACTAACATTACAATTTTTACAGCATATCGAAGTGTGGGTTGGAAGACTGATGAATTGGAGAAGTAGAAAGCTTCAAAAAGACCCCTTGTTAAATCTACGTTGGACAATACTACCACCAAAGTTTTATGAGTGTTTATTGGAATCGGTTCCGAAAAACGCGGCTACTTACTGTAACGGTAAATTAAGCCCGTTTCCTTCCTTTTTTGACATTGATTATGCTTTTTTCTCGATCCTGCTAGAAAATAAGGAGTGGCTAATGCTACGTCTTGAGCTGGCAACCCAACAGCTGGTAATGTTCCCGGGTCAAGACATCTGTGCAGGCGAAAAATACAGACAGGTTGTCATCCCTAGGCTGACAAAAATATGCGTATACTTAGGAGCAGTATTAGTTCATTTGCGCTATTGGAAAAAGAATGGAAAGCCAGAAAAAATCATTTCATTCGAAATGAATGATGACTATGTCGTGTCAAACTGTTCCTTGACTGGAAACGAAGCTGTGTATCTATGTATGCTGATGGAGCATCTCGTTACAGATAAACCCATAAATCTCACCGGTGACATTAATAAAAAATGAAGTCATATAGAAGGTTCATGGCAGATAATTTGTATTTCTGGCGTTGTTTACCACGTCCTAACGTAGTTTAATATGGAATTTTTAATTTACTTTCTTGATCGTTTTACTTTGTGTTCTTTATGTAATAATTAATTACTAAATTTTATATAAAATTTGATTTTCATTTCTCTTTTATAACAAATCACCTAAAATATGAATTTCTTTAATAACATATTAACATTTTACTATTAAAAAATTAGAAAATAGAGGCATCTTTTTTTTTAACATTCAGATTCATATATTTATGTGTATTGATAACAAATTACTGAATTATATTGATAACTATTTTTGATAACATATTAACATTTTACCATTAAATATGTAGTACCACCCATTACAAAATTTAATTTAGACATAATATTAATAACTATTTCTCTAATTATTAACCAAGCCTAACGCACTTCACTTTTCTTGGGCTCCCCACAATCCATGTAGTTTGACTGACTACCACCAACTCGCAAACAGGAAAACTGAAGTTCTGCCATGGCACAATCGTAAGCAAAGCTTGCTTCTTCATCGGTGATATTGTCCCACTCATCATCAGTATTCAGAGGCGGCGGGTTGAATAAACTAGGATTTAAACGGGGTGGTGGCGGTGCACGGCAGCCTGGTGGCGTTGCACGACAGGCTGGTGGCGGTGTACGCCAGCCTGGAGGCGGAGTACGCCAGCCTGGAGGCGGAGTACGCCAGCCTGGAGGCGGTGCACGGCAGCCTGGAGGCAGTGCACAGTAGGCTGGTGGCGGTGCATGGCAGCCTGGTGGAGGGTTGCAATCAGCCTCTGGTCTATCACCCGATGGTTCAAATTCACCACCACCCATCTATTCTAATTATTTGTTTAGTAGTATACTAGTGACCAAATTTTAAATATATAGATGGAGATATGGATAGAAATGTCAAATTTATCACTAATACAAAAAAAAAAAAAAAGAAATAACATACAACTTTTTATTTACTTTAAATACAACAATTAAACCTAATAAAAAACAAACCAAAATAAACAAAAAAAAATTACAGACTAAAAAAGATATTTTTTAAGCGATAACACGAAGTGATCCAATTCCTCCACAAAGCTCGGTCTCCAATTCCTCCTTGTTTTTGAACAATTTGGCAGCCTAGGAGGAGCGGTAGAGGACGTGGACGGGGAAATCCAATAACACGAAGTGATCCAAGGTTCCCTTTGTAGGTGAGTTCTTCGAATTTCTTCGTTAAACCACCTACCATAACTGGCAAGTCAGATCACTTCCGTCACTCGGGGCAGGTCCCGTCACCCATAAACACTAGGACTTCTAAAGCTCAGGAAAACGTCATCTTCAACACAGTTAAACAACTTCATTTCTATTTGGAGAGTATCAAAAGGCGGATACATTGACATTAGCATTCTATAAAAATTGGTTTGGAGAGAACATGTTCAAAATAACTGATTTTCGTCATTATATATAGAAGAAGGGTTTGAATTAACAAAAAAAAAACTAAATGAATATGTGAAATATAAAAAAAAATCAGAAAAGCACGAAAACCGATGCCCCTAATGCGTCTTACAACTCCTCCAAAGGAGCCACTCAACGAGCCACAGCCAAGCCAGCCAGCTGCTCCGGATGCAGCTTAGCCGGACGTATCCGCCTACTTTTTGGCCCGGATGCGCTGGCGGCTGAGGTATCAGGTCACTTTTGCCATGTGTCAACTCACCATTGGCGGACGCATCAAATGTGGGATGCCCTGCTCCAAGGAGGCATCAAATGGCCATTTTCGTAAGTCAAAGATTTTCTTGGCTATTTTGGTAATTTTCTCAAAAACTAAATATGTCAGGGAGCAAAAAAAGGTAATACATTTTTCTATGATTTTTCTAAGTTTATTAATAATTGTTGCAACTAATTAATGGTTTTATTTCAGTATGACAGAACATGATAAGAAAAGTTGTGATTTGGACCATCATGAAACTTAATATGATGAAAATTAAACGATCTTAATTTAGAATTTCATGAAGATCAAGTGTTCAAATACAATGTGGAATAATGATTTCACTTATGAAAGCAAGCCCTCAATTTAGTGAGGGTCATGTGTTTTCAATTTTAGCTTGTGAAAGTAAGTCTTCAATCCATGAGAATTAAATATTTTCAGAATAAATATTTTACTTACAACTCTAACTACGCATAACATATAATATATAGCTGACATATAATATATAGCGTGTAGGATCTAGAATTAATTACCTGCTAACATTAAACTGGACTCATAATATTAGTCACATATTGTCACGGCCCCCGACCCGGTTTGACCCGTTTCAGGAGCCGCGGGACAGAAATACTGCGGTATTTAATTAATTGAGTTTGACAACGGAAGTTTTCATCAGGATCTTTTAAAATGTAAATATTTCCCGATTATTTTATTTCACAACGCGGGATAAAACTCCGGTAATTTACAATCATTTGATTTCACGAAGAAATCTTTTATTTTACAAAACATGTTTCTTTATTTTATACTGAGCCACTTCTTTGAGCTTGTAGTGCTATATGGCACTTTTCCTGGTTCATAACAGGTCACCTGAAACATGTTTGAAAAAGGTTTTGTCAGCGGGAAATACTGAGTTAATCATTCTATTTTGCATAATGATGCATAGTTATTAATTACAGCATAAGAGCGATTACAATGGCTTCTATCTTATCTTTATCTGGCTCTATGTCACAATGGTGACATGTCACAATGGTGACATGTCACAATGGTGACGATGGTCATACCACTATTTAGATCAATGAACCTAAATAGTGACGATTATCCCTGTAGGTCAATGAACCTAACAGTGATTATCCCGAGTAGGTTAATGAACCTAACTGGGAGAAAATTAGTAATGTGCACAATACCCCACTAACCAGTAATTCAAGATATCCACGACTTAGTCCCTGTAATTATAACCTTGAAAATAATTTGAGGTATTGTAAAATAGTTGATAAAAAGAGAATGACTCACATTGCATATTTATACGGGCAGAGTTTAGCCTACTGATTTAGCCTTTTATCCTAGATTCAATAACAAGCACACAATTCGGGGTTAGTAATCAATCCAGCATTTACGATAACTCACGAGATCAAATTCTCACAACGAACGACAAAGTGCGATACTTCATCCATCGAATTAACGACGATTCATCGAATTAACGACGAACGACAAAGTATAACCCTAATGTGGGCGGCACTTAAATATCAATTGGATATATTGATCGATCGGAAAATGAATCGTAATAGCGATTGTGCTAATACCCTGATTGCGGCGTCGATTTAGTGCCTGTGTGTGTTAATTGGAGTATACAGAAGATATCTCGGAGCATAGAACGAATTTCTTCGTCGCACATACGCAGAATTTCAAGTGCCAACCTCTGCTATTTATACACAAATTTTGGATTTGTCACGGACCGTAACAATTAATCCTTACGGTCCGTAAGGGTCTTGAAATTTGCATAGGGTGGCCACGTGTGGGACTAGCTCAGTTGAGTCGACAGTTTTTGTAAATTCCTTGTTGCCAACGTTTTAAGTGGATAATCGTCCACTAGGGTTTATCCCCCCTGAGTTTTAGGGGCCCTAATCCTGATTCTGAAATTTCTGAAAATTTTAGGGTTTGCGCAGAATCACTTGGGTGTCTCAATTAGGGTTTCCTATTGGTCAAATTAATTTAATAATTATAACTTTTGATGAGAGTTGTTACACATATACAAGTCTACAAAACTGAACTTATACGCAAACGATGAAATGGGAAATTAAATCACATAAATTCTTGTGAACATGCATTTGATGTAGATCCCACTTGTTGCATGTGTGCCACGATGATCCGTAAACGTCGAGCAAGTGACGTCGGTGCTCCGAATTGGCAACTAAACATGATGAGGGTGACAACTATGGTTGTGACTCATCTCAGAAAAATAAGAAACGAAAGAAGGCAACTGATCACCAGAGAAACCAGGAGCAATGATGGTGGTTCGCATAGCTTACGAGAGAGAAATCGTAAGATCGAAATTTGAGATCCACCAAATGATTTCCTTACGGGTACTTATAGCCACCGTGCATGTGAATTTGAACTCTAGATGTATCTGTCAATGATGGCCATTGGACACTATATTTATCTGTCAATGATGGCCAAAAGTTTGATTATTTCAAAATTTAATTAATTCGGTCAGTTACGAAACCTTTGAATTCTTTTTTGTTATCACTATGTCTCTACATTGAACACTATATTTATTGTATTTATTTGCCAATTATGGACATTAGTTTAACCAGTTCGAAATTCAATTGGTTCAATTGACAACTCTTTGAATTCTTTTACATTTTCATTTTCATTATCTTTATACTTATTTTATCAATCTAATTGTATTTAACAACGCTTCAATCATAAATTTATATTTATCAATTAAATACCTATGTAGAAAGACCATTTTACCCACTTACTTACCCCGTTGAATTGTTGTACCATAAGCACAAAGTATTGCAATTACTTAAATTTGGTTAGTATCCTTATCAAATGCATTATAATATAGTATAGATAGATATAGATTAGACACGGTTGCATATTCATACCATCACTAAAATTATTTAGTGGACCTCTGTAACAAGGCATCCCTATCGGTAAAATAAAAAAATTTAATACGGAACATTGGTAAGATTATTGTTACATTTTATACTTGAACATTTGTACGATTCTTTAGTGGACCTTTGTAACAAGGGTATTTATGTGCAATGTTAGTAATATTTTTTTGTGTTGGTTTATAGATTAAACCTTATTAAAGTTGATATGGGTATTTTTTAGATAACAAAAATGTTGTTTTATAAAAAGGTGATGTTCGAGACTATAAATATGTTTTAGTATAAATATAGGGATTTTGTATAAATATAAGAGATTTTAGCAAAACAAGGTAGATGTAATTTTTTTTTTTTGCAAAATGTGAGTTAAAAATCTATAGGAGTCAGAGTCACATAAAATCTGAAAAAATGTCTCTTCTCAGTTTAATATATTAAAGCAAGTAACATTTAGTGTCATTTCAGAAACTTTGAATGATGATTTAGACATACGATACAATCGATTCACTCTAGTGTCTAGGAGATTGAAGTAGTATTCATATTATACTAACCTACGTTCAAGAGCTTTACAATGGCCAATGGCGACAATTAAGTAGGTATGCCAATAATTGGTCACTTTTATCTTATTTGTTGTTATCTTATAACAATTAAATTATACATTTGTCATATATTTACATGTTTGTTTTGATGCAGTGTTAGTCAAGATGTTTATGTTGAATATTATTATTCGACTAACTATAATTTTTTGATGATGAGATGTGTAGTTGTGCCTAGGGAAATTCTTGACAAATTACCACTAACTGGGCTAGGATTGGACTCTCTAGGAATACCAAATACATGTTTTGGGCGTTGTCTTATGTCCAGAATACATGGAACGAGTATTGTTTAGTTTGTCTAATACTACAGACCCACATCATACCCCCCAAGGATGCTTGAGAATATATTATCCTTTCGAATTGGAAGCAAGGATTTGCAGTTTATCACCATATTATCCGGTGTTTATTAAATACGCAGCGGAAAAATTCTTCATCAGGATCGTAGTTAGGAAATAATTTCAGAGTTTATAAAAACACCAACTTTTAATATTATACTTTATCAGTAATAAATACTGGCGAGTTCATTCCATTTGTATAAAAATATATTGTTATACTTTATAGCATTAATGGTTTTTATATTTGTTTATATTTACCCAAAACTCAATCAGTATTTGTCACATGGTGGCAGTTCCGATGTAGCAATAGTCATATCACTCATTGGCTCACTTTCGTCCAATAGTAAGTTTATCAAGTTATTATATCTTACTATTATTCAAAGGTATCTGTCATTAGGTGATTCCCGTGACAGTGGTCATATCACTGTGGATCATTCTTTCAACTAGTGATGTAGTCATAACACTGTTGATCATTCTCTCAATTAGTGCAGGTGGTCGTATCACTATTGATCGTTCTCTCAACTAGTGACTTTGGTCCTATCACTGTTGATCATTCTCTCAACTAGTGACTCTAGTCATATCACTGTTGATCATTCTCGCAACTAGTGATTTTAGTCATATTACTTTGGGTCCTGTCACCCAACAGTAACGGTTCCTGTCACACCCTTGGTGACTGTGGACTAGCAGTGTATACATTTATATATCTATATATATACTATAAAACTCATAATATCACTTTGTTAAATATATTTTCTATCGCACAGAACAAATCTGCCCAGAAAATGAAATATATCATTTTCTGTCAAACTAGTAATTATAACTTTATTAATTAAATAATTATGATATTATCATTTAATATATTAACGGGACTAAGATTTAAAAATATAATTATTGCTGTCTATCTTAGTATATTAAAATTTAAATATATAATTAACATATATTGTTTAAGACATACATTAAGGTTTACAATATACTATTTTAAATATTAAATATAATATTTAGATCTCCCGATGTATATTAAAGTTAAATAATAATATATATCGTTTAAATTTTTTATTACGATAAACATTAAAGTTTATAGTTTATAATACAATATATTAAATATTAATTATAGTATTTAAATCATATTTAAACATTAAATATAATACTACTAGGTTAGAACCCCGTGTAATACATGGGTTGGATAAATGTAATTTTATATACCAAATAATAAAAAAATATATATCTTTAAAAACCTCGTTTATAACACGGGTTGAATAAATGTAATTTTATATACCAAATAATAAAACAATATATCTTTAAAAATCTCATTTATTACCTGGGTTGAGTAAATGTAATTTTATATATTAAATAATTAAAAAAAGTTAAATCTTTAAGAATCTTGTGTATTGTATGGTTTGAGTAAATTTAATTTTATATATTAAATAATGAAAAAAGTTACATTTTAAGAACCTCATGTATTATATGGGTTGAGCACATGTAATTTTATATAACAATCAATAAAAAATTATATTTTGTTATATCTGTATAAACCCTGTGTATTATAAAACCTTTGGACTAAACTGACAAAATGACTCAAACCACAAGGGCTAAAATGACATTTAACTCTTTATATTTAGTGTACGTCTTTTGTTAATTTCAAGATAATTAATTTTGAAATCTAATAAATATTTTAAAAGACTATACTATCTCCTATACGAATTGTTTAAATTTATATTAAATTTTATTTTATAATTATCTTTTAATTAATATTAATTATAATTAAGTAGGAGATAGAGATGAGAAAAAAAAAATAGATGGCTTCAATGAATGACATGTGTCCACTCATTGGTTTCTTTTATTATATAGTATAGATTTTTAAATAACAAGGCCATAAATAAAAGTTTAATATATTATTATAAATACTAATATATGGCATTGAATATTCATGCCTCCGCTAAACCATATTAAACCATATTTGTGCTACTATTTGCTAACTCTTTGGCCCATAGTAACGAGTATCAAGTAATGTATAAAACCCCACATACTGGCAGTTATTGTAGAATACAAAAATTTAATCACTGTAAGTATAATTGATAAACATTTAGGATTTTGGAAAAGCATTTTTAAATATAACTGTTTCACAAAAAAGATGATAAAAAGAAGAATGACTCACTTTGTAACTTTAAGGTTCAACTAAAAGCCTCCTGGTATAATCTTGGGTATAACTCCTAAGCTATTTAGTAAAATATATAATGCACTCGCGTTAAGTATAATAACCCAAATTCAACTTTATCAATACGTCACGAGACAGAACCCCAACATACTTAGTCGGGCAGAGCCTTGACATGCGTTGGTGGGTCCTAAATCAATCGGAAAGGGTATCGACTCTGTGATCAGGGGTTAAAACACTTAAAACGGGGTAGGGCATTATTATTATTATTGTTGGGTAAAAATATAAAAGAGTTAAATGCCATTTTAGTCCCTGTGGTTTGGGCCATTTTGCCAGTTTAGTCCAAAGGTTTCATTTTTAACCTGTGGGTCCAAAAAGGTTTCACAGTTGTCATTTTAGTCCACTGGCTTAACTTCATCCATTTTTTCTGTTAACGAGAAGGCCAATTCGGTCATTTTATATGACTGAATTGCCCTTTTAGTTAACAGAATTACATACAAAATGACCGAATTGGCCTTCTCATTAACAGAAAAAATGGATGAAGTTAACCAAATGGACTAAAATGGCAACTGTGAAACCTTTTTGGACCCACATGTTAAAAATGAAACCTTTGGACTAAACTGGCAAAATGGCCCAAACCACAGGGACTAAAATGGCATTTAACTCAATATAAAAATATATATAAATAGACAGAGAGAGATCGAGAGATGAAAGAAAAAGGAAAGGAAATTGTGAGCAAAAGTGAAGGTTGAAAGAAAATTTTGAAAGAAAATCTCTATTTATAAAAAATTTCTACTTGGAGGCTAAGGAACTTGCATCATTAAATGAATTCCACGTATACCATAATTCAATGTTTAGTTGTAGATTTTTATTATTATTTCTATTTATTTTTCTTTCGGTTGTAGGGTTTTAGTTTTAAATATTGTTTTATTATTATTATATATATTATAACTAATTCAGCTGCTTCACTTATTTGGCGCTTATAACTACTAAAATATGACGTTTTATAAGACAATGAATATGTCATTAGAACGAGAATATTCTTGTCTACATTTTGACCCAAGTTTCATTAAAATTAAAAACGGAGTAAGTCCAAATATAATGTATTTTTATAATTTAATTGTTAAACGGTTCCTAGGTCCGTCTAGGTACTTCATATTTCTAATAGTCAACTTACACGTACTCTAGCAGTCTAATAATATAAGTTTTTATATACTTTATTTTAATATAAAAAATAGAAATTTCACACACACACACACACACACACATATATATATAGATACAAGTTAATTGATTAGTATAACACTCCAACCAATTATATATAAAATAGTTTTTAAAACTATGTAAAAACGTATAAGAATAAAATGGGTCGAATAATTATATTAAAAATAAAACTAGTTACTAGTAGTTAATAAATTTAAACAAACCTATAAGAGCACCGGGGGCGGTGCGTGATATAATCACGAAAAACAACTTCAACGCGTGGAACAATTGATTTTCCCACCGCCACCATTACAATAGCGCGTGATACAATCACGAAAACACGATTTCGTTAATTTTTTAATGGCGTGATGTTTTTTTTTGTGAGGGTAATGGTTGGTTGGGGGGAAATTGTTGGGTGTGGTGGTGAGTGATGACCATTGCCACCAAAAAAGGTTGTGAGTGATGGAAAAATGGTTGATGACATGGCGGAACTTGATTGGTGCTTGTGAGTGATAGAATTCTATCACTAGTGACCACCCCCACCCCTAACTCTTATATGATAAAAAAAAATAGAAAGGTTAAATCCTCCCCATCTTGCTTTAAATCTCGTCCTCGAGATTTGGGCTTTGATGTCTCCTCTAGAGTTATGTTATGTCTTAGTCAATAAAAACAATATTAAAGTAAATGAAACAGAATCAAGACATGTTCAAATGAATACGAGTTTTATAATAAATAGGACTCAATGGTTCAACTGAATTAGTTCCAGAAATCGATGTCAAATGAACGAGATGAAATAATTTCCAATGTGACTAGGTTCAAGCCAAAAGAGATTTATGATCAACAGATGTCTAAATCGATTGTGTATAAGTTGTGAATAACTTTTAGAATCAATAGAATTCATTTTCAAAAGAAAACTTACTTTAATCATCAATCAAGGAAGGCTTAGAATTAACAAGCTTAAATAAAATAGAAGCTCGAAAATGATATGTCAATTATCAAATCATGACATGAGGAAAATCCGTGTGTTGACATTTATTGAATCGCAAGGATACACCAGAATACAAGAGAGTTTAGTGTATCATTGTCTTAAAACATAATTGCATCAAGACTACTTTTAAATGATGAATCAAATGAAATACATACGTGGTTTTGAATGATTCATATGATTATGATTAGCCCAAGTTACAAGTATATATCGACGCCGCAAGGTGCCGTAATGATTGAAATAGCTCAATAATTATGGTGACCGAACAAATTCACCGTTTTTGTAATCAACTGAAAGTTTTAATGAAGTAAATTTGGATATTCATTTCAAATAAATATTATACGATTTTTTCAATTGATGATGAAAGACCAAATGAATATCATAGAATTTTCGATCAATGATGAAAGAATCTTTAGAGGTACACCAGAATATAATACGAATTTGTGTACTCTTATCTTAACACATAATTGTATTAAGACTGTTTAAGATAATGAATCAACATGAATTAAATAAATAAATCCGTACATCAGGTGGGCAAATAAGATTAGCTCAAGTTTCAAGTTAATGAAAACGCCACCACAAGGTGTCGTAACCAAATAAATAACTCAATGAAAGTGAAGACCAAACAAGTCTATTATGGTTCTGAATAGATGAAGCACTTGGCAAGATGAATTTATTTAATAACTTTGATTTGTACAAGGGTCAAATAATAACTTAACTTAGATATTACATATCAGCGATTACGTCTGGAATCATTTCTACTTCCTGCGTAGTAAGTACAAATGCTTGCGTGTTCCTCTTAGCTCTGTCTGTTGTTTTTGCCTTGTTATCGAGTGCTTTAGTCAGTTTCGGGCAATATGGTTTGATGTGTCTTGTTTCTCCGCAATTGAAACAAATATTAGTTTTCCTTCTACACTCTTCCTCTATATGCCCGGTCATCTTGCAGAAGTTACAGTAGGGTGTTCTCCTAAAACAGTATTTTCCTGAATACTTTTTATTACAGCTTCTGCAGGTAGGTTGCTCCAATGACGGTTCAGTTCCTTTCTTCTTGAATTATTGGGAAATTTTCTGGGCTAAGTGTTAGCTAGTTCAACTATTTCTTCAATAGTTTGTGGTCTAGCGGCCTTGACCATGTCTTGGATTTAACTCACTAATCCCCAAATATAACGAGAAATTAGTACGGGTTTTAGTGAAGCCAGAGTTGGTACCATTCTTGCATATTCGAAGAACTTTGTCGTATATTCACGATAATTCACATTTATCATTTTATGATTTAGGAAATCGTTAGCCATTCGTTCCTTTTCATAAGGAGGACAAAAAAAATTTCTGCCATTTCCTTGAATTTTTCCCAGTTCATGGCATAAGCAATGTCACTTCCGTTTGCTTGAAGAATTGTATTCCACCATTCTAAGGCTTCTCCTTTAAAGAGGTTGGAAGCATACAACACCTTATCTTCTTCGGCACATTTGCTGATTTTAAGAACAGCTTCCGTCTTTTCCAACGATTGAAAAACAGCCATAGCTCCTTCACTGCCTGCGAACTCAGTTGGTTTACAAGCTAGAAATTCTTTGTAGGTACACCCGAGAGTCATCGTCTTCAATTGTTACCTTTCCATTTTTATCATATAAGAATTATAGGTTTGTTTAAATTTATTAACCACTAGTAACTAGTTTTATTTTTAATATAATTATTCAACCCATTTTATTCTTATACGTTTGTACATAGTTTTAAAAACTATTTTATATATAATTGGTTAGAATGTTATACTAATTAATTGGCTTGTATATATATATGTGGGACATTTCTACTTTTATATTAAAATAAAGTATATAAAACTTATATTATTAAACTGGTCGATTACGGGTAAGCTGACCATTAGAAATATGAAGTACCTAGACGGGCCTAAGAACCGTTTAATAATTAAATTATAAAAATAATACATTATATTTGAACCTACTCCGTTTTTAATGAAACTTTCTCGTTCTAATGACATATTCATTGTTTTATAAAACGTCATATTTTAGAAGTTATGTGCGCCAAATGAGTGAAGCAGCTGAATTAATTATAATATATAATAATAAAATAATAATAACTAAATTATATATATATGAAATTGAAAAAAATTGGTGGACGTGTCCTCCATAAGACAATAAAGAAAAATAAAAATTTAAAACTCAAACTAACACTTTGAGTATGCATGCATTAAATATGATAGGGTACGTATACCATTAGGTCATAAGGAATCTTCTCAATAACTTACTTTCCAAGTAAAAAACCATCTATAAATCGAATACACTGGCGACATTCTTATTTGCTCAAAATTTCCTTTCTTTCTACCCTCTCTCTAGATATCGCCACTCTCTCTCTCTCTCTCTCTCTCTCTTTAATTCAAAATTTCCTTTTATATTATACCAATAATAATAAAGCGCTGCCTCATTTTAAGTGTTTTAGCCCCTGATCACTAAGTCGATACCCTGTCCGATTGATCTAGGGCCCCGTAACACATGTCAAGGCTCTGCCTGACTAAGTCCATTGGGGTTCTGTCTCGGGTAGTATTGATAAAGTTGAATTTGGGTTATTATATATTTAACGCTAGTGCATTATATATTTATTAAAAAGCTCAGGAGTTATACCCAAGGTTATACCAGCAGACTTTTAGTTGAACCCTAAAGTTATAAAGTGAGTCATTCCTTTTTTTATCACCTTTTTGTGATACAATTCTATTTAAAAATGCTTTCCAAAATCCTAAATATTTATCAGTTATACTTACAGTGATTAAATTTTTGTATTCTGCAATAAATGCCGGTATGGGGGGTTTTATATTACTATTGGCCAAATAAGTTAGCCAATAATATTATTGTTACATTAAATCATTAATAAATTTAATGTATGATTGAAATAAATCTAAATGGTGTGTATATAAAATAGAGCTTTATTAATCATTATTAAAATATATGTTAAAGAAAATATATTTAATAAACCTAAAATACTATTAACATTATAAAATAATGTTTAGTCAATAAATGTATACCATAATAAAATATGTCAAATATAATATATTCTACTTTACTAAGATTATATTTTTAATCTTAGTCACGTTAATATATTAAATAATAATATCACAATTATTTAATTAATATATTATATTTGATAAAGTTATATCTATTAATTTGACAGCAAATGATATATTTCATTTTCTGGGCTAATTGGTTTTGTGCCATAGAAAATATATTTGATAAAGTAATGTCATAGGACACTACTAAGTTCGGAGTCACTAGTTGAGAGAATGATCATTAGTGACATAACCAAAGGCACTAGTTGAGAGAATGATCAACAGTGTTATAAACACAGTCATTAGTTGAGAGAACGATCAACAGTGATACGACCACAGGCACTAGTTGAGAGAATGATCAACAGTGACACGACCCCAGTCACTAGTTGAAAGAATGATCAACAGTGATTTGACCACCGTCACGGGAACCGCCTAGTGATAGATACCTTTAAATAATAGTAAGATATACTATATATCTATTTACTTAATAAAACTGCACTATTGGATGAAAGTTAGCCAATGAGTGATATGACCACCGTCACATCGGAACTGCCACCATGTGACAAATACTGATTGAATTTTGGATAAATACAAACAAATATAAAAACCCTTAATGCTGTAAGGTATAACAATATATTTTATAAAAATGGAATGAACTCGCCAGTATTTATTACTGATAAAAATGTTTTCAAAATGCGTTTCAGGTAATTTGCTGTAAAGATAATAGAAGCCAGCTATGGAGCACTGAAGACTTAAATAAAATGGTTATAAATACCTGAATAAAAGTAGGAATTTATGTTTTATTTATTTAGGTTTATCCCTATAAAAACAATTGGTTTGAATATGGGTTTAGCCCATTTGTTTAATATTAAAAGTTTGGTGTTTTACAAACTCTGAAATTATTTTCTAACTACGATCCAGATGAAAATTTTTTCCGCTGCGTATTTAATAAACACCGATACCATCTGACTGGTTCACGCGCTTCCGGGGTTGGGTCGGGGGTTGTGACAGAAGGTGGTAACAGAGCCACTGGTTTAAGCTATTTAGGTGTTCTTTTAATACCTAAAACTTAAACAATAAAGTTAGGAAATTAGTACAACGTAACCTATGTGTTATTTTGTAGATTTAAATATATGTATATAGGGTGAAGATCATTTCAGAACCATAAATATTTACAGACCTTGCAGATCTAATATTAGCCATTGATCTGCATAATTATTATTTTGCATTTAGATTATAATAAAGGGTAAGATGGTAAATTAACAAATATTTGATTATAATTTCCTGATTTGTAGCCCCTAATTTCGGTATAAATCAATCTTTTCGATTGAGTTAGTTTACATATGTATAAATTAATTATCGTAAGCCAACACCCTTTAATCATCCCTTTAATCATGCAGTTCATTTGGATCAAATTGGCAGTAAAGTGAGGTGGAAAACTGGATATGTGGAAATTTGATTAACGATATTAATCAAATTCTTGAAAAAAAAACGTTGTAGAACTTGAAAATAAATTTGTAGATGGTGAACATCGAAAACATTGATTTTCAAAGAAAATTGTTTTCAAAGAAAATTGTGTTCATATTCCTATTTGATGGTTTGAACTCACACTTAAAAATCCTGAGGAAGGGTAGTAGAGTAGATGGTTAAATAGTGTTAGAAAAGAATCTTGGAGCCAACACACTACATATCTTTAGCAGAGAACATATCCATGTGATATTCATATTTACATGTATGTAAATTTTATATTTACATATATGTAATTGACGTATTTAGTTATTTACATATATGTAAAAATGCTTTCTATATATATATGCACCGACATATTTAATTATTTACATACATATAATTTTGTTACTTGCATATCTATAAGTGACTTATTTATATTGTATTTACATATTTACATATGCTTGCATAGTTAATTACCAGATAACACTTGTCGTCAAATACCAACTTAAATTGTTTTAAGAAACATAAATTCTTAATTGTTATGCATGCACTTTACGAAATATAACATCAAACCCATTTCTATAAACTAACACTTTACACATATGTAAGAAAAGCATAAAATTCTAGGAATGGAATTAAAAGTCAAAGTCAGTGCATATATGCAGTTATGCTTAAAAATATGTAATCCAATGAATTGTTCCAACTAATGTTCTACTAATATATATATATATATATATATATAGAGGATGGTTCAAATGAAAACCACTTTTATTGTGAAAACTCGAAAACTAACTAAAAAAAGCCTAAAAAACACACCAATTTTTTTTTATAAAAATCGCAGGTTTTTATATATATAAAAAAACTTTTTTTCAAAAAAAAAAAATTGTAGTACACATGTGTAGTATTACACATGTGCACTACAAAAAAAAATTTGAAATTTTTTTATATATAAAAAATGGCGAAAATTAGTATGCAAAAAAAAAAAAAAAAATTGGTATGTTTTTTTGGCTTTTTAATTAGTTTTCGAGTTTTCACAATAACTAGTGGTTTTCATTTGAACCTTCCCCTATATATATATATAAGAAACTATTACATATATGTACAAACACTTGCTTCAAAATCAACAAAGAAAATTTAGGAACGATAAGATAAGTCGATAACTCCATTTCTATGGTTAACGGACTCCATCAAATAAACTCAAGTCTTGATTTGAAAATGAACGTGGGTATCTATCGCACACGTGGAGAAAAAAAAACGGAATATATTTTGGGATTATTCAAATTCAATTAAAGTTTTTTTTTCAAGTATACCCTTGCACCACCTATAACGTACTCTTCAAATTTTCAATTAATTACAAGTTTACCATGATCTACTTTCAACCATTGATTTTTTTTACCAATAGCTGTAAAGAGTTCTTAGGAGACATAAAATATGAATCTTGCATTGAACCTAACCCTATATATATATATATATATATATATATATATGCACATATGATTCTTGAAAGTATTATTTTGTTTTAATTATTCTGTGATATTAATAATTGAAAATGTTTGCAATTCAGATGTCGAATGAAGTATCACATAATCCAGAAGTTCATGCTAATAATGAAAATCTTTTGGATAAAAATGCTATAGAAAATATAATAGCCTATTGAATAGCTAATGCTATACATTTAATAATTAAAGATGTTAAAAACTCCGTAGAACACACCAAAGCTGTGAGTAGGAAGCATACTCGTGTCGACAGTTTTAGCCATAGTGTCAATGGAGGTAATGATGATATTATTAAAACCCCATTTCCCAAGAAAATGAAGGCGATGACTCTCGGGTGTACTTACAAAGAATTTCTAGCTTGTAAACCAACTGAGTTCACAGGCAGTGAAGCAGCTACGGCTGCTCTGCGATGGTTGGAAAAGACGGAAGCTATTCTTAAAATCAGTAAATATGCCGAAGAAGATAAGGTGATGTATGTTTCTAACCTCTTTAAAGAAGAAGCCTTAGAATGGTGGAATACAATTCTTCAGGCAAAAGGAAGTGATATGGCTTATGCCATGAACTGGGAAAAATTCATGGAAATGGCAGAAAGAAAATTTTGTCCTCCTTATGAAAAGGAACGAATGGCTAACGAATTCCTAAATCATAAAATGATAAATGTGAATTTTCGTGAATATACGACAACGTTCTTCGAATACGCAAGAATGGTACCAACTTTAGCTTCACCAGAATCCATACTAATTTCTCGTTGTATTTGGGGATTAGTGAGCGAAATCCGAGACATGGTCAAGGCCGCTAGACCACAGACTATTGAAGAAACAGTTGAACTAACTAATATCCTGATAGATGAACTAATCCGCACAAAAGAAGAAAACAAGAAGAAATAGTTAGCCCAGAAAATTTCCCAAGAATTCAAGAAGAAAGGAACTTAACCGTCGTTGGAACAACCTATCTGCAGAAACTGTAATAAAAAGCATTAAGGAAAATGTCGTTTTAGGAGAACACCCTACTGTAACATCTGCAAGATGACCGGACATATAGAAGAAGAATGTAGAAGGAAAACTAATGTATGTTACAAATGCGGAGAAATAGGACACATCAAACCATATTGCCCAAAACTGACTAAAGCACCCGACAACAAGGCAAAAACAACAGACGAAGCTAAGAGGAACGCACGAGCATTCGTACTTACTGCACATGAAGCAGCAATGATTCCAGACGTAATCGCTGATATGTAATATCTAAGTTAAGTTATTATTTGACCCTAGTATAAATCAAAGTTGTTAAATAAATTCATCCTGTCAAGTACTTCATCTGTTCAGAACCATAATAGACTTGTTTTGTCTTCATTTTCATTAAATCATTTACTTGGTTACGACACCTTGTGGTGGTGTTTTCTTTAATTTGAACCTTGAGCTAATCTCATTTTCACACCTGATGTACGGATAATTTCTGTTGGTTCATTATCTTAAACAGTCTTAATACAATTACGTGTTAAGATAAGAGTACACAAATTCGTATTATTCCGATGTACCTCTAAAGATTCTTTCATCATTCATCGAAAATTTTACGATATTCATTTGGTCTTTCATCATCAATTGAAAATCCTATAATATTTATTTGAAATTTACTTCATTAAAACTTACATTTGATTACGAAAACGGTGAATTTGTTCGGCCACCGTAATTATTGAACTATTTCAATCATTACGACACCTTGCGGCGTTGATATAAACTTGTAGCTTGGGCTAATCATAATCAAACGAATCATTCAAAACCATGTATGTCTTTCGTTTGACTCATCATTGAAAATAGTCTTAATGCAATTATGTATTAAGACAATGATACACTAAGCTATGTTGTATTTCGGTGTATCCTTGCAAATTCAGTAATGTCAACACGTTGATTTTTCTCATGTCATGGTTCGATAGTTGACAAATTATTTTCGTGCTTCTATTTCATTTGACCTTGTTGATTCTGAGTCTTCCTTAATTGACAACTAAAGTAAGGTTTCCTTTGACAATGAATTCTATTGATTCTAAAAGTCATTTACAACTTGTAAACATTCAAATTAGACATCTATTGATCATATATCTCTTTTTGCTTGAACCTAGTCACCTTGGAAATTATATCATTTCATCTCTTTCATTTGACGTCGATTTTTTTTAATTAATTCAGTTGAACCATTGAGTCATATTTATCATAAAACGCGTATTCGCAAAATTTGAACGTGTCTTGATTCTATGTCATTTACCTTAAATATTGTTCTTATTGACTAAGACATAACATAACTCTAAGAAGACATCGTAACCCAAATCTCGAGGACGAGATTTAAACAAGGTGGGGAGGATGTAACCTTTCCATTTTTATCATATAAGAATTGTAGGTTTGTTTAAATTTATAAACCACTCGTAACTTTATTTTTAATATAATTATTCGACCCATTTTATTCTTATACGTTTTACATAGTTTTAAAAACTATTTTATATATAATTGGTTGGAATGCTATACTAATTAATTGGCTTGTATATATATATATATATATATATATATATAGATATTTGTGTGACATTTCTATTTTTATATTAAAATAAAGTATATAAAACTTATATTATTAAACGGGTAGATTACGGGTAAGCTGGCCATTAGAAATATGAAGTACCTAGACGGGCCTAGGAACCGTTTAATAATTAAATTATAAAAATAATACATTATATTTGAACCTACTCCATTTTTAATGAAACTTGGTTCAAAATGTAGATACAAATATTCTCGTTCTAATGACATATTCATTGTTTTACAAAACGTCATATTTTATAAGTTATGTGCGCCAAATGAGTGAAGCAGCTGAATTAATTATAATATATAATAATAAAATAATAATAACTAAATTATATATATATATATATATGAAATTGAAAAAAAAAATTGGTGGACGTGTCCTCCATAAGATAATAAAGAAAAATAAAAATTCAAAACTCAAGCTAACACTTTGAGTATGCATGCATTAAATATGATAGGGTACGTGTACCATTGAGTCATAAGGAACTTCTCAATAACTTACTTTCCAAGTAAAAGGCTTTAGACACATGCACCTTTGAAAGCTTGATCTCTAGGATTGGCATGCTGGACATGGAATAATAAGCAACATCCTGTTTGTCTATGAATAAAAGCATTAAAATGTTTTCAGAAAATAAAAAATTCATCCTTAAAAATAACTAAAAATGAAAATTTTCATTAATCCTTAAAAGTCTGCCACAACCACTGTTTTGGTTCAAACATCTGTTCTGTTGATTTCATCCACTGCTGAAAGAAAACCTCTGTTCCTTCATGTTCCTTGTTAATCACTGTTTGATCAAACATCAGTGTTTTAACCCACTGATAACTATCCACTGATAGTTAAAAGTCAGCCACTGTTTTCATTTTCACCACTGTAAACCACTGATATTGATCATCAGTGGTTTCCTAAACAACTGTCATCCATTGTTCATCAGAGGTTGTCACGTGGACAGTACTTAGCTGTCAGATCTTTGTAACCGCTGCCACATCAGCATTCACTTTTTCACCTTATAAAACCCTGATCAAAACCCCAAACAGGGTTTTCACTGTCGAATCGAATTAAAAATTCCTTTCAAAAGCAGTTTCCATCGAAATCCTTCAATTCATTCATCGTCTTCTTCCTCTCGCAACTACCTTCAAATCACCATGGCTCTCGCACTAAAACCCCCTCACAACTACATGTGTACACTTGATAAAACAAGTCAAAACACAACCTTTCACTCCGTTATTGATGCTCACTCGTCTTCAAAGTACAAAACTTTGTTGACCTGTAACGCACCTATTGTAACAACTCTCATCAAAAGTCCTATTTGTTAATTTTATTTGCCCAATAGGAAACCCTAATTGAGACACCCAAGTAATCCTGCATAAATCCTAGAATTTTCAGAACAATTGGAATCAGGATCAGGGCCCCTAAAACTCAAGGGGGGTATTCCCTAAATGATGTTTATCCCTTCAAAACTGTTATAAAAAAGTATTTGCGAAAATTCCGACTCACCAAGGCTATACAAGACACGAGGCTACCCTAGGCTAGGGGGTATGCCCCGCAACACGCGACAGGGACATGGGAACCCTCCGCGACACGCGGGAGGTTCCAATTTAGGCTATAAATTCAGGGGCTTGGGACTTGAACTGTTTGCATGTTACGACGTTAAAATTCGTTACGTACAATTACTTATACGCTGTTTCTTTCAAAACACACATTGTCTCGAACCTTTGCTGCAATAATAGGGTAATAACTCAATCGCTACTACGATTCAATGTCCGATCGATTAAAACTATCCAATGGATGTTTAAGTGCTGCCCACATTAGGGTTATCCTTTGTCATTCGTCGTGAATTCGATGGATGTTTAAGTATCGCGCTTTGTCATTCGTTGTGAAGGTTTAATCTCGTGAGTTATCGTAAATGATGTATTAGTTACTAACCTAGTTCGCATGCATTGTTATTTGAATTAGGTTAAACAAGCTTATCAGTAGGCTAAATTCTGCTCAATTAAACTTGCAATGTGAGTCATTCTCTTTTTATCAAATTACTTACAAAATCATGTTATTTTCAAAGTTATAATTACAGGGATTAAGTCTTTGTAGTCACCAAATTACAGCCGGTATGTGGGGTTTTGTATACATTACTTGATAACCGTCACCATTGGACAACGAGTTAGCCAAGGGGTGATATGACCATAGTCACAGACACCATTGGACAATGAGGTTACCAATGGATGGTCGAGTGACAAATATTGTGGGTAGTTGGTTGATATATGGAAACATTGTAATCGCTCTTAATACTTTAAATTATAACAAACGTGTCATTTTAATAAAAAGAATGATTCACCAGTATTTCCCACTGAAAAAACCTTTTTTAAACATGTTTCAGGTGATCTGTTGTGATCCAGGAAAAGTGTCGCGAAGCACTACAAGCTTAAGGAAGTGGCTCAATATAAAATAAAGAAACATGTTTTGTAAAATAAAGTTTTCTCAGTGAAATCATATGATTGTAAACTACCGGGGTTTATCCCGAATTGGGAAATAAAATAATCGGGATATTTCAGTTTTAAAAAGATCCTGTTAAAATCTTCTGCTGTTAACTCATTACCACGGGATTTTCTGTCCCGCGGCTCCTGGATCGGGTGAACCGGGCCGGGGGCCGTGACAGAAAAAGGTGGTATCAGAGCCACTGGTTTAAGCCAATTAAGTATTTAAGAAAATACTTAATTTTACTAATTGCCATTTTGTGATTCTGTGTTTTATTATTTGAATATTTGTTTCAGTATGGGTAAACAAAGACTTTCAGATATCTACCATAAATTAGATACTTCACCGAAAGAAAAAGGAACTTCATCCTCAAAATGCCCAACAAATACTGAGGAAGGAATATTTGTTCGAAAGGCACAATATGAGGAACCACTTTCTCCTAATAAAAGAAGTTTGATTATTAGGAAAAGTCAGGAGAAAATAAAGAAGTCACAATCAAAAGAAGTGAGGGTTAACCAGGAAACCCAGAAACTAGACAATAACCCACCATGGGAAGACAAATTAGATGAAAAATGGGCTGATCTTTATATGTTAGCCACTGTAGCAGTAAATGCAGAATTTTAAATATCCTAACCCAGTCCTAGCACCCATATCATCTACAATCTAGAAACCCTAAAAGAAAATTTTACCCAGTAGATAAATAAAATCTAGTATGTTCAAATTGTCAGTTATCCTTTGTATTAAATTAGTCACACGGTATGCAATAATGTTTATCTGTGAAATTTTATTATAAAAAATTTAACTTAGCATTTTGTGTGCATTTTGCATAATGCTAAAACAGCATGAATGAGTTATCTGAAGCCCTTCAGAATCTCAATCTTTACCAGGTGAAAATAGAAGTTTCAAAAGACTTTACTGGTTATATACCCGATATAGAAGAACCTATGGAATTCAACGCTCCACCTCTGGAGAAACCAAAGCCTAAGAAAAGGAGAAGATTCGTAGGCTGGAGACGTGTACGCAGGAGGAAACCGGCAACGAGAAGGATTCCTAAAATAGAGAATCCCATAGATAAAGGAAAAGGGATTGAGATCGGGGAAGGTGTTAGGCAAACAAAAATGGAAATTGGGGAAAGTTCAAGGCAGGTTGAAGAATTGCCATTACAAGAGGAGTTGGATCAAATACTGGCAGGCTGTGATATTATTAGTCCTATTCATACCAATCTCTACCCTTATCCTGCTGAAACCCAACTTCCCATAAATTTAGAACCAGCAATCCCAGAACCTATAATCCACTCCCAACCTCTAGGAATGGACGAGTGGTGGACCAATGATTGGCAGTTCCAAAACCTTCTCAACAATCCTTGTACCTTTTTCCCTCAGTTCGACCCAGAACCTATACCAAATCCGCCAATGAGCAATGAAAACTTAGCTGAACTCCGCCATTTTGGCGAAGAGCTGATAGGTGCAGGAAAGAGGATTCGGGAGGTAGGAGAACAAATCTCCAGGAAATATGACGAGGGGAACGTCGTTACTAAAATACCAACTGATAAGGGATAGTGGGATTGTGAAACTGTGATTGTATAATAATAATAGTAGTAAAATATAACTTTGTAAAATAACTACAAATAAAACTTTGTAAAATAAGGGTGTGTATGATGCATAATATAGATAAAAAGGGATTTGAGAAAATGATAATTTTAGTTATATACATGTTGTGAAATTTGTATGATTGTTTTGTGTATAATTGTTATTTATTTTATACTAATAAATTATATATATTAATTACCAGATGGAAAACGCTAATAATGAACCTGTTAACGAAGTTAATCAATCTGAGCAACACCCGGAGGATCAATTTATGACTAGGCAAGATATAGAAAATATCGTTACTCAAGGAATAGCCAAAGCTATTCCAGCAATCCTTGCTGCTGCCCAGAAACCTGTTGAGCATCAACAAATTGTTCCTAGCAAACGTACTTCTGAAGATAACTTCAGTAATAGTATAAACGGAGGTGGTAATCATACTAACAATAATGATCCACGGCAGGCCCCGCTCCCTAAGAAAATGAAAGCTACAACACCTGGTTGCACTTACAAAGAATTTCTTGCTTGTAAACCAGCCGAATTTGCAGCCAATGAAGGGGCTACCGCGGCACTGCGTTGGTTGGAGAAAACCGAAGCAGTAATTACAATAAGTAAATGTGCCGAGGACGACAAGGTCATGTAAGCGTCAAATCTTTTCAAAGAAGGGGCACTAGAATGGATTGGTTAGTAGCCAAGCATGCTCAAATCCTTTGTGATAAGAACTCTATAGAAATTTGAGCACCTACCGGAGAAATAATCATGGTTACAGGAGATAAGCCGTGAAAATCCATGAAGTTCATTTCAGTAATGAAAGTTGCTAGTTATGAACGAAAACAAGGAATAGTGTATATGATTTCGGTAATCATTAGCACTAAGGGTAAGGAACTTAAGGAAATTCCAGTAGTATCAGAATACCCGGATGTCTTTCCGGAAGAACTACCTGGATTACCATCCAACAGGGAAGTAGAATTTAGGATTCATCTAATTCCTGGAACTACACCGATAGCCAAGGCACCTTATCGTTTAGCACCCACATAAATGTTAGAACTGAAAAAGCAATTAGATGAATTACTAAGTAAAGGATTTATACAACCTAGTTCATCCCCATGGGGAGCACCAGTGTTGTTTGTGAAAAAGAAAGATGGGTCAATGAGAATGTGTATTGATTATAGAGAATTGAATAAGGTTACAATTAAGAATCGATACCCATTACCTAGGATTGATGATCTCTTTGATCAACTTCAAGGAGCTAGATACTTTTCTAAGATAGACTTACGCTCTGGATATCATCAATTGAAGGTACAAGAAGAAGACATACCTAAGACTGCTTTCAGAACTAGGTATGGTCATTACGAGTTTACAGTCATGCCCTTCGGACTAACGAATGCACCTGCAACATTCATGGACATGATGAATAGAATCTGTAAACCGTACTTGGATAAATTTGTAATTGTCTTCATCGACGATATACTTATTTATTCCAAAAGTCAGGACGAGCACTGTCAGCATTTGCATGCACTCCTAACTTTGTTAAGAAAAGAAAAGCTTTATGCCAAATTCTCGAAATATGAATTTTGGCTACAAGAAGTGCAATTCTTAGGACACATGGTGAATCATTAAGGTATTCACGTAGATCCTGCAAAGATAGAAGCAATCACCAAATGGAAGGTTCCACAAACAGCTATGGAAATTAGAAGTTTTATAGGGTTAGCTGGATACTATAGACGGTTTATTAAGGATTTTACCAAAATAGCTGTACCATTAACTAAGCTAACCTGTAAAGCGGTTAAGTTTGAATGGGGACCTAGGCAAGAAGAGGCTTTTAGGATTTTAAAGCAAAAGTTAACCAATGCCCCAATTCTAGCCTTACCAGAAGGGACTGAAGATTTTGAAGTATATTGTGATGCTTCAAAGCTAGGATTAGGATGTGTACTAATGCAACGCAAGAAGGTAATCGCGTATGCATCAAGGAAATTGAAAAAGCACGAGGAAAACTATACAACTCACGACTTAGAATTAGGAGCCATAATTTTTGCTCTTAAGATTTAGAGACATTATCTGTATGGAACTAAGTTTACTGTCTATACAGATCATAAGAGCTTAAGATACATATTTGGGCAGAAAGAATTAAACATGAGGCAAAGGAGATGGATGGAAATTCTAAGCGACTACGACTGTGATATTCAATATCACGAAGGAAAAGCAAATGTAGTTGCAGATGCCTTAAGTCGTAAGTATCATGAGAAACAACGACAAGTTCGTGCTCTAAGATTAAATCTACAATTAGATTTAATAGAACAATTGAGAAATGTCCAAGAAACAGCAATCAAGGATGATGCTGATGGAATAAAAGGACAAATAAAAGAGTTAGAGCAAGGAAGTGATGGAATTTGGAGATTTCATCAGAAAAGGATTTAGGTTCCTAAGCAAGGAGAATTAAGAAATAAAATTTTAGAGGAAGCTCATAAATCTAGGTATACCATCCACCCAGGAAACAATAAGATGTACCAAGATTTAAGAAATAATTTCTGGTGGATAGGAATGAAAAAGGACATAGCTAGATATGTTTCTAAGTGTCTTACTTGTTCACAAGTTAAGGCTGAGCATCAGAAACCTTCAGGTCTACTTCAACAACTCGAAATACCTGTATGGAAATGGGAACTCATAACAATGGATTTTGTTACTAAGTTACCCAAAACCAGCAAAGGTAATAATGCGATTTGGGTAATTGTGGATCGATTAACCAAATCAGCTCATTTTCTACCCATGAAGGAAACCTTTAGCATGGAAAGGTTAGCCAAGTTGTATGTAGACGAAGTAGTATCCTTACATGGAGTTCCACTCTCTATTGTATCGGATAGGGATAGTCGTTTTACTTCTCATTTCTAGACAAGTTTCCCGAAAGCAATGGGAACACGACTAAATGTAAGTACAGCATATCATCCGCAAACAGACGGACAAAGTGAAAGGACAATCCAAACTCTGGAAGACGTGCTCCGGGCATGTGTGATAGATTTTGGTGGAAACTGGGACGACCACCTACCCTTAATCGAATTCTCCTATAATAATAGTTATCATGCAAGCATTGAAGCTGCCCCATTCGAAGCATTGTATGGACGAAAGTGCAGAACTCCAGTATGCTGGGCAGAAATAGGAGAAAGTCAATTATCCGGTCCTGAAATAGTACAAGAAACCACTGACAAAATCACTCAGATCAAGGAAAGACTGAAAACGGCTCGAGATCGTCAAAAGAGTTATGCCGACAATCGACGCAAGCCACTGGAATTTCAAGTCGGAGATAAAGTACTTTTGAAAGTTTCTCCTTGGAAAGGAGTAGTTCGATTCGGTAAGAAAGGAAAGCTGAGTCCAAGGTACGTAGGACCATTCCCAGTAATTCAACGTATAGGACCAGTTGCTTATCGTTTACAACTACCAGAAGAGTTAGTTGGAGTACATGATGTATTTCATGTATCCAATCTAAAGAAATGTCTATCTGACGAATCCCTGGTAGTACCTCTTCAAGACGTAGAGGTAAATGAAAAGCTAAAATTTGTTGAGAAGCCACTACAAATAGAAGACTCAAACACAAACGACTAGTGCTGGTCAAGGTCAAGTGGGATTCAAAGAGAGGACCAGAATACACTTGGGAACTGGAATCAGAGATGAAGCGGAAATATCCTCATTTATTCCAGTAAATCTCGAGGACGAGATTTTTATTAAGGTGGGGAGGATGTAACAACTCTCATCAAAAGTCCTATTTATTAATTTTATTTGCCCAATAGGAAACCCTAATTGAGACACCCAAGTAATCCTGCATAAATCCTAGAATTTTCAGAACAATTGGAATCCAGATCAGGGCCCCTAAAACTCAAGGGGGGTATTCCCTAAATGATGTTTATCCCTTCAAAACTGTTATAAAACACGTATTTGCGAAAATTCTGACTCACCAAGGCTATACAAGACACGAGGCTACCCTAGGCTAGGGAGGTATGCCCCGCGACACGCGACAGGGACAGGGGAACCCTCCGCGACACGCGGGAGGTTCCAATTTATGCTATAAATTCAGGGGCTTGGGACTTGAATTGTTTGCATGTTACGGTGTAAAAATTCGTTACGTACAATTACTTATACGCTGTTTCTTTCAAAACACACATTGTCTCGAACCTTTGCTGCAATAACAGGGTAATAACTCAATCGCTACTACGATTCAATGTCCGGTCGATTAAAACTATCCAATGGATGTTTAAGTGCTGCCCACATTAGGGTTATGCTTTGTCATTCGTCGTGAATTCGATGGATGTTTAAGTATCGCGCTTTGTCATTCGTTGTGAAGGTTTAATCTCGTGAGTTATCGTAAATGCTGTATTAGTTACTAACCTAGTTAACATGCATTGTTATTTGAATTAGGTTAAACAAGCTTATCAGTAGGCTAAATTCTGCTCAATTAAACTTGCAATGTGAGTCATTCTCTTTTTATCAAATTACTTACAAAATCATGTTATTTTCAAAGTTATAATTACAGGGATTAAGTCTTTGTAGTCACCAAATTACAGCCGGTATGTGGGGTTTTGTATACATTACTTGATAACCGTCACCATTGGACAACGAGTTAGCCAAGGGGTGATATGACCATAGTCACAGACACCATTGGACAATGAGGTTACCAATGGATGGTCGAGTGACAAATACTGTGGGTAGTTGGTTGATATATGGAAACATTGTAATCGCTCTTAATACTTTAAATTAAAACAAACGTGTCGTTTTAATAAAAAGAATGATTCACCAGTATTTCCCGCTGACAAAACCTTTTTCAAACATGTTTCAGGTGATCTGTTGTGATCCAGGAAAAGTGCCGCGAAGCACTACAAGCTTAAGGAAGTGGCTCAATATAAAATAAAGAAACATGTTTTGTAAAATAAAGATTTCTCAGTGAAATCATATGATTGTAAACTACCGGGGTTTATCCCGAATTGTGAAATAAAATAATCGGGAAATTTCAGTTTTAAAAAGATCCTGTTAAAATCTTCCGCTGTTAACTCATTACCACGGGATTTTCTGTCCCGCGGCTCCTGGATCGGGTCAAACCGGGTCGGGGGTCGTGACACCTATCTACCTTGATACCCTACGTGAATTCTGGAAAAATGCAAAGCTTGAAGTTTAGGACAAAAAGCCTTTGGCTATTACTTCAACTATAAGGGGAATTCAGGTTGCTGTCACACCTCATCCATTTCAGAGGTTTTTGAAATAAATGATCTTACAGGTAAAAGTTCTTTCCCAAAGGAAGAATACCAAACAGATCTGATTGAGAGGGGGTATGAGGAACAAATGAAAAAGGATACTTTGCAAAAAGGGAGTTTTCCACCTGCCATGAGATTTTTATTCCATATTGTCACACCCCGACCGCGTAAAACAACAAATCGCGGCTGAATCGTCGGGGAGTATTGTAACAGAATCATTGTTTCAAAACACACGGAAATTTGAAGTTTCGTTTTATTAAACATTAATTATTTACATCGTATGGAAATCTAAATAAACAAGTTAAACATAGTCTATCATTGTTATTAAGTCACTAAGGCCTCGTCCAGTCCTATGTGAGCATGCATCCTAGCAATCAACATCATTCAACAACACCTGAAACATATGTGAAAACAAAGTCAGCAAAGAAATGCTGGCGAGTACATAGGTTTTTGAGAGTGTCGGATTCATGGCTAGTTTACATGTTGCAATACTTAATTAAAAACCTTGTTTTGAAAAGTATTGTATTGTGACATAATTAACCAACTCAAATCAAGTTGGTTTTAATTTATAAAATCTCGTAGCCATGATTCTTAACCCAAAACATTTTTTTATAATTCTCGTTAATAAAACTCGTTAATAAATCTCGTTAATAAAACTCGTATGGTTTATATCATTTCGAAAACCTCGTTTGTGTGACATCGTTTCAAAATCGTTTACCCAAGTGAACTAAATAACGCCACGGTATGTAATACGATGAAAACATACATACATATATATATATATATATATATATATATAGGAAGTACCAGCGGCGTATCCACCATGCTTTCATCACATTACACCCGTCCCGTTATCTAAACACTAACCGAAAACCAATCGTTTACCCAAATCGTTTAATTCGTTAAAAATCGCTTAAGTCGTTTAAATCATTCTCGTCTTAAATCGTGAAAACTACTTTTGATTGTCTCGCTAATAACATCCAAACCTTCGTGACTCGACTATCTCGCCTATCGCTTCTCGCATTAATAAACCACCAAAGGGTAAATTAACAATCACAGATTCATTCGTTACCCACCTAACCCACACATAACCATGGGTGCAGTCTGATAACGGGATTTGTCAGATCCTATGGTACCATAACCTAATACTGGTCGGTTCGGCCAAAACTAATGGATATTATTCATTATGTAAATACAACCAACAAGTTTGTTTACTATATCGAAATCATTATTAATTTAATATAAACCATTTTAATCATTTTTGAAACCATTGTTATAATATCGAAAATCGTTTTGAAAACCATCGTTAAAACCTTGAAAACATTTAGCACATATGAATCACCCCAAAACAATTGAAAACAGTAAAATAGGGGAACTATGTACTCACCTGAGAATGCTTAGAGGTCTTGAACAACAACCAAGCAAAGCTAGAGGGAGCACGGAATCAATCGGCAACCTAATAACTATATAAATAAACCGGACCTAAGTCGGAAGATCGGATAGGATGAGGTTTTGTAAACCAAATGAGTATTGGAACTCATATGACATGGTTTAACAAAGTCTACATCCTAAATCGAAACCTAACCTAAGTGCTTTCGACCTATTGTGACCCATTAAGGTAGCTTAAGCTACTTTAACGTGTCGTTCGCGCAAAAGCGCGTTCGAGACGTCTAACTAGTCCTATAACAAGTATTATATGCCTAAACATGATTAAATATGTTGCATAATCAATTAAGTGACAAAAGTTTGTGTTACATATGCTTAATTACCAATTATGCATGAAAAGGGCATTTTGGTCATTTACCTAAGGCATATAAACTACCTATCATACAACTATTTAAACCTAAGTGACCATAAGGTATAACCTCGGAAGGTTATTCCCTATGCAACTATGGTCACTAAACATGTTTGGTCGGATCCTAATGATCGACCAAACGGGTCGTGTTCGAAAGTCTAAGCGGGTGTTTAGTCCGCTTGACTTACGACTCTACACAAGCACTAATCTAAAAAGTGACGAGTTAAACATGTTAAAACATGTTTAACGAATATAGAAAATAGATTTGGTATCAAAACAAACTATTTTGATACCTATAAGTAGTTTGGTTACAAAACACGCAAGAATGCGCATTTTGGCCGAAACTACGACTCGTCACTACACCTAGATAACGTGCTAATCAGTAGGTATAGTTACTAGGGACTATAACCATCGTGATTACGCTCACATTATGAAGTTCAAATGAACTTCGCATTGACCATAAACTGGTCAATGCAGAAAGTCAAACGCAGTTTGACTTTCAGACTCGAAAAGCGATAAAAGAACGAAAGAATACTTACAAAAGGTCCCCGCAAGCTATGATCCGATTTACTCTCAGGTATGAAGCATAAACTTCAACTTAGAGAGACAAAATCAGATCATTGTGGGTTTTGCAAGTGAAAGGAGATGGGTATATATAGGAAAACTAGAACCGTTAGGATCGTTCATCGTAAAACGAGCTTCGATCTCATCCGTACACATGTGCCCATGGTTTTGTGAAACCATGGGAGCCCATAGTTTCATTAAAACCATGTGCAAATGAGGGGAACAGCTGGGAAAAGCTGGAATTTAGATTTTTCATTTTGGTCCCTTCCTAAGATAACTATGACAGAATGACAATTTTGGTCCCTGAACTTTAGAATCTTGCATTTCGGCTCATTTTTGACACGTTTAAGCCCCGTTAACCTCATTTCAAGGCTCTAAAATGAATTTAAAGTATAGGGAACTCAAAACATGCTCAAAAATATCTTGGATGTCGGTTCGTTTGGTCGTACGGTTGCGTTGTTCGGTTAATTACGACGAAAGTCGTAACGAACGCAAAAACGATCCAAATTACGCGACGAATGGAATTTTATCATTCCAATCACTAAAATAAAATGTTTTAATGATTACATAAAGTTTTGGATGTCTGGATTTATTCAGAACGTAAATATGCGCGAAAATGCAAACTTATGCACTTTTGACGCTTTTACTCCCTGAATGACCAAAAAGTTTATTTTAGCACACCGAACCCCTCAAAGCCTATTTCTAAGCTATGTAAAGGATATTTAGGGTATGTTTAACTTATGGTCATGTTCCTAAATGTTCGTTACAGTACAAATCCGTATACTTTCGCAGTTTGTCGAAATTAGTCCCTCTAAGCGAATAAACTTGATTTCGCCACACCAAACCCTCCAAAACTTATTTCTAAGTTATTTAAAGGTTATTTAAGGTATGTTAAGCCTATGTCACTGTCCCGGAGTTTTTTTTGCATTAAACTGCTTATATTTACGCATCAGTGCGCGTATAACCTTCCAGAAAGCGATTTAGAGCCCGAAATCGAACAAGAGTTGATATGTGCAAATGCTACACATATTTATACAAATCCCAAGTATGAAACACAACATTTCATTGATTTGGTATTTGTTCGATGGCCGTGGAGGCACAGATGTCACACATACCCTCCTCATGTGTGTGTCAAATAAAACAACAGCTTTTAATGAAATACCATTGAAAATCCAATACCTGGGTTATGCTATAATGGCTGAAGTTGATTTTAACTACTCCTAGGAGATTTTCAATGACATGGTCAAAAATGTTAATAATATCAAAGAAAAGAAAAAACCATTCTTATTATTTCCAAGGTTTTTAAGTTTTTATTTACAAAAGAAATTTTCAAAGGATAATGCACATGTGCTTATCCAAGGAAATCCTTTTCAAATAAACAGCCTATCTTCTGAAACTTTCACAAGGTTGTCAAAACCTTCCAAAAAACAAACAGAGGAACCTGAGCAGAATTTAGCTGAGACAACCTCTGCTCCTCAGACTCCTGATGTGCGTGTGGTGTTATAGATTTTTTTTTTGTATATTTTAAGCCCTTTAACACTTTCTAGACAAGTTTTACATTTATAAAACACGATATTTACTAACACTAAACACACATATGGGCAAGTGCACCCATCGTGAGCGTAGTATAGTGTTGGTAAGATACCGACGTCGTCCAAGGACACAAGAGCTTTTAGTACCGGTTTATCATCAACGTCTAATCAAATCAAAAGTTTAGAAAAAGGTTTTTAAATAAGAAAAATAAAACTAACTAAAATGCTGAAAAATAAAATAAAATAAAATAAAAACAGATAGACAAGATGAATCACTTGGATCCGACTCGTATTTAGTGTAACCTTTGATTATTTCCGCACTTTTGCACTTTTTAAGAGATTATCTTAGTTATTGTAGTAGGCTCCTCTTCTGAAGGTGACGTTACCCTCAACCTAGTAGTTTGAGTCAGCAAGGATACAATCCTAAAGGGTTGGATTATTGAAAGATAATTAATTAAGTTATTAATGCATATTATGGTAGGCCCCTATTCTGAAGGTGACGTTACCCTCGGCTAAGTAGTCGGAGTCAGCAAGGATACAGTCCTAAGTAGTCGGGTTAAAGTATTAATAGTAGTTTACATATGAGGGGATCAAGGAGTTCGGACCTCCGCCATCCAATACCAGTGGGTATTGAAGGAGGTCCTACTAAAGTTGACCTAGGTCCTTGCAGTATCTATACACTGAACAAGGCAAGACTCTTACCAAACCGTTCCCTTAACCCCTAACCAGGTAGCCAACATACCTCCATATAGACCGTGGAGATATGAATGGTGAAAATCTTTTATTTTATATAGACAGTAAAATAATGCCAAGACACCACGGACAAACGATAAGGAAGACTCACCTTCAACATAAGAAACTAGTTATTAAAGTCATTAATAGAAAACCAAATAAAAAGTGCGAAAAGATTAAAAATAAAAAGTATTACACTAAACACTTGTCTTCACCAAGTGATGTAAGAGACTTAGGCAAACATGGCCTTTGATTGTCAAGAACTCTTACGATCAATCTTGGATCCCGAGACTACTCACACACTCTATGATAGATGATGGATGATAGTGGTGGATGTGGGTTGTGATGGTGGTGGTGGGTGGGTGAAGTGTGAGAGAGGTGGTTTGCCAAGGGATGGTTTGCAAGTGAGCCAAGCACCCCTATTTATAGCCTGCACAGAAGCCCGGACACGGCCACGTGTCCATTGGGCACGGCCCCGTGTCCACCAATCTTCTCTTTCTTCATTAAATGCAGTTTGTCTGCATTAGTTGACCACGCCCCCGTGTCCGCTGGGCACGACCCCGTGTGCAGAAGCGTATCTGTACTATCAAGATTTTCCTAGATTCTGCGAATCTTAGAGTTGACCACGGCCCCGTGTCCGCTGGACAAGCCCCCGTGGTGGGTGATAGAAGCTTCTACAATTTTGTCTTTTCTGCAGACACTTGGGCACGCCCCCGTGCTCAGTGAGCACGGGGCGTGTTCAGCCATCTATTCTCTTGTTTTTGCTTTGGAGGATGCTGTCGAGGGGTCGGGCATGCCACTTTCATTCATTTTCTTGTATTTATGCTGGATTTGGCTGCATTTTTGCTTCTTTTGTTCAATTAAGCTATTTTAACCCTGAAAATACAAAAGGAAGACAAAAGCACACTTTTTCCAACATTAGTACTAAAAAAGGGTTAGTTTTATGCCTCATTTGATGTAATTTATATGTTGCATTTTGCACACATCAAATACCCCCACACTTGAATCTTTGTTTGTCCTCAAGCAAAACTCTTTATTGTGTGGCTTACACACCCAAATGGAATGGGTAGAAGAGAATGTTTTGGGATTGTCATAGAGTGTCGGGATTTCCAAGATTCTTTATTAGGTTTTATTTTTATTTATTTGCAATCCTATTCGTCATGATTTATTTAAAACTTTTCATAAGAGAAATTATTTATTAGGGCATAACATGCCTCTTTAAAAATCCATTTATATACAAGTTCACATACCTCACAGGGGATCACTCAACACTCGGCCGAAGATGTATTTTTGTGAAACACTCGAGAGCGGCATGGAACTTACTCCTACCATAAGCTTGCCAAGTAATCAATCCTCCTCCTTTTTAACTAAAAACCTTTGTAAATATCAAGAGGACTTTTTGGGGGAAGGGTTAGGCTTGGGTTAAAGGTAGGTGGTTGGGTTAGTGGGTAGTAGAAAAGGGCGAAAGGCGTAAAAAAAACTTCGGTTTTCGTAAGACTTTTTATTTTTGTAACTTTTTTATTTTGATGAAGCAATTTTTCAAACAAAGTTCTTTTTGATAAACTTGTTTGTTTATTTATTTTGGCTTCATCATCAATTTTTTTTTTCTTTGATAAGGAAGTCATAAGAAAAACCGAGCTTTGTTACTAAAATAAAGGGTTTAAAATGAAAAAGGGTTTTGTTGGGTAAAAAGGGTGTTTGATTTGGGTAAAGAAATGAAAAGGTTTAGGCTCAAAGGGGTTAACTAGGGGGATTTTGGGTAGGTGGTAAAAAAAAAGAAAATAATGGTATTGAAATAAAAAGGGTTAGTCCTAATTCCTCCATCATTTACTTACTTGGGTTTAAGTTGGTAAGGAACGGGAATGTATTATCGTGGCAAGTTCTAGAGTCGTAAGAACCAAGCGGCTATTCACATAAGAAACGAAAAATGAGCATTTAGTTTAAAGATGTGTATTTGTATGCTCAATAAAGGCTCAAAACTCACTTTTTGTGGGAATGGGTTTTTATGTGATCAAGTATATATAATCAAATTTTAACTAGATTTGTCATGCCGTTTCGTAATTTTCTTATGTTGGTTTTTTTTATCACGACGCTATCGGTTGTAAATTTGTAAAAATATCACCTTTTTTAGAACTTGTAATTCCCAAATTAAACCAAGACAAGTTAAAAAAATGAAAAAAAAAATTTTGAAAAAAATTTGGGGTGTTTAGCGGTTCAAATAGAGTTTTGTGTAAGACTTGTAATTAGGACTTGCAAAATTCAAGGTTTTAGCACCCCCCCCCCCACACTTAAATTACACATTGTCCTCAATGTGTCCCAAAAAAAAGTTTTTAGGTTGATTGAATGTGTAAAAGGTGTGTTAAAAACAAAAATTTATGTTACTGGGCATCTCGACACGGCCCCGTGTCGGATGAACACGACCCCGTGGTCAGATTGCCAGTAACGAGAACTTACAGAAGGTGGACACGGGGGCGTGTCGGCTGAGCACGACCCCATGTCTGGTTAAAATCTGCATAATTTTGACAAACAACAGGTCTGGGGCAATGGGCACGGGGGCGTGTCGGCTGGACACGACCCCGTGTAGACAATCTGCAAAGGTGAAAAACAGGTTTCTGGCTTCTGTTTTCCTGTCCCGGCTTTAGTAGCACTAATGTTTAGTACTCTAAGCCTCGTATGTACCTGTTTAACTAATAAATACCACACCAAACCATAGCAAGCATCCTAAATTACCATTGTTCAACCATCCATACCACAAAGTTAAAAAGAAAGATAAATGCAGAAAGTAAAAAGAGTTAAAGAAAGTAAATTGTTCAACAAATGGCACGCAGGCCGGAAATTGTTCGTGAGAAAAAGGGATTAACCTGTGGACCTCCAACCATGAACAGCTACCTAGCAGGTCCATGCATACTGTTCATGGGTATTCCTCCGGCCTGGTTCAAAGCACGTCGTATCTTGCTTTAGCATCTAACTCATTTGCATTGAACCGCGTGAATTTCTTGGACATCTGAAAGGAAACACCAAACAATTTAGCATGAAACAGTGAAATTTTTGAAGAAAACATGAAAACAGTCGGCTGAACACGGCCCCGTGTTCAGCGGACACGCCCCAAGTTGGCTTGAAATTAGCTGGACACGCCCCCGTGCTCAGCGAGCACGACCCCGTGTCCAGACGTCTGTTTCCCAAAAATCCCATTTTTCGACCCGGTCCCGAAAACTTGAAAAATTTTGGTCCAGTAGGGGCGGTTTTCCCCGAAAATGAAACCCCAAGTGCCGTTTTTCCCAAAACAAACCGTTTACCCCTTCGATTTTATCTTTTTCGGTTCAAAAACAAGGGTTTGGGGTTTTTGTGAGAAATCGGGCAAATCTACGAACAATACAAGTTGATTTACTTCCTATAACATGTATCTATACTAATGCTAACAGATCTAAGCAAAAATTTGAGTGTCGATCCGGATTAAGTTTAAGAACCCTAGATTTTCCCCAAATTTTTGGTGTTTTAACTACATGAAAATGCTTAATCTAACTACTAATGATGATAGAATCATGCCTTGATGTTGTTAGAAGTAGAGGAGACGTCGGAATCTTGCAGAAAAATTGCCTGAACCAGAGAGTTTTCGGGGAAACGGGGCGTGTGGAAATGAAGAAACTGTTTGGAAAAGGGGTTTTATCCCGACAGTTGCGCAGACACGGCCCCGTGTCTAGCGGACACGGCACCGTGGGCGGGCAAGTTTTTAAATTTTTTTTAAGAAGTGCTCGTGTGAGTGCCCTGTTTCCTGAAAAATTGGTTAGAAGACTTACCGATTTAGATGTCACCCTGCTTGCTCGTAACTTACCAGGTATGATATTGATGCTTTCATTCTTCGATCATTTGAAGCGAGATTTCTTCCTCCTCATCCTCAATGAATCCTTGATAGAGCTTCAGCCGTTGGCCATTGAATTTAAATGGATTTCCATTTCGAGATTTAATTTCTACTGCACCATGTGGGAAAATATGGGTGATGGAAAAAGGTCCTGACCACCTAGACTTTAATTTACCAGGAAATAATCGAAGTCGTGAATTAAACAATAGAACTTGATCCCCTACTCGAAATTCATTAGGTTTAATGTGTTTATCATGCAAGTTTTTCATTCTTTCCTTATAAATTTCGGAGTTAGAGTATGCATAATTCCTTAGTTCGTCTAATTCATTTAATTGACAAAATCGGTTTTTACCGGCAAATTCTAAATCTAAATTTACATTTTTAATTGCCAAGTAGGCTTTGTGTGCAATTTCCACTGGCGAATGACAGCTTTTTCCATAGACGAGCTTATATGGGGTTGTACCTATTGTTGTTTTATAAGCAGTTCGAAAAGCCCATAAAGCATCATCTAATTTATCGGCCCATTCTTTTTTATTTAGCCCTACGGTTTTTTCGAGTATTCGTTTTAAACCTCTATTAGTCACTTCGGCTTGTCCGTTTGTTTGAGGGTGATATGCTGTTGAAACCCGGTGATAGACCCCATACCTTGTTAAGATTTTTTCAAGTTGATGATTACAAAAATGGGTACCTCTATCACTTATTAAAGCTTTTGGTGTTCCAAAACGAGAGAATAATCTTTTCAGAAATCTTACCATGACTTTTCCATCATTGGTTGGAAGTGCCTCGGCCTCGGCCCATTTAGACAAGTAATCGACTGCCACAAGTATATACTTGTTTCCTTTTGACGGTGGGAAAGGTCCCATAAAGTCGAGTCCCCACACATCAAAAATTTCACAAACAAGAATGCCATTTTGTGGCATTTCGTTTTTGGAAGAAATATTACATGTTCTTTGGCAAGCGTCACATGTCTTGACAAGACTTTGGGCGTCTTTGTAAATGGTTGGCCAGTAAAATCCTGAATCAAATACCTTTCGTGCGGTACTAGCGGCACCATGATGTCCTCCGTATGGACCTTCATGACAATGGCGGAGAATCCTCCTTGCTTCACTACCATGTACGCATCGGCGGAGGAGTTGGTCGGCACACATTTTGAAAAGATAAGGGTCTTCCCAAAAGTAATGCTTTACATTAGCAAAGAATTTTTTTCTTTGATGATGTGGCCAAACTTTTGCGACTATACCGCTAGCTAGGTAGTTAGCATAGTCGGCGTACCATGGTTCTTCTCGGTATTCCACCATTTCCAGGGACTCCGTTGGAAAATTTTCATTGATTTGTTCATCCCTGGTTGCCTCCAAAGCTGGGTCTTCTAGGCGTGAAGGATGATCTGTTGCGGTGTTTTCCGCTCCTCTTTTGTCTTTGATTTCGATATCAAATTCTTGGAGGAGTAGACTCCACCAAATCAAACGTGGTTTAGCATCCTACTTTTTGAAGGGATATCGAATGGCTGCATGATCTGTATAGACTATAGTTTTAGAAAGAACAAGATAAGAACGAAATTTATCAAAAGCAAATACCACAGCTAGTAACTCTTTTTCGGATGTTGTGTAATTTTCTTGTGCATCGTTAAGTGTTTTACTAGCATAATAAATTGGGTGAAAATGCTTTTCTTTTCTTTGTCCCAAGACGGCTCCAACCGCAAAGTCACTTGCATCACACATGATTTCGAAAGGTAATTTCCAATCAGGCGCTATCATGATAGGTGTATTGACTAACATTTCCTTGAGTGCTAGAAATGCTTGATTGCAATCCTTGTCAAAGATGAAAGGGACATCTTTTTCAAGTAATTTTGTTAGAGGTCTTGAAATTTTAGAAAAGTCTTTGTTAAATCGCCTATAGAATCCGACATGTCCTAGGAAACTTCTGATAGCTCTAACGGAGGATGGGGGTGGTAATCGATAAATAGTGTCTATTTTGGCTTGATCTACCTCCATTCCTTCGCTCGAGATCTTATGACCGAGTACTATTCCCTCCGTTACCATGAAATGGCATTTTTCCCAGTTAAAGGCGAGGTTAGTCTCCTTACATCGGGATAGCATTCGCTCAAGGTTATCGAGGCATTGGTCGTATGAATTTCCAAAGATAGAAAAGTCGTCCATGAAGACTTCCATTGTCTTTTCTATCATATTATGGAAGATGGCCACCATGCAACGTTGAAAGGTTGCGGGGGCATTACATAGACCAAAGGGCATGCGTCGATAAGCAAAAGTTCCGTAGGGACATGTGAAGGTTGTCTTTTCTTGGTCTTCGGGGTGCTATAGGGATTTGAAAGTAACCTGAAAAACCATCCAAGAAACAGTAAAATTTATGACCAGATAATCTTTCTAACATTTGATCAATGAAGGGTAAAGGAAAGTGATCTTTCCTTGTTGCTTCATTTAATCGCCTATAATCTATACATACCCTCCATCCTGTGACGGTTCTCGTTGGAATCAATTCATTCTTTTAATTAGTTATTACCGTCATACCTCCTTTCTTTGGAACTACTTGGACGAGACTTACCCACGGACTATCGGAGATAGGTTAAATAAGTCCGGCGTCAAGCAATTTGATGACTTTGTTTTTTACCACTTCTTGGACTTTTGGATTCACTCTACGTTGTGGTTGTATTACTGATTTGTAGTCATCGTTCATTAATTTTTTTTTGCGTGCACATGGAAGGACTTATGCCTTTAATATCTACAAGCTTCCAAGCGATTGCATTTTTGTGTTTTTTCAAAAGTGTAATTAATTTTTCTTTTTCTAAGCTAGATAATTTAGATGAAATAATTACATGTGATTTACCATCTTTGTCGAGAAAAGCATATTCCAAACCTTTTGGGAGTTCTTTGAGCTCAAGAGGTGGGTCTTTAGGAGACTCCTTATTTGGTTGCTCATTTCAATCAAGAACTACAAAAGTTTGTTCTATGGCGACCTCTTCTTCAACAAAGTGGTCAATTTCTTCTCTTGTATCGGGTGGTTCATCTTCATCTTCAATTAGGGGGTCATTATTGCCGAATGGATATTTCATTGAACGCTCAAGATCGACACTCTTTTTAAATGCCCCTAATTGAATAGATAGATTGTTGCGCTTCCGGTTTTTCAAAGCTTCGTGGGTTTTTACGAAGGGTCGTCCCAAAACTAGAGGAGCGTCATCAAGGATGACAAAGTCGGTTGGGATTACCATTTGATTTGTTTGAACCAAGGCATCCTCAACTACACCGATTGATTTTATTACTTTCCGATTGGATAGAAAAATGGGTATTTGAAGTGGAGAAAAATCACCAATACTTAATTTTTCGAAAATGTAGTTTAACATTATGTTAACACAAAGATCCTTATCAATTGTGATATTGCTAATAAATGAATTTTGAAAAAAACATGGAACCAGTGTAACGTTAATTTCAAATGGATCTTCGTTTATTAGTGATGCGTACTAAGTGTGTTATGGTTTTAATGTTTATTTTAAGCCCTTTTACACTTTTTTTAGCCAAGTTTTAAATTTATAAAACACGATATTTACTAACACTAAACACACATATGGGTAAGTGCACCCATCGTGAGCGTAGTATAGTGTTGGTAAGATACTGAGGTCGTCCAAGGACACAAGAGCTTTTAGTACCGGTTTATCCTCAACGTCTAATCAAATCAAAAAGTTAGAAAAAGGTTTTAAACTAGAAAAATAAAAACTAACTAAAATGCTGAAAATAAAATAAAAGTAAAAACAGATAGACAAGATGAATCACTTGGCTCCGACTCGTGTATAGTGTAACCTTTGATTATTTCTGTACTTTTGCACTTTTTAAGAGATTATCTTAGCTATTGTAGTAGGCCCCTCTTTTGAAGGTGACGTTACCCTCAACCCAATAGTTTGAGTCAGCAAGGATACAATCCTAAAGGGTCGGATTATTGAAAGATAATTAATTAAGTTATTAATGCATATTATGGTAGGCCCCTCTTTTGAAGGTGACGTTACCCTCGGCTAAGTAGTGTGAGTCAGTAGGGATACAGTCCTAAGTAGCCGGGTGAAAGTATTAATAGTAGTTTACATATGAGGGGGTCAAAGAGTTAGGACCCCCACCATCCAATACCATTAAGTATTGAAGGAGGTCCTACTAAATTTGACCCAGGTCCTTGCAGGATCTATACACTGAACAAGGCAAGACTCTTACCAAACTGTTCCCTTAACCCCCGACCAGGTAACCAACATACCTCCATATAGACCGTGGAGATATGAATGGTGAAAATATTTTATTTTATATAGACAGTAAAATAATGCCAAGACACCACGAACAAACGATAAGGAAAAATCACCTTCAACATAAGAAACTAGTTATTAAAGTCATTAATACATAAACAAGTAAAAAGTGCGAAAAGATTAAAAATAAAAAGTATTACACTAGACACTTTATCTTCACCAAGTGATGTAAGAGACTTAGGCAAACATGGCCTTGATTGTCAAGAACTCTTACGATCAATCTTGGATCCCGAGACGACTCACACACTCTATGATGGACAATGAATGATGGTGGTGGATGATGGTGTTATGGTGGTGATGGGTGGTGGGTGAAGTGTGAGAGAGGTGGTGTGCCAAGGGATGGTTTGCACTTGAGCCAAGCACTCCTATTTATAGGCTGAACAGAAGCTCGGGCACGGCCGTGTCCATCCTTCATCTCTTTCTTCATTAATTGCAGTTTGTTTGCATTAGTTGACCACGCCCCCATGTCCACTGGGCACGCCCCCGTGTGCTGAAGCAAATCTGTACTATCGAGATTTCCCAGATTCTGCGAATCTTAGAGTTGACCACGGCCTCATGTCCGCTGAGAACGACCCCGTGGTAGGCGATAGAAGCTTCTACAGCTTTGTCTTTTTTACTGGCACTTGGGCACGCCCCCGTGTTCACTGAGCACGGGGCGTGTTCAGCCTTCTATTTTCTTGTTTTGCTTGGGAATATGCAGTTGTGGGGTCGGGCATGTCATGTTTGTTCCTTTTCTTGTATTTATGTTAGATTTAGCTGTCTTTTTGCTTCTTTTGTTAATTTGAGCTCATTTAATCCTGAAAATACAAAAGGAAGACAAAAGCACACTTTTTCCAACATTAGTACTAAAAAAAGGTTAGTTTTATGCCACAATTGATGTAATTTATATGTTGCATTTTGCACACATCAAATACCCCCACACTTGAATCTTTGCTTGTCCTCAAGCAAAACTCTTTATAATGTGGCTTTACACTCCCAAATGGAATGGGTAGAAGAGAAGGTTTTTTGGGCTTGTCATAGAGTGTCGTGATTTCCAAGATTCTTTATTAAGTTTTATTTTTATTTATTTACAGTCCTATTCGTCAAGATTTATTTAAAACTTTTCATAAGATTAATTACTTATTAGGGCATAACATGCCTCTTTAAAATTTCATTTATATACAAGTTCACATACGTAACACCCATCCATTTAATTCATTAATTTATCGTATGAAATGTGAAATTTATAAACAAAATATTTGACTAACAAAAACTTAGTTAGTAGACGAAGTTATACTTCGTCATAGTGTTTAACATAGTCAAATAACTAGTTTCAAACATAAATCGTTTAGTAGTGTTTACAAAACTACATAATTTAACTAGATTCATTTAGTGCGGAAGCGTCCAAAAGTTTCGTGTTCGGTTCTTGGAGCATCAACTTGATCGTCGTCCACATACTTGCAATACCTGAAAAACTGGAGATTTTTAACAAAATTTTGTGTTAGAGTTCTTAGAAATATTGCTTAACCGAAACTACGCTTAAAACGGGTTCGATTAGCTATGATATGCAAAACTCAACAAAAATGTCCAGACTCTACCGTAACTTACGGTAGTCACTGGAAAGCTTTGGTCTGCCGTAAGGCAGTAGAGATCTGCCGTAACCATTTTATCTCTACCGTAAGTTACGGTAGATACCGTAAGTTACGGTAGTCTCTGGAAATTTATGTTTTGATTTATTTTGATTATTTCACTCGAAACCCAAATCTTGGATTCCTCATTTTTTTATCGCCCACGCTCCCATCACCGGTTTGCGTGTTTAATATTTCGCTACCCATCGCTCGTGCTCAAAATCTACAAGTAAGTCACTACCGTTATTCGATCCATACCTTCCCTTGGTGACCCGTTTAGTTCACCCTTATGGACTTCATTATTCTAACAAACCAACACTCTAAATTCTCATATTCTAATATATCATTTATTAACAATCACAAAAGACCAATTTACCATATTACAAAGCATTGGCCACACATTACCTGATTATTCGACCCGTTTGGCTCATCTACGGAATCCTCCATTATGATGACTACCAACGAGACCTAACCAATTCTTGAACTATTTTTCAATGTAACGAACATTATTGCTTTAAATCAACACAACTTTTATTCTATAATTCAACTACACATATGCTAATTATCAATATTCACCCAATGTAACGAATCAAGTTACATACCTTTAGTGCACGCCCTTCAAACGCAAATCGCCACCGGCTTGTCCACTCGACGCTCCGGTATCTTTTCCTATAGAGTTCAATCACAATTCGTTTAGAACTCTCTTTTCAATCATATATCGCATAATTTGCCAAATCATCACAATCATGCGTTTTAACTTTAAATTTCAATTTCGAGCCTTCTTTGGGGCATTTTTACAAACACTTAACAGGCAGAATTTTATATCTTTTATATTCTAATTCATGGCTTGTCACTTAGCCTAGATTAACAAACATTGAGCTATCACATATAGAATCAAACATCATATTTTTCAGAATTCAGTTTCTATGAATCAATTTACACTAGAATAGCCTTCTAAACCCTAGTGTTCATCATTTTCTCACAAAACCCATGAACCACCTTCAATGTGTTCATGAAATTTCTGGAATTTAGACATTATTTCGCATGTTGTTGTCTAGGTTTTACTCCTAGACACTATATCATCCCTATTCTACCAAAATAGCAAACATGCAACATCTAATTTCAGATTTCCCAAATTCATGAGAATTTCAATCAGAGAATTTTCATCAAATTTTACATACCTTGTAACCCTCTTGCAATGAGGATCACTAATCTTAGCTCGGATTTCGTTTTAGATCAGATTTGAATCTTCAATTGATGAGTTTTGTGGATGTTAGGGTTTTGGAGAACCTGGTCGCCCCCTCCCTCTTGTCTGGTTTGATCTCAACACACTAAGTGTGTTTGAGTTTTTAATTTTTTTTTTGTTTTATCTATATTAGTTTCAAATTTAGCAACATAGGCCCCTCAACTTTCGTTTCTATTTTGTTCTAGCTCCTTAACTACTAACAAGTCATCATCTAACTAGGTTAGTGTCATTCCTAGTTAGTTTATGTTACTAATTTATTTGCAACTTAATTGCAATTTAAGAGTTTATATTTTCGGGATGTTACAAGTCCACCCCCTTAAAAGGGTTTCGTCCCCGAAACCAGAGCACGTACCGAATAATGTAGGGTAGAGACGTCGCATCTCCTCTTCGGACTCCCACGTAGTGTCCGAACCTTTCCTATGCTCCCACTTAGTCTTGACTTGATCGATTTGTCTATTTCGCAAGTGCTTAACCTTTCGATCTACAATCTCTATTGGCCTTACCGCATAATTCAGGCGATCATCCACCTCGATATCGTCGTAATGGATATAAGATGTTTGCTCCGCTAGGCATTTTCGTAATTGTGATACATGAAACGTACCATGTATTCCACTCAACTCTTCCGGTAGCTCGAGGCGATAGGCTACCTTACCGACCCGTTCGATTATTTTAAATGTCCCGATAAACCTCGAGCTTAGTTTCCCTCTTTTTCTGAATCTGATAACGCCTTCCATGGGGAAACCTTCAACATCACCCTATCGCCCACTTGAAATTCAATTGGCCTCCTTCGTTTATCCGCATACGACTTTTGTCGATCCTGAGCTGCTTGTAAGTGAGTCCGGACCTAGTCGATTTTCTCATTAGTAATTCGGATTATATCCGTATGAGCTAGTTGACGTGGACCCACTTCTCCCCAACACGCCGGGGTTCGGTACTTTCTACCGTAAAGCATCTCGTACGGAGCCATGCCGATGCTTGCGTGATAACTGTTATTGTATGAAAATTTGACCAATGGTAGATAGACATCCCAACTACCCCCGAGATCGATAATGCACGCCCGTAACATATCTTCTAACGTCTGTATCGTTCTTTCGCTTTGTCCATCCGTTTGTGGATGGTACACGTTGCTAATTAACAACTTAGTTCCCATTTGTTCTTAGAATTCGCGCCAAAAGGTTTAAGTAAACTGAGTATCTCTGTCGGACACAATGAATACCGGTACTCCGTGTCGCGCCACTATTTCATTAGTATATACTTCTGACAACCTTCCTTAAGTAGTCCTTTGGTTAGGACCCAACTAGCTTAGTTTCATTTTTAAGTCATTTTTTCTTCTAGTCAACAGTTATCATACGCATGTGTCTTTCACGAGTAAGTCCTCATGGACTGTAACTTTTATCTTGTATTTCTTATTTTGTCACCTATTTGACCCAATTGTCAATTGACCACTCAATAGTATGAGTTCATCAACATGTTCGCCCCATACTAATCTTATATTGACAAGTGTTTTGTATAAATCACGTCACATTTTTTTTACTCTGGATGGTCTTGTCGGCTAGATTGATTAATCACCGTCATTTTATGCCCCGTAATTCGGGTCTTCCATATTGTCATATTCGGTCTCACATGAGTTTATGATTTCCTATCCCGTAACTCACGTTACGACATGATTATATTCTGTATTTCTATGTCACTTTTGTGACTATGATCACATCGCATCACATCATGTCTAAGTTTTCATTAGCTCTTCATTATCATGAATCTTCTTTCGAACCTAGTGTCTCACACCTATCGGTGCTGAGATCTACGTTCATTAATATTAGCTATGTTCTAATTTCTCTATAACATTCATATTTGTTAAACGCCACTTCTTACTAAAACTGAATTTTAGTTTAACGTCTATCTATTTTACTTATGTCAATTACTCATGTCCAGGAATTGACGACAAGAATTTATTCTTTTCCGTTATTATATTGCGCGGGGAATCGTAACCAGTCCTCATGCTTAACCCCAAGTGACCCGTAGATTCCTTCACCTTGCCTCGTAGGCTATTTTATTAGTTCTTCACCTTTTTAAGGTGGGACCCTATAGTTTATTTCTTCGTATTTGTGACCCGAGGGTCATTTTGATCCCGTAGACCTTTATATTGTTTATGACCCGAAGGTTATAGTGATCCCGTAGATCACTTTCTACTTGTGTCTTTATTTAATTGTATATATACATATGGCGTCAAGGCTCCCCCCTTTTATGTTTAGAATAATTTATTTTCAATTCATTTGACCTTAACCATAGTCTAAGGCTACACTCATTTTCTTTCGGATTATCCTTCCGACTCTTTGACTTCTTACGTCGTATTCACGACTGTTTATCCCACTCGTTCCGTTGTTTGGTTTATGCACCTACTTTCCTTTCAACCCGTTACCTGGGTTCTTTATCTTACTATTTTTAACACTTCGGTTTCATTGGTTTGCATTTTCCTTTCCATACACTTTTACGACCTATCACATGGATTCAGTAATTTCGCACTTTCACTATTCGGTTTGCGCTTACTTGGAATATCAAGTATTATACTTTATTCAGCCCTATCAACATTAAAATAGTTGAACATAACTTTCAAAATTTATGTTTTGCGAAATTTTATTGTCGTTTAGTCACAACTCTAAATTCGAGTCTTTTGTCTTTTTAATCCGCGTTCCCGTCTCTTTGTTTACGCATATATCTGAAATCATACCCATCCATCGGGCATTTTACTGACATCCTTATCAAAGCAACCATTTCGGCATGCATTTAGACTTCATTTAGATTTATTTGGTCGTATTAGTGAAATCCATCGCCTTTATTCAACCACATAGTTTATTCTTTTATTTATCTTGTTTGACTTGTAGCCTTTTCATTATTCTGGATTGAACGACTTTAGTAGCATTTCCGACTTTCCCATAGATCTCTTCGCGTATCTCCTCAGTCATGAGGGATACCGTATTGTCGCCAACTATGGTTGACGCCATATTATTGTAACAATAATAGAAATCATTTCATTTCATTTTATCATTCCATGTCGTTGTATGGAATTTACCCTCATCGTTTATCAATATGAACGATGTTTCTACATGTTTTTATTTGGTTTGGCCAAGTCTATAACCTTGTCCTTGTCATCTATTTTGTTGCAAATTTCTGGGTTCGGGTGTTATTACACTCCTTCCCAATACGTCAGTTATTCACTTTATTAAGTTTCCGGGTTTGAGTGTACGCGCACTCCTTCCCATGACAATATTGACCGTGATTACTTTTTCCTTGGTTTCACATGCTCACCAAGTCACCATTTTTTTATTTTCTTATGCATATATATTTCTTTCACATAATTCGCCCGTTTCACTACTCATGTATGCCCCTATGCAACTATTGTTCACACTAGTATTGAATAAAATTTATAATGGAATTAAATTTGTAATAAGCATACCTGGAACAACATCAGGTTCAGCTTTAGCCTACGCGGATGTCGTGTGGGAATACCTTGTCTTCTCTTTCGGGGTATCAGGCTTTGATTTCTTTACGGGTCTTGAGTCCACATCCGACTCACTCCCGTCATCCTTTTCTTGTGAGAGACTATCTTTTAATTCAGTTATCATATCCTCTACTGCTAGCAAAATTGTGGTTTGTAGTCTCTCGGCGAACTGCGGTAGACTGGCTTCTATTGCTTTTCCGACCTTTTCAGAAATTTTAGCTTCCATCTCTTCAGTTAATTGAGATGCTAATTCGCTCACAGTTACACTGGACATTTCTTTCATCTGTTCGGTGACCTTCGGCACCGTATCCTTATCATTTCTTTCTGACATCTTTTAACTGAAATGTTTGCATTAAGCGTTAAACATTTTATTTATAACATAGCTTTATTTGCTTCGGTTTAGCCAAGTTCCTAACTTGCTTTAACAGTTCACTTTTTGGTGCACTTTCCGGGTTTGAGTGAGTTAACACACTCATCCAATGCACATCAATTCACATCTCATTTCTTACATAAGATATAATCTATTAAAATAATAAATTAATTCTTACCGGACGATCGATCAAGCTTGAACCGAACACTTTGTTGACAACCTTAGGCTCTGATTACCAACTTGTAACACCCATCCATTTAATTCATTAATTTATCGTATGAAATGTGAAATTTATAAACAAAATATTTGACTAGCAAAAACTTAGTTAGTAGACTAAGTTATACTTCGTCATAGTGTTTAACATAGTCAAATAACTAGTTTCAAACACAAATCGTTTAGTAGTGTTTACAAAACTACATAATTTAACTAGATTCATTTAGTGCGGAAGCGTCCAAAAGTTTCGTGTCCGGTTCTTGGAGCATCAACTTGATCGTCGTCCACATACTTGCAATACCTGAAAAACTGGAGATTTTTAACAAAATTTTATGTTAGACTTCTTAGAAATATTGCTCAACCAAAACTACGCTTAAAACGGGTTCGATTAGCTATGATATGCAAAACTCAACAAAAATGTCCAGACTCTACCGTACAGTAGTCACTGGAAAGCTTTGGTCTGTCGTAAGGCAGTAGAGATCTGCCGTAACCATTTTATATGTACCGTAAGTTATGGTAGATACCGTAACTTATGGTAGTCTCTGGAAATTTATGTTTTGATTTATTTTGATTATTTCACTCGAAACCCAAATCTTGGATTCCACATTTTTTTATCGCCCACGCTCCCATCACCGGTTTGCGTGTTTAGTATTTTGCTACCCATCGCTTGGGCTCAAAATCTACAAGTAAGTCACTATCGTTATTCGATCCATACCTTCTCTTGGTGACCCGTTTAGTTCACCCTTATGGACTTCATTATTCTAACAAACCAACACTCTAAATTCTCATATTCTAATAATATATCATTTATTAACAATCATAAAAGACCAATTTACCATATTACAAAGCATTAGCCACACATTACTTGATTATTTGACCCGTTTGGCTCATCTACGGAATCCTCCATTATGATGACTACCAACGAGACCTAACCAATTCTTGAACTATTTTTCAATGTAACGAACATTATTGCTTTAAATCAACACAACTTTTATTCTATAATTCAACTACACATATGCTAATTATCAATATTCACCCAATGTAACGAATCAATTTACATACCTTTAGTGCACGCCCTTCAAACGCAAATCGCCACTGGCTTGTCCACTCGACGCTCCGGTATCTTTTCCTATAGAGTTCAATCACAATTCGTTTAGAACTCTCTTTTCAATCATATATCGCATAATTTGCAAAATCATCACAATCATGCGTTTTAACTTTAAATTTCAATTTCGAGCCTTCTTTGGGGCATTTTTACAAACACTTAACAGGCAGAATTTTATATCTTTTATATTCTAATTCATGGCTTGTCACTTAGCCTAGATTAACAAACATTAAGCTATCACATATAGAATCAAACATCATATTTTTCAGAATTCAGTTTCTATGAATCAATTTACACTAGAATAGCCTTCTAAATCCTAGTGTTTATCATTTTCTCACAAAACCCATGAACCACCTTCAATGTGTTCATGAAATTTCCTGAATTTAGACATTATTTCGCATGTTGTTGTATAGGTTTTACTCCTAGACACTATATCATCCCTATTCTATCCAAATAGCAAACATGCAACATCTAATTTCAGATTTCCCAAATTCATGAGAATTTCAATCAGAGAATTTTCATCAAATTTTACATACCTTGTAACCCTCTTGCAATGAGGATCACTAATCTTAGCTCGGATTTCGTTTTGGATCAGATTTGAACCTTCAATTGATGAGTTTTGTGGATGTTAGGGTTTTGGAGAACATGGTCGCCCCCTCCCTCTTGTCTGGTTCGATCTCAGGACACTAAGTGTGTTTCAGTTTTTAATTTTTTTGATTTATCTATATTAGTTTCAAATTTAGCAACATAGGCCCTCAACTTTCGTTTCTATTTTGTTCTAGCTCCTTAACTACTAACAAGTCATCATCTAACTAGGATAGTGTCATTCCTAGTTAGTTTATGTTACTAATTTATTTGCAACTTAATTGCAATTTAAGAGTTTATATTTTCGGGATGTTACAACATACCTCACGGAGATCACTCAACACTCGGCCGAAAATGTATTTTAGTGAATCACTCGAGAGCGGCATGGAACTTACTCCTACCATAGGCTTGCCAAGCAATCAATCCTCCTCATTTTTAACTATATACCTTTATAAATATCAAGAGGACTTTTTGGGTGAAGGGTTAGGCTTGGGTTAAAGGTAGGTGGTTGGGTTTGTGGTTAGTGAAAGGGCGAAAAGCGTAACAATCGTCGGTTTTCGTAAGACTTTTTATTGTTGCAACTTTTATTTTGATGAAGCTTTTATTCAAACAAAGTTATTTTTGATAAACTTGTTTGTTTATTTCTCTTTTGCTTCATCATCAACATTTTTTTTTAAAAGTCATACGAAAAATTGAGCTTGTTACTAAAACAAAAGGTTAAAGATAAAAAAAGGGTTTTGGTGGGTGAAAGGGTGTTTGGTTTGTGTTATGAAGTGAAAAGGTTTAGGCTCAAAGGGGCTAACTAGGGGGATTTTGGGTAGGTGGTAAAAAAAATAATGGTGTAGAAATAAAAAGGGTTAGTCCTAATGCCTCCATCATTTACTTACTCGGGTTTAAGTTGGTAAGGACCGGGAATGTATCGTCGTGGCAAGCTCTAGAGTCGTAAGAACCAAGCGGCTATTCACACAAGAAACGAAAAATGAGCATTTAATTTAAAGATATATATTTGCATGCTCAATAAAGGCTCAAAACTCACTTTTGTGGGAATGGGTTTTTATGTGATCAAGTATATATAATCAAATTTTAACTAAGCTTGTCATGCCGTTTCATAATTTTCTTATGTTGGTTCTTTTTATCACGACGCTATCGGTTGTAAATTTATAAAAATATAACCTTTTTAGAACTTGAAATTCTCAAGTTAAACCTAGACAAGTAAAAAAATGAAAATTTAAAAAAAAAACGTTTTTGGGTGATTAGCGGTTCCAATAGAGTTTTGTGTAAGGCTTGTAGTTAGGACTTGCAAGATTCAAGGTTTTAGCATCCCCCCCCCCCCACACTTAAATTACACACTGTGCTCAATGTGTCCCAAAAATAAGTTTTTAGGTTGATTGAATGTGTAAAAAGGTGTGAAAAAGCAAAAATTTGTGTTACTGGGCGTCTGGACACGGCCCCGTGGTGTCCGGGCACGGCCCCGTGTTCAGTCGCCAGTAACAAAATTGAAAAAGAGAAACATAAGTCTGGACACGGAGGCGTGTTGGGTGAACACGACCCGTGTCCAGTTTACCTGAACTGGGCATTTTCTGCAGACTGTGCAGCACGGGGCCGTGTTGGGCAGACACGGCTCGTGCTGAACTTGCTGTAACGAAGAAAATTTTGTCGGATGGCCCTGTTTTCCTGCATGGGGTGCTGGTTCAAGTTTCCCTTGTTTCCTTTGCCATCCCGAGTGTGTTTTATTTATTTCAACACCATCCAAACACCAAGTTAACTAAAACCATCATTCATTAAGTCATAGAGAGAATTACATAATAGTCCTAAAAGTTAAAATTCTAGATAAGTAGGTCAAAGAAACACAAGAAATCCAAATCGAGAAGTTCTAGCCTAAACTTTATTTTACTAGCAAAATTTCCAAAAAGATAATTCTCTTGGTTAGATGCGGCATGAAAACTTCTTTTCTTCGGGCATGGGTTCCTCACACGTCGGCGAGCCACTCCTCTATCTCCCTTGGGAGAAGAAAGGCGGGCTCATTGGTATTAGTTTGAGGAGGTGCAACCTCCACCGGGACCTCTTATAGATCTTCAAGAGGAGGCTCCGCTGGAAGGTCATCCCACCCAGTAGGATTGTGGATTCCAAGTGCTAGGTTCCAATCCTCTTGAGGGAGGATTGGTTCCATGGGAGGTGTTACAAGAATGTTTAACCTCTGGTGCAAGAGGTTAATTTCTTGAAAACTGTTTTCCAGCCCTACCGTAAGATAATTTATACGGTCTATTAGGACCTCCTCTACCGAAGTCATCTCGTCAAGAGCTTCACGTAACGCCATTACGTATCGTACGAGAGTTGCTTCAATTGATGACCTTTTTTCCCTTCGACTGTTTCTGGAATGCGCAGAAGAGGTTCCACTGTTTTGACTAGACATTCTACGAAATCAAACAAAAAATAGTTCATTTTAATGAAACAGTATGACGGACACGGCCCCGTGCTCAATGAGCACTGCCCCGTGTTTAGCTTTCTGCAGTTTTTTAGAACAAGGAATCTTGGAGTTTCAAATTATTTTTTCAACTTATGAAGCATTTTTTTGAGCAGAAATAACTTAAAACAATGTTGTGTAACTTATTTTTTACAAGATTCCTTGAACAAAAACTTAACAAACATCATAATAAAGCTTGGAATCAAGCTTTAATGGAGGTGTTGTTGCAAGAAAGATGAAGAAGAAGGTAATGGATAAAAGAGGAAAGGACAAGATGTTTGTTAAAACCTTCTTTTAGAACATACCTAAGATGGTAGGTGAGAAGATCCTTTCAAATCTCTGTCCCTGGATGGTCCAAATGTGCAGGATTCTTGGCTGCATTTATAGAAAACGACAGCATGCTGGACACGGCCCCGTGTCGACTGGACACGGCCCCGTGTGCAGGCAAGATCCTGACACGTTTTGTCCGTATTCTGATAGAAAGTCAGAAGGGAATCTTTTGGTGGACACGGGGGCGTGTTGACCTGGGCACGCCCCCGTGTCGAAAGGCTGTTTTATGAAGTTTGTCTATTTTTTTAGGGAACTTTTCCGGATCGGGCGGTTACTTACTGGATGGAACAACCCCAAAGTGCCTAAGATACCTTAATTTCTCTAGATTAAGACGAGAACGCAAGAGGTTGTCGGTGAGGGTGATTCCTATGCTATATGTAGGTGGACAAGTCCAACCCTTTCCCGGGCTCTCGTTAAAGAAGGTGTATGCCGAATCGCTCAGGTATATGTATGCATCGAATGAAGTCGATGGGGAGTCCTTCACAGCACAATCGACATAGGGACGACTATCGCTGAAGTCCTCGCTAGATTTAGAGGTATCGTCGGGAACAATGAATTTGTTTGAATGGGATCCCAACACTTCTTCTTGGTTATCGTCTTGAGATAAATTATTGAAATCTATCCTAAGTTCTTTTAACCAATTAAGAATTAGATCTTCTAATTGAAATATTTCATCAAGGAGCATTTCTCCTAGAAAATCCGGTTGAGAACATTCGAGGGAGAGATAGGGATTATTTTTACTTTCGCGTCTCTTAAGGATACAGGAAAACGATGGGTCTATATAGTGGGGCTTGTAATTTAGAAAATAACATTCTAATTCCTTATGGGAACCACCACATATTTGACACCACGTACCATAAGAGTGCCGAAAGTAAAAAATATCAGTATCACTCATGTTTGTGTCAGAAATTACCAACCGTCGGGATCTTACGGTTCTGTTTTCAGTAACTGAATCTTGGGCACGGGGCATGTTGAGTGGGCACGGCCCCGTATTCAGCTTACAGTCCGACTTAAAACAGGATTGCGAGTTCCAATGATTGGGCACGGGGCGTGTTCAGCGGGCACGGTCCGTGCTGAGTTCTGCAGAAGCTGAAAAATTAAGAAAAATCCTAAAAAAAATAGAAAAATAAGAAAAAAACGATTAGGCCGTTGATTCCTAACTTTCTTAAAATCCTTGTGTCCCCGGCAACGGCGCCAAAAACTTGATGCGTGCTAAGTGTGTTATGGTTTTAATGTTTATTTTAAGCCCTTTTACACTTTTTTTAGCCAAGTTTTAAATTTATAAAACACGATATTTACTAACACTAAACACACATATGGGCAAGTGCACCCATCGTGAGCGTAGTATAGTGTTGGTAAGATACCGAGGTCGTCCAAGGACACAAGAGCTTATAGTACCGGTTTATCCTCAACGTCTAATCAACTCAAAAAGTTAGAAAAATGTTTTAAACTAGAAAAATAAAAACTAACTAAAATGCTGAAAATAAAAGTAAAAACAGATAGACAAGATGAATCACTTGGCTCCGACTCGTGTATAGTGTAACCTTTGATTATTTCCGCACTTTTGCACTTTTTAAGAGATTATCTTAGTTATTGTAGTAGACCCCTCTTTTGAAGGTGACGTTACCCTCAACCCAGTAGTTTGAGTCAGCAAGGATACAATCCTAAAGGGTCGGATTATTGAAAGATAATTAACTAAGTTATTAATGCATATTATGGTAGGCCCCTCTTTTGAAGGTGACGTTACCCTCGGCTAAGTAGTCTGAGTCAGCAGGGATATAGTCCTAAGTAGCCGGGTCAAAGAGTTTGGACCCCCGCCATCCAATACCGTTAAGTATTGAAGGAGGTCCTACTAAATTTGACTCAGGTCCTTGCAGGATCTATACACTGAACAAGGCAAGACTCTTACCAAACCGTTCCCTTAACCCCCGACCAAGTAGCCAACATACCTCCATATAGACCGTGGAGATATGAATGGTGAAAATATTTTATTTTATATAGACAGTAAAATAATGCCAAGACACCATGGACAAACGATAAGGAAAAATCACCTTCAACATAAGAAACTAGTTATTAAAGTTATTAATACATAACCAAGTAAAAAGTGCGAAAAGATTAAAAATAAAAAGTATTACACTAGACACTTTGTCTTCACCAAGTGATGTAAGAGACTTAGGCAAACATGGCCTTGATTGTCAAGAGCTCTTACGATCAATCTTGGATCCTGAGACGACTCACACACTCTATGATGGACAATGGATGATGGTGGTGGATGATGGTGTTATGGTGGTAATGGGTGGTGGGTGAAGTGTGACAGAGGTGGTGTGCCAAGGGATGGTTTGCACTTGAACCAAGCACTCCTATTTATAGGCTGAACAGAAGCTCGGGCACGGCCCCGTGTCCATCCTTCATCTCTTTCTTCATTAATTGCAGTTTGTCTGCATTAGTTGACCACGCCCCCGTGTCCACTGGGCACACCCCCGTGTGCAGAAGCAAATCTGTACTATCGAGATTTCCCAGATTCTGCGAATCATAGAGTTGACCACGTCCCCGTGTCCGCTGAGCACGACCCCGTGGTGGGCGATAGAAGCTTCTACAGCTTTGTCTTTTCTGCTGGCACTTGGGCACGCCCCCGTGTTCAGTGAGCATGGGGCGTGTTCAGCCTTCTGTTTTCTTATTTTGCTTGGGAAGATGCTGTCGTGGGGTCGGGCATGTCACGTTTGTTCATTTTCTTGTATTTATGTTAGATTTAGCTGTCTTTTTGCTTCTTTTGTTAATTTGAGCTCATTTAATCCTGAAAATACAAAAGGAAGACAAAAGCACACTTTTTCCAACATTAGTACTAAAAAATGGTTAGTTTTATGCCACAATTGATGTAATTTATATGTTACATTTTGCACACATCAATTAGCGAAGTTTGGTCATTAGTTAACTTAATGTTTACCTTTTCGTCAATTTTAGTGTTAGTGTTTAACTCTTTTAAAAACTTAGCATGAGTGAGACCTAAACAATGATTTTCAAAAGAAGGTGACAAGAGATTAATTTCTTCAAAATTAGACTCTTCTTGAATTTTAACGTTATCGGACTCACCCTTTTCATTGTTTAACTCATGTGTCGGTTTTTCACTTATTTGTTCTTCCATTTTTACATTTTCAACTATCTCTTTTTTATTTAGTTCTTCTCTTGCGCGGGACTCCTCTTCCCTTGCGCGAGATTCTAATATGCAACGTTTGATAGTTTTAATTTTTTCTATTATCCTATCGGCTATGTCGGTGATAGAGTAAGGATTGGGATCCTCAAAGCTCGAATCCAGTTGTTCGATCCTTTGTTCCTCATAATACTCATAGGAAGTAGATGGCTCACACCATTGTCCTTCATTGTAAGTATATGATGGATAAGGGTCGTAATTCTGTTCTTCATAATACTCATATGAGGTGGGTTGTTCACGCCATGGTTCATCATAATAAACATATGAAGGTGGTGGCTCATATTGTGGTTCCTCAAAGTATGAGTATGAAGGCTCATACCTTGGTTCTTCAAAATATGAGTATGAGGGAGGAGGTTCATACCTTGGGTCTTCATAGGATGTGTATGAAGTTGATGGCTCGTACCTGGGCTCCTCATAGTAGGTGTATGAAGTGGATGGTTGAAATAAGTCACAATATTGAACCGAGTGCGGGTCACCACAAATGGTGCAATAATCTTCCCTATAATCATCCTCCTCATAGGTGTAGTTGTAACCTCCTGAGTATTGATCCATGAGAATCACTCAGCAGACCACAACAAAGTCTCGAGACCAGGAAACAAAAATAAAAACGGAAACAGAGGCTGGACACGGCCCCGTGTTCAGTGAGCACGGCCCGGTGTTCAGATTCTGTATCTGGGCGTTTGAATTAAAGTTACTGGTTTCGTTGAGCACGGGGCGTGTTCAGTGAGCACGGCCCCGTGTTCAGGCTATTGTAAATGCAAAATCTAACTAAAAGCAGAAAATGCGCACATGTTAAAAAGGTTTTGAAAAATTGATTAGGCCGTCGATTTTAAGCTTTCTTAAAATCCTTGTGTCCCCGGCAGCGGCGCCAAAAACTTGATGTGCGTGTGGTGTTATAGATTTTTTTGTATATTTTAAGCCCTTTAACACTTTTTAGCCAAGTTTTAAATTTATAAAACACGATATTTACTAACACTAAACACACATATGGGCAAGTGAACCCATCGTGAGCGTAGTATAGTGTTGGTAAGATACCGGGGTCGTCCAAGGACACAAGAGCTTTTAGTACCGGTTTATCCTCAACGTCTAATCAAATCAAAAGTTTAGAAAAAGGTTTTTAAATAAGAAAAATAAAAATAACTAAAATGCTGAAAAATAAAATAAAATAAAAACAGATAGACAAGATGAATCACTTGGATCCGACCCGTATTTAGTGTAACCTTTGATTATTTCCGCACTTTTGCACTTTTTAAGAGATTATCTTAGTTATTGTAGTAGGCCCCTCTTCTGAAGGTGACGTTACCCTCAACCCAGTAGTTTGAGTCAGCAAGGATACAATCCTAAAGGGTTGGATTATTGAAAGATAATTAATTAAGTTATTAATGCATATTATGGTAGGCCGCTCTTCTGAAGGTGACGTTACCCTTGGCTAAGTAGCCTGAGTCAGCAAGGATACAATCCTAAGTAGCCGGGTTAATGTATTAATAGTAGTTTACATATGAGAGGATCAAGGAGTTCGGACCCCCGCCATCCAATACCAGTGGGTATTGAAGGAGGTCCTGCTAAAGTTGACCCAGGTCCTTGCAGGATCTATACACTGAACAAGGCAAGACTCTTACCAAACCGTTCCTTTAACCCCCGACCAGGTAGCCAACATACCTCCATATAGACCGTGGAGATATGAATGGTGAAAATCTTTTATTTTATATAGACAGTAAAATAATGCCAAGACACCACGGACAAACGATAAGGAAGACTCACCTTCAACATAAGAAACTAGTTATTAACGTCATTAATACAAAACCAAATAAAAAGTGCGAAAAGATTAAAAATAAAAAGTATTACACTAAACACTTGTCTTCACCAAGTGATGTAAGAGACTTAGGCAAACATGGTCTTTGATTGTCAAGAACTCTTATGATCAATCTTGGATCCCGAGACACTCACACACTCTATGATGGATGATGGTGGTGGATGTGGGTTGTGATGGTGGTTGTGGGTGGGTGAAGTGTGAGAGAGGTGGTTTGCTAAGGGATGGTTTGCAAGTGAGCCAAGCACCCCTATTTATAGCCTGCACAGAAGCCCGGACATGGCCCTGTGTCCATTGGGCACGGTCCCGTGTCCACCCATCTTCTCTTTCTTCATTAAATGCAGTTTGTCTACATTAGTTGACCACGCCCCCGTGTCCGCTTGGCACGACCCCGTGTGCAGAAGCGTATCTGTACTATCAATATTTTCCTAGATTCTGCGAATCTTAGAGTTGACCACGGCCCCGTGTCCGCTGGACACGCCCCCGTGGTGGGTGATAGAAGCTTCTACAACTTTGTCTTTTCTGCAGACACTTGGGCATGCCCCCGTGCTCAATGAGCACGGGGCGTGTTCAGCCATCTGTTCTCTTGTTTTTGCTTTGGAGGATGTTGTCGAGGGATCATGCATGCCACTTTCATTCCTTTTCTTGTATTTATGCTGGATTTAGCTGCATTTTTGCTTCTTTTGTTCAATTAAGCTCTTTTAACCCTGAAAATACAAAAGGAAGACAAAAGCACACTTTTTCCAATATTAGTACTAAAAAAAGATTAGTTTTATGACTCATTTGATGTAATTTATATGTTGCATTTTGCACACATCACTCCTGTTGTTGAGACCACTGCTCCTGGTGATCACAGCAGCACAACCCGTGCTGTGAAACCCACACCAAAAATCACCAAACAACCCAAAAAGAAGACTACCAAAAAGCCCCTCAAACCCTCCAAAAAGGATATTCTGGAAGATGAGATCCCAGAAGTAAATCCTATGACAACACAAAAGTCACTAATAATCACTGTTGCTACTTCCTCACAGCAGATGGAAGAAAGATCTCAACCTGAGCCTAAAACTCCTCCTGCATCCTCTCAAAAGGATCAGGTTGTATCCACAGGGACACCACATTATGAAGCTCTGGATTCACTTGAATCCATCTTCCACAGCCCTGCTCCCGGGGAAAATTCTCTTTCAACCCCCATCCTCACTGCACAACTTCCACCATCAATTATACCTCTGTTGGATGAACTTGATATGGATCAGACACAAATCAGTTCTTCTCAACCACCTATCCCTGAGAATATACATCAACAAGTGACTGATTCTGGTTCCTCTATCCTTGCTAACCCACCAACAGCTGAGGAGGCTACACTAGAGGAGTTACAAGTAATTCCTGTCAGTATTTCAAGTGGAGCAACAACTACATGTGTTGAATCCACTGATTTACATTTAGCCAGTTGTTTCATCACTCAGACTCCCTTGAAGGCAATTTCCTCTTTGGGAACCAAAGTGACCACTAGTGTGTTTCCAATACCCACCGGTGTGTTTACTATGGTAACCTCTGCTGAGTAAAGAAGTCCCCAGTACCAAGAAAAAGGGGCATCAATGGATGATTTTTGGGAAACTTTCCCTAAGTCAACTACTGATACAACCACTGCTGGTGGGAAATCAGATGATCCCATTCATCTGGGTGATGGTTTAAAATACAAAGAATTGATAGAGAGGGTTGATACAATTGAAACATCTGTTGCAGATATCAAAAATATGCTGCAACAGTTGTTACAATCTCAAAAGGCTACATCCACTACTGCAACATCTGCTCCATCCCCCACTGAGCTATGGCACATGTTTCAACCTATGCTTCACAAACAGAGACAGTATGCTGATCAACAACATGAGGTTCAGCTTCAAATATTCAGAAATGTGATGGAAGCTAGGTACAAAGATACACTGGCTGATATCAAGGCAATCAAGGCCCATTTGCTTCAAACCACTGGCACTTCTCCTCCTACCATCATTTATGTTGAAAACCCCGATGATGCCAAAAAGGGGGAGAAAGGTAACAAAGGAAAAGAAGGTCTATATCTGCCACCAGATCCAATGTCTAAACTTGTGGTAGAAATTCCAAAGCCAGATGGATCAAAGAAGGTTGATGTGACTCTAAATGCTTTTACTGAAGAAAAAACAAAGTTAAAAGAGAAAATGGAAACAAAGGGAGATAGAAGATTTGAAGAGGAAAAGAAAGTTTTTATGGCTAAGGAGGCACAAGGTATTTCAAACAGAAGAAAGACTACCAGAAAGGTTAGCCAACCCAAAACCACTAAACCACCTCCTAGAATCCCCAAAAGTTCCTCACATCAAACCTCCAAACCAACAGATGTTAAGACACCTGTTGTATCAACAGTTGTTGGTACTTCAGTGGTTTCAACAAATGTTATCCCAACCACTGCCCTTAGACCCCCCGTAGTGGGCGTTTTTAAAAAAAAATAAAAATAACGCCCAAAAATTCCCGGAACCCATTACATAGGGCGTTTTTTAGCGTTTTTTTGGAAAAAAAAAATTGAATCAACGTTTTTTAAACCACGCTTTGAACATTTTGACCGGCTAATCATGAACTAGCAATGGCTAGTTCTTTAACGGCTATTTCTTTTTTTTAACCTTTTACCTATATATATATATATATAAACTCATTCAAAATTAACCAAAACTCTCTAAAAAACACTACCATTTTATAAAAAAAAAAACTTGATGGATTCCCCTAGTTCTTCATCCATGGTAAATTTTTACTACAAAGAGTTTTTTTTGCGGATGGCGATGATTCCACCGATGAGGAGGTCGAGCAAGAGGCGGTTACGAGTGCTTGTCAACTAGCGGTGAGATATGTGAAGCATTGTCGTCGCCCCTAACCAGAAAAAAATAAAAGAGGTTATATTGAACGAGACCGACGCGCGGCACACGATCGTTTGATGAAAGATTATTTTGATGAGGCGCCGACATTTTCAAACCAAATGTTTAGGCGTCGTTTCCGAATGAGTAAGCGGTTGTTTCTACGCATAGTCGACGACTTGGAAGCCAACTACGATTATTTTAAACAAAAAGCAGATGCGAGAGGGGCACTTGGATTTACCGGTATCCAAAAGTGTACGTCGGCGTTACGAATCCTTACTTATGGAAACACAACCGACATCAACGATGAATATCTAAAAATGGGTGAGAAAACAACGCGAGACACCTTGGAGCATTTTTGTCGTGGTACAGTTCCTATACTTTACTGTAATGTTTACAATTTTTTTTGAAGCTTATGTTTGTGTATGTTTTTTTTATAAAGGTATTATTGATGTGTATGGTGCGCGTTATCTTAGAACGCTCACATGGGACGACCTTCAAAAGATCTACGAGGTACATTCGGCGGAGCATGGTTTGTCTGGTATGATCGGGAGCATAAATTGCATGCATTGGCGTTGGGATAACTGCCTGACCGCATGGCGAGGCCAACACACACGGGGTGACCAAAAAGGATGCATTGTTATTCTTCAGGCGGTTGCTTCACAGGACCTTTGGGTTTGGTCGGCTTACTTTGGCGTGGTCGGGTCATGCAATGATATAAATGTTTTTGAACAATCTCCGTTGTTAGAGGAGTCGATTTCTGGCAAAGCTCCAAAAGCGTCGTTTTACGCAAATGGAAACTACTACCCTCATGGATATTATTTGAGCGACATAATTTATCCTAGGTATTCGATTTTCGTGAAGACGTTTAGTGATCCTATTGATGAAAAAAGAGCATACTTTAAAAAGGTTCAAGAGTCTTCACGAAAAGACATTGAGAGATGCTTTGGGGTTCTTAAAGAACGCTTGCAATATTTCAAAAATCCTTGTCGTGCATGGAGCAAGCAAAAAATGAGAGATGCTATGTACGCTTGTATAATCATGCACAACATGATTTTGGAAGACGAAGGAAAGGCGATATGCCAGAATTATGTGCCAGAAGCCGTTCAAGAGGAGCATCCACAGACGTCAATGGAAGAAAGAGTGAATAATGCGCGAGAGTTGCGTTACGAACCATACCATTCCGAGTTAATGGTTGATTTGGTACAACCCGCATGGTCGGTTCGGTATGTACCACCTGAGGGTGAGTAATAAACGGAGGACGAGGAAGACGAAGTTGGCGAGAGTGAAGAAAGCGAAGACGAAAACTAGTGTTTTTTTTAATTTAGTCGGATTTTATTTTTTTTATTTCTAGTATTGTATTTTTTTTAATTTAATGAAGTATTTAAAGTTTTTAATTAAAAAAATATTGTTTAATGATTGGAAGGGGCGTTATTGGGCATTATTCCCACTACGGCACTTTTGCAATAACCCCCAATAATGCCCCATGCTGACTGGACTGCCACGTGTCATAAAACGCCCCATGGTGGGGGCATTATTGAGCTAAACCACTACACATGGTCTTACCACTTCTTCAACCAACACTCAATCCACTGTCATACCAAAACCATCACCACCATCACAAAAACCACCTGCCAAAAAGCAGAAGACAACAGTTGACACATCAACAGTTGTCCTGACAACAGTGGTTGAAACACCAGTTGTTTCAACAGCTGTTAGTCAGTCACCCATCATTTCAAACACCACCACTAAACCTACAAATACACCACTAACCTCTCCAAAGCACAAAAGGAGAAGGGTAACAAACATTGTACTGGAAGATGACACTTCTCCACTTCCAACATCTTCACAACCTCTGACCCTAGCCACTATTCCAAACCCTGTTCCAATCTCCTCGGTTCAAGCCTTTGATCCAAACATTGCCTTAGCCCCTTTGGGAGTACAATATCCACTAGATCTTCCAGCAGTCAGGGAGGAGATCAAATCCTTCTACTCTGAAGATGATCCTGAAAAGAGGAAACTCCCATCTCTTCAAGGATATCCTTTGCCAAGAAACATAGAAGAGTATCTGAAATTAAAGGCCAAACAAGTAGAGGATATATCTCAAAGAGATACAAAGGGAAAGTTTGACAAAGACATTCAGAGGAATTTGCAATACCTGCTCACCAAAGTCAGAACTTTAAAGCAGTTCTCAAAAGACCTTTGCTAGAAATTGTCAGAAAAGGATGATGAAAGTTTGAAACAAGACTACATTTAGTACATCATGGCATACAAGAAATATAGGGCAGAAAAATATCAGTACAAGGAATGGACCTGGTTACAAGGTGGTCAGAGGTAAAAGTGTTAGATACATACAAAAGGTTGGAAGAGTTGAAGAAAAAAGATCCCACTGCTCCCAAAAAGCCTGATTATCCAGAAGCAGTGGTTCTAGTCAAACAGGTCTTGCCAATTAGAAGATCCACTGCTCCACCTGCTTCCATCCTTTATCAAAGAAGGAAACAAAAGCATATGGATGCAGAAACAAAAGAAGACAGGGCTAAAGAAGAATATATCATGAGGATGGTTCTTCAGACAATGTTGGCAGAAAATCAAAACTTAGCACAATCTCAAGACCCTGCCAAGGTTGTCATCACCAGGCCTCCTTCTCCAAACTCATCTAAAATAAAAACTCTCCCAAGAAACCCACTGGATTCAAAAATACTAAAGTGGAAGTCTGATCAAAAGACCCACGTATTGACTCTGCTCAAATCCAGTGGTGAGGTAAAGCATATATCAAGGGAAAATGCACTTGGCCTGAGTGTAGAAGATTTACAAGATCTTCTTGAGCTTCCACTGTGCAGGGATGAAGATGATGAGGATTCCGTGAACTTTGAATTACAATTCAAAGGGCAAGTTAGGGAATTCTTGATGAGGCAATAAAGATCCAGAATAATGAGATGTTTTGGCATCATCTGTTCTAGGGAGAGATTGTTGGGATTGAACCCTACAAAGGAACAGTTGATAAAGCCAAATCTGGTTCAGATCAGTGGATTCACAATAAGCAATTGTTTGTAACAAATCTTTCCCCTTGAAAGTGGCCCTAACATCTGATGACCTCAAAGTACTGCTCTTCACAACTGCTGCTGATATAAAAAGACTGTTGAAGATAAAGCACTGATGCTCAATCTACTGATATGCCTCAAGTACTGCTGAAGACATAAAGCACTGCTGGAGCTATAACAGTGGAATGAAGAAGCAGTAGTTTAGTTTATGCCTTGTATTATTTGTAATCAATTGTTTAGTCATCAGTGTTTGTATTGATCAGTGGTTGTAGGTTGTTAGGAGGTTAGATGTCACTTTCATGGTGACGTCAGCCAAAGAAGCTCAGTGGTTGTTTTGTAATATAAATAGAACAGTACCATGTACTGTTCTATTAGCTCTCTTCATCACCAAGTCATTCTATACGAACATTCTAGTGAGCTCAGGCTGAGGGGGAGATTATGTGCATGCATGCATTGTAATTGATTATTGTAATAAATACAATCATTCGATTTCATGTCAAACATGTTTGCTTAAACTTATTCTCTCATTGATTGTGTGTTGAAAGTTTATTCCATTTAATTCCGCTGCAATATATCTCTGTTTCATCTTCATTCTTCTTAAACAAACACAATCAAAAGAACCTCAGATCCTAACATAATAAAGTATTCGTCGTTTCAGTTACTGTTTGTAATTATTGTTTTTGATAAGATTTATCTCTGAATTCTGTAACACGTCCCATCTTTTAAGTTTGGCGTTTTAGATTCTAATATAATAAATTTTCCCTCTCTTCCGTTTTACTGATTTGTAGTTACTGTTTCTAGTTACATTTTCAAGTTTGGTTTTTATTTATTTTATTTTATTTTTTATTTTTTGGTTTTTTATAATTCTTGTCCAAATTAATTTTATTATGATTTGGTAGTTTTTGGGGCGTTTTATGGCATGTTGGCGTTTTGACAAGCATTTGGCTTTGTGGCGTTTTTATTAGATATGGCGTTGTTATTATATAACAATCAACTGAAAAAGAAAATTAAAAAAAATATATTGATCTTCCAAATCTTCACTGTCAGCAGTCTCTTTCTTCTTTTGAAGCATCTTCACTGGCTGTTTCGACTTTCGTATGATTTTTTTTTTGAAGTAGTTTTTTTGTCGCCGTGTGGAAGCACAAAGGCTGAAATCAGCCTCTTTTTCTATAATATTTGTCCATCTCATGCAGCAAAATGTTATTGAGTTTACACCCTTTCAGCCAACAATCTTGAATTTTCAAATGAAACCATGTTTGATTTATTAATTTTGGCGTTTTACCGATAAAAAGAACGCCACTAAATAAAAGCATCTTAAACCTCAAAATTTGATCATGCTAAAATGAATGTTTTGTTGTATGAGATGGACAACATTGTTAATCCTCGGTTAAGAAAGAAAACTGGCAATGTTATCCACCCCATACAGTTAAACTTTATTGACTACAAACCTCAATATTGTTGTTGTATGTTTTGTCGTTATAAAATGGAAGGAAGTTGATGATAAAGTCAAAAAGATTTTTCTCAATGAAATGTACAATATCATCACTTAAGGATTTTTGTCCATTACATTGAGTGAAACCTTACATAGAACCAAACTGAATTTCAAATAAACGTTTTTGGTTTAGAAGATATTTGAAGTTTGGGTTTTTTGGCGTTTCTAAGACGAATGGTTTATATTAAATATGGCGTTTGGGGGTTTTTGTGTATGTTTTTAATTGAAGGTCTGAGATGTTGTATATATAGTATTTTTTTGCGGTTTTTTTAGGCGCGATTTTATTATAATAAAGTTTGGCGTTTTATATCTAATGGCGTTTTTAGTTAGAATGTTTGTGTGCTATATGTTTGGCGTTTTATTTTCATGAGATGGCGTTTTGTGTGGCGAAGTCAAAAGACTTTTTTACCCTCAATGAATCGGGCCAGAGTAATAAA